>OY744543.1:9070200-9235200 GCA_963556195.1 Sepiola atlantica | reverse complement strand
ATATATAAAAATATATACAAAAATACATAAAAACATATAACATCAAATATATCAACCCCAAAACATACTTTTTTGTTAAATCTATACAATCCATCCAGGTCATACAATTTGAAAAACATAATCAGGAGAGACATCCAGAGAGTTGACTGAAGATTAATCCAGGTGATGAGTACCAGTCCAGATATGAGAAATTGAAATAACTGACAAAGTTATCCAGTCGCGAGATGCGTCGGCAATCGATGAAGTGAAAAGCATCCAATGTTTATGTTAATTATTACAACGATAAATAAATCAAATCAAATAATATAGAAAGTTCGATAAACTCACTTAAAATTCCAAAGTCTTGATCTGGGCAACCCACTAATTTAAAGATATTAGTTGACGCTTATATCTTTTGTTAGATTGCTTCATATATATATATATATATATATATATATATATATATATATATATATATATATATATATATATATATACATATATACATATATATATATCTATATATATATATATATATATATAAAGCCATAAAAAATATTATACATAGATACATATCCCCAATTGACAGTAACAATAAAATCAGACTCATTATTTACTAACCCAAAATCTTGTTGTAAAAAACAACTTCTCCCCAACCCCAAAACTACTAGAAAGAACCAATGTTCTTTATAAGTTTAAATGTCCTTTGGGAAAATATAACTCCCATACTAATAATAAAGCTAATAGCTACATTGGTTTTACAACCACTACTCTATCTCGTCGCCTCACCATGCATCTTGTAAACTCTAGCTCAATTTACCATCATCTACAAAAACATAACTGCGCTTCCTTCTGATTTAAGACAAATTCTAGTTAATAACACTAAAATAATACATTCTGAAACCAATTTAAAAAAAATTAAAAATACTGGAAGCTATCTACATAAAAACACAATGATCTAAAATTAACAACATCGCATATGAAACCAGTGGCAACATTTAAAAATGTTTAACGTAATGTGATTTTATTCTGTGATGTTATTCCGTCGTCGCTGAATTTAAATTGTCAACGTCTTTCCTGGAATAATGGGAAAACTTTCCCTGCTGTTTTTTTACAAATTCTCTTCTTTTTCCAGCTTGTTTGTTTATTTGCTTTTGACACCTGAGGATGATTCGATGAAGAATCGAAAACGTTCGTGAAACCTATGGGACATTTATTAATTATTTTGATTTTAATACAAAAAAGACCATTAGAAAAATTGAAAAGATAAAAAAAGGTATAATTAAACAGACGAATTCTTTTATTTTTAACAATGTTTGCATATATATATATATATATATATATATATATATATATATATATATATATATATATAGTTAAATTGTCGTTTCTCAACCAAAATGGCGGACAATAAATCGTCTGCAGTTTTCTGATTTTTTCCGACCTCACAACTGAGTGTGTAAACCCAAATAAATTGTTTTGGACTAATTTTCCAACTGTATTTCCTTTAAAATAATTTACGGTAAATTTGAAATTAGTCCAAAACAATTTATTTAGATTTACACACTCATTTGTGAGGTCGGAAAAAATCAGAAAGCTGCAGACGATTTATTGGGTTTACTTACTCATTTGTGAGGTCGGAAAACTGTAGACGATTTATTGACCACTATTTTGGCTTAGAAATGACAATTTAACCATATATATATATATATATATATATATATATATATATATATATATATATATATATATATATATATACACATATATGTATATTTAGGCAGCAAGTCATTATCTAAGCAAGCGTTGTTGAACATCATGGAACTTTCGCGTTTGTATATTTTCCTCGTGAGGTTCTCAAACCGTCGAGCCATCTTTTTGGTTTCAGGTGGCAATCTGTATAGTACTTCGCCGATAGTTTTTAATTCGGCCATTTTCTCGAGCGCTTTCGACTTTCGTAGTCGTCTTCAGGATTAGGATTTTTTTTTAAAATTTAAATAAGAAGACTGGAGTTAGTGTTTTATAGTTATCGCTACGGCCGAATGAAAGAGAGAAGAGGGTGTGTGGTTGAGTTCATTTTATTCTATCGTTTGTGTGTTTGGTTTTATTGTTTACTTATTTATTTTGTTAGTTCTTATTTTTGCAATTATTTATTTATGTATTATTATTTATTCCTATTACTATTATTACTATTATTTATTTATCAATGAGAAAATGGCCGAATTAAAAACTATCGGCGAAGTACTATACGGATTGCCACCTGAAACCAGAAAGATGGCTCGACGGTTTGAGAACCTCACGAGGAAAATATACAAACGCGAAAGTTCCGTGATGTTCAACAACGCTTGCTTATATATATATATATATATATATATATATATATATATATATATATATGATACAAAATGGAATTGATATTCCAACGTAATGGAAAATGAAGAAAGGAAAACACCAACAATATTATTTATGTATTCATCAATGTTTCGTTTTTATTTCAAGACTTCCTCAGGATGATTGGTCTAAAGAAAATGACACAAAGTATAAAAAAATCTGAAACAGGAGAGAAGCTTAAAAGGACCGCTTATGAAAAGATAAATTATGAGCTACAAATAGTCTTACGGCGTATCCGAAGATCAATGATCATCGATCAGGTTCATTTGCCAATTTAGCTACACATATATTAATTGTTAACGTGGTGCTTGGCAATCCCTAAAGACGCGACCGTCGTCTAAAATATCCGATCCAAAGCCGGGAACCAAGACACCACAAGGTATGTGTTTGAGTTCGTTTATGTGTGGACATCAAAATTTGCTCTGTACTTAATGCGTATTGAGCACTCCATTCGTAAATATGCAGTTTAATATATATTTATATCTCAATATAACTTGATATTGAACGATTGTTTCTATCATGGTCTCTACCTGAAACCAAACTTACATTTGATATAATAATTGTATAAGTGTATATGTGTGTTTTACCTTGTGTGTTTGTGACACAATGAAGTAATTTTACTTGTGCAAAATTGAATTGATTAATCAAGTTTAATTAATTATTCCATAATTACTTGAACTTAATTAATTGGAGGTCAACACAGTTTTGGTACAATAAAATATTGTCAAATTTTATTAAATGAACGGTTTAATTCAAAAGGTCATATGTTTCATACTTGGGTGACAGGCAACCCATGAAAACCGTTTTTTTTATTATGAATAACGAAAGCTGAAAAGTCATGATCAGATCGTAATTTTGAGAGATTGTCTTTACAAGTGTATGATGAGAGTTGAGAGAAAGTACTCAAGCCATTTTGTGTTTACAATTTGAAAGGTTACGTTTTGGTTGAATCAACAACGGGAGAAAATTATTTGTTTGGCCAATTGAATTATCTCGATAAATGATTTTCAGAAAAAACATTTACAGCAAATGAAGAGGGTCACGAGGGTGCACTTACCATATCTGTTGAAAAAATACTAAGACGTGCTACTTTTTAAATAAGACCTAGCTCGCAGATTGTGGCTTGATTTAAAGCCCAATTTTTAGGTGAAACAAAGGCTTTCATTGCTTTACCATTTGAAAACAGGAAATGTGGCACAGATTGTGATTGGGTAGCAACTCACAAAACCTGTCTCCAGTAAAAGTTCCCAATAAAAGAACTGGCATTTGGAGAATTCATTAAAAGGTCAGCTCAGCAGACGACAAAAAAAAAAAGGGATGGTTGTGAACATAACAACAAACAAGATGAGGAAAACAGGCGGGAACAAGTAAATAATGTAAATAACAATAACTCATCTCAGAAAATAATTTAATTGAATCCAAATTTAATGGATGCTGTGAACAAGTAAAAAGACAATGATTTTATCCAATTAAGATTTAACAGTTAAAAAATTTAATTGAAAAATCTTTGAAATTTTAATGGAATTTAACTATTAAAAAAATCTCTTTATTTGTAGCAAAAATAAACTTTCTGTATGTACAGCCTCAAAAAATAATAATATTTGATTAGAGTCGAATGATTGGCATACAGAAAAATGTTGGCCTTTTCATTTTTATCCTAATCTGAGGTGTCTGCCGGAAAACATGATCCAATGTTTTCGTATTGAGCAAAATATTATTTCTAATATTGTTGTTGAACAAGTGTTCAGAGCCAACATCTTTATTAGGACAGAGGATTAAAACACTTGGGCAAGAGCCAACTGATCAAACCAACACAAACACAATACATTTATTGTTATCTTACAGAACTACTAGCAAGCATTATATATATATATATATATATATATATATATATATATATATATATAATCGCACCTGTGCCTCTAAATTCAGTGTCGACTTATTCTCCATTCTTAGTAAGTCGCACTCCCCTTATCATCTCAAGATCTTAGAAACAATTTATATTAAGTCCTTGAGACCTTCTCTTTGCAAGCAAAGAGAAAATCTCCTCGGGCTTAATGTTGTTTCTATTTGATTGAACTTTTTATTTTTTTATTTTTTTATTTAAAAAAAATTTTTTTACCCCTTTCCCTCGCTATAATTCTCATAGCATCTTTTTATATTTTTTATACATTACCTCGATATTTGGCTCTGTTGAGCGAGGTACGAAACCGGTCAGCTGCCCTTTCATCTTTTTAATTTCTTAAATTCATTATGAATAATAAATATTGTCTCTTCAATGCCATTTTAAAGTTTTGTACGACAAAGAAAATATATATATATATATATATATATATATATATATATATATATATATATAAATTTAAAGTAAACACAAATTAGGGCTGTCTGCATTATAAATTATTAAAACACTTGGGCAAGAGCCAACTAATTGAAGCAACACAAACACAATACATTTATTGTTAGCTTACAGAACTACTAGCAAGCATTATATATATATATATATAAATTTAAAGGAAATAAACTAAACACAAATTAGGGCTGTCCGCATTATAAATTATTTCGACCTAGATGGGTCTAATCAGACGCGTACACAGCCACATTTCGGAACAGAAAGATTGCAAGATGGTGGACACATAAATTAAGTTAAAGGGATCGGTCGTTGAGTTGGTTGTTTCACATGGCAATTTACGGATAATTTACTGAAATGGGTTCCAGATTAAGTGTTGCAGAGACGATATTGAAATACAAATGTTGTTTGGCACAAAACAAATGAAACGGACCGTTAAATATATCTCACAGAAATTTGGAATTCTTGGAAATGTGAAAAAAATAAAAATAAAAGTAATAAAACAAACCATGGTTATTGGAATATAATAAAAAACTGTTCTCTCTCTCTCTCTATATATATATATATATACATATATATATATATATATATATATATATATATATATATATATATATATATATATGTATACACATAAATAAATATATATATTTATATATATATTTGTATATGTATAGATTTGGATTTTTCACTTAGAAAAAAGATTATTCAGGTAAGACCAGGATTAGTCCAATAAAAACAAGCTCGATGATACTCGATTACATGGTACAGAGCATTTATATGTGATTTTTTGAAAGCTTACCAAAGCATTCCGTTCAGGAGCCCAATCAACACCACAAAAGATTTTTTCATTCAAAAATTTTAAATTTATCATTTTTCAAATTAAAGAGTTTTTTACCTACACGTGTTTCACTACCAAGCAAGTACTTGCTTGGCAGATCATCAGGGAAATTAAGTACCTTCAATAAGAATTCCAACAACCGGCAATACACAATGTGGTGTTGCTTTAATTGAGGTCACTTAAGAAGGGAAGAAAAAAATAAAATAAAGAATAAATGCTAAACAATAATTGTAGTAGTAGTAATTAAGTTATGTGTGTACATTTCTTATTGTGTGTAAGTGTTCATTATCAAGCGGGTAGCAATTTAACAATTTAGGACGATTGTCATAGCATACTTTTCTTAGTGCGTTAGCATTGTTGTCATGCGAGTAGTAATTAGACAGTTTTGGATGGTTGTCATAGCAACTGGTTTTGTGTGTACGTTTCTTAGTGTGTAAGCGTTTGTTGTGAAGAGAGTCACCAAACAGAACAGACCCTTTTGTCTACACATGTGTCGAGTTGCTTAGAAACAAGTAAAAAATAAATAAAAATAAAATTAAAAAATTACACGAAAATTAAAAACAAACAAATCAGTTGTCTAGAACATTGTCAGAAATCTTTTTTTTAGAGATATGTATTAAAAGTTAAAATAAAGAAGAAAATTTTATATAAAACTAAATTGCAATTTTTGCTCATTTCGCAAGCATTTAAACCCCATTCTGTGGAGCAAGCTAGTACATGACTCATGTTCATTAAAAGTTTTAAAAAAAAAAGAAGTAAATTTGATATAATTACCAAAAAATTACAAGTTTTCCAATTTTTGGAGGGGCTTGTTCTGAGTACATTTTGAGACAATCCAGTTAAGATGGGTCTAATCAGACGCGTACACAGCCACATTTCGGAACAGAAAGATTGCAAGATGGTGGACACATAAATTAAGTTAAAGGGATCGGTCGCTGAGTTGGTTGTTTCACAACCGTCTGCATGGCAACTTATTACCCGGATAATTTACTGAAATGGGTTCCAGATTAAGTGTTGCAGAGACGATATTGAAATACAAATACTTTAATAATTAAAATTAAATTCTCATACATAATTATTTTCTTTCTTTATCATTATCATCAGTTAGAATTAAGATTAAGCCTCTTTTACTTTAATAATTAAAATTAAGTCCTCAGACGTAATCATTTCTTTTCTTTATCATCATTATCAGTTATTATTAAGATTAATCCTCTTCTACTTTAATAATTAAAATTAAATTCTCATACGTAATCATTATTTCCTTTCTTTATCATTATTATCAGTTATTATCAAGATTAAGCCTCTTCTACTTTACTAATTAAAATTAAATTCTCATACATAATTATTATTTTCTTTCTTTATCATTATTATCAGTTATTATTAAGATTAAACCTCTTTTACTTTAATAATTAAAATTAAATTCCCTTACGTAATTATTATTTTCTTTCTTTATCATTATTATCAGTTATTATTAAGATTAAACCTCTCCTACGTTTCTCACATAATTTAATTTGTATGTTAATTATTCTTTCCTTTCTTGTTTGATTACCAACCATTAATGACAACTTTTCGAGAATTCTTAGATCTTGAAAAATGCAATTTTTGTTAATTTGGGGAGGGGAATTTTCTGTCCTCCTAATATTATACAGGATGACCGTATGTAATTATATAGTTCTTTAAAGTCATTTAATCATTAATATTTTAATCAACTTCATACCTCCTTGGAGGAAGTTGTTGACAACTTCCTCCAAGGACCAAGGCTAATTTGTTAGCCGCAATCAAAGATCGGCTGCATAGTTCTTGTATTAATTGTCATGCAATCAATTCCAACAAGAAGAATAATGGATTTATTCAGTCATAACTTAAAGGTCAAAGAGAAAGAAAGAGAGAGTTATTTATGTTTTAAGCACATAGCTTAATTATTAACAATTTTGTTAGAGCATCTTAAAAACATGTCTTGTCGTGTTCAAGTTTTCATCAACACTGACGGTCCATTGACTGCAGCTTTCCCTGTTAATTATATCTGACATTATGTCTGGCCGCTTCATTGATTTCCGGTTCTCAACACTTTCATGACCCCTTTACTGAATCGTTTCCTGTTTTCCAAAATATATCTTAACAATAGGTACCGGCTAATAGCTACTAGTAGATGTATCTGTTCAATATTTAATTTTAGGAGGAGAATCAGAGTTTTCTTGAGGTTTTCAATACTTGATTCACGCAAATAACCATTAATTCTAACTTCCGGTGGATTTTGTAGCAAAAAGTAATAAAGAGAATTTCTAGATATTTGAAAAAAAAAATTAGGCATCTGACCCGAGTCAGTTTCCTGCACTCATGGTCATATAATTTAATGAAAAACTAATTAGTAAATGTTGAGAACTCCCGAAGAAAAACAGTTAAACAGTGACAAAATCAAAGGTCCTTTCTGATGAACTTTTGTATATTGAGTGACCGCTAGTCTATCCAAGGAGATAGTCTGAGAACATAAGTGTGAAATAGAGTTCAATAAGTCAAATTTGACTTGTTGTGTGGAAACAGAGAACGGGTGTAAGAAATACATGAGTCACGTGACATCATTGACGAAAGTTAAGGGACGTTTTTGGACAGAAACCATTAGAAGTGGATCAGTATGTATCGAATAACATGAGGTCTTAAATCATTAGCTCGAGAAAATTTAAGTTATCTCTCTCCCTTACCGTATCCGGGATGGTTAAATTATGAATAAAGTACAAGATTTCGGTATCATAATCGTCTGTGTTGATTAATTGCAATTAACAACAACTGGTGTATTTCGTTCAGCCAAGAAGAAGTCTTCATTTTTTTTCAATCACAGCAGCCACAGATGACCAGTTGATATAGACATCAAGACAGGTATGTCTTGAAGACGATTTCAGCAATATTTACACTGCTAACTGAACTCTCATTATTTCGGTATTTTTCGTCATACCCTATGCATGTGGGTACGCCCTTAATAGCTAATTCCAACCTCTCGCGAAAGGCCTGAACAAATGCAATGAGAGATACACACACATGAACGGCCCTCGACAAGAAGCAGCACATAACGAGAGACTTTCATAGACTACTAAATACAACCCCTGGTTAAGCACGCACACGCTACTCAACGAATGCACAGGTACACAAGTTCATCAATACATATACTCTCTCACTAAAATACACCCTGCTAAACGAACACATGTACATATAAGACCATACATAGACTCTCTCACTAACAAAACAAAGGCATGCTAATATATAAACACATCTTCACATGCCACAACAGACATGTTTACTTAATTTCTTCTTGTACGGCCCTTGACAAGCAGCAGTACATAACGAGAGACTTTCATGGATTACTAAATAAAACCCTTGGTGAGGCACACACACACGCTGCTCAACGAATGCACATGTACACAAGTTCATTGATACATATACTCTCTCACTAAAATACACCCTGCTAAACGAACACATACATACACTCTCTTACTAACAAAATAAAGGTATGCTAATATATACACCAGGGCTGGCGGGACAGTTATAAAAGTGGGGGGGGGGGCGTTCTCCTAAAAAGTGGGGGGGGGCCCGGTTAAACACATGCATATCAACTTAATTATTGGGGGGGGCCCAAGTCAAAAAGTGAGGGGGCTTGGCTCCCCCCCCCTGCACCTCCCCCCTGCACCCCCCCCCCGGTGCCGCCGTCCATGTACACGCATCTTCACATGCTGCAACAAACATGTGTACTTAATTTATACTTGCACGAAAAAAAACTCTTTCACTAAGAAACATTTCTCGGGACTTTCTGAACATTTCTATTCTGCAAAGTTTTTTATTTGAACTCTCATTCTTCACAAACTCTTTATCTTTCATTGTCTTAACAAGTTGTTTAATAAAAGTAATTTTGTATGGATAGAGTTTGTCATTTTTTTCTTTTGATGATTTTGTATCCGTCTCAAAGCTGTAGATGATAATGAATGTTGCAGGCAGACGAGAATCTGCTTCCGTTGACATTTTAGACGAGGTCTAATCGATCATCATCATCATCATAGTGGTGAAGTGACGCTGAGTTGTCTGAGAAGAATTTCCCTGGCAACGGCTGCTGGTGGAGACGGCGTCTCGTTAAGCGATGAGGCTAGAACAGGGGCGCGCAACCTCCGACCCGCGGGCCACATCCGGCCCGCGAAGGCTTAGCGTCCGGCCCGCCACCCGGCTATGCTTTATTATTGCAATCCAGCCCGCGGACCTCCCAGTAAAACTGATATCATTTTGTGATATAGACGTAAAAGTATGTTTCAATTAAGATTTACAGTGGGATAAAAATGTATAAACATCAGCGAGCGATGATGCATGTATATTTCATTTTTCTTTAACTATTAATTTCAAATCCTTGGCCTGAGATGAAAATAGAAAAAGAGAGGCAAAGAGGAAACGTGAGACGAGAAAAAGGGCATGAAACAGAGAACTTATGTGAGGTGTGTCAAAACGAATGCTGGATCAACTTGCGACTTCCCCATCATTATTTTTTATGATTCCAAAATGTCTCTTCGTCGGCGCCTTTTATAACATCACATACAGAAGTCTCTTGAGAAAAATATTAGATTTGTAGAGTGTTCAATGCAATTTTTGTACAATTTATTCATGTAAACAAAATATAGTAATTCTGAGATTTTGTTTTTCCCTCCGGCCCGCGATCTCCTTCCAAAAGTCTCATCTGGCCCTCACTCTGAAAAGGTTGACCGCCCCTGGGCTAGAAGCAAGACTCTAAGTGCTTGCTCTGAATGAAGAAACGCAACCTTTTTTTATAGCTGGGTCAGCTGCTGCTGCTGGGAACGCTTTGATGAAATTTGATTGGTTGGTGGAATGATTATATGCGCAGAAAGCACGAAATTTTTCTGCCACACGGTGCAAGCTGGTGAAAAAATCAAACATCCGGTTTTGTTAGGAGTGTTGAGTCGTAAAGGAGGGGGAAGGGGCACGACAAACTTTAAATCTTTTAATAAGGATTTGCTAAGAATTTTCAAGCCAGAAATTACCTTCTGTTTGACAGTTTAAATGCTTCCAAATTCCTCTCAAATATCGGAGGGTCAGGAAGTAATTCACCCCCCCCCCCGCAACACACACTATTAAGAAAATATTCAAATGGCTGACTTGCTTGCTTACGAAGAAGCTGAAATGCATTGTGGTCGATTTAATTTCATAATTAAATTATATTTTTAAATTGGATTTCTTACTTTACGCTTTTGCATTTTAGATTTCAATAAATAATCGGCAGATGCGCATAACAAGGAGGAACGCTGGCTTCCGGTGGAAAAAAGCTTAAAGAAAGTGTCTACGGATGCCTGAAAGTGATACAACAATTTCTTCACACTTTCTTCAAGCTTTTTCCACCGGAAGCCAGCGTTCCTCTTTGTTATGCGCATCTGCCAAATAATCGATTAATAATAAATAATAAAAATAATAATAATCTGTAAGTCACGTAGAGGCGAGAAAAACACAGACACCCGAGAAATGTTATGATATTAATATCGTGGAAATACGAGATTATACAAAGGGAGAGAACTTTTAATATATTTTAAAGTTACTTCCCTTGTAAAATTTAAGGCGCCTTGTTGATGCAGAGCGTATATATATATATATATATATATATATATATATATATATATATATATATATATATATATATATATATATATATATATATATATATATATATATATATATATTAGTACTTCATGTATCAACATAAAATATTATAAGGAGATATAATTTTTTATGTGTCAGTTTTCAGTATTTACTTCAACAGTGCTCGATACGTAAGTAGAGCTAGGTAGTAAGCAATGAAAATATATATGGCAATCAAGCTACACAGAGGCTCCCGTGTTTCTTCCCCGGGGGGAATCGTCAGGCTAAATGCATTTAGCCTGACGATTCCCCCCGGGGATGAAACACGGGAGCCTCTGTGTAGCTTGATTGCCATATATATTTTCATTGCTTACTATATATATATATATATATATATATATATATATATATTGCAACTAAGTTGGGCGGGGAAGTTAGAACAAACTAGATTTGCCTGTATAATGAAACGCGGAACTTTATTGAAAAGGAATAGAAAAATTGGTGGGGTGGGGGTGGGTTAAGAAACCATTACTTCTGTTCGCTAATTTGTTAGCTAGCAATGAGAATGTGACGTACAAGAGTAATTAATTGTCTTCCGGCGAAAATTAGTTTCAAGAGGCTACCAACATTTGTAAAAAAAACATTTTTCAACAATTGTTTGCTATTTCAATTATTTTATCATTTTATAATTTTGTGATTTTATAACGCGTTTCAAGGCTCGTGCGGCTCTCTTCAGATATAAATGGAAAATATATCTGAAGAGAGCCGCACGAGGCTTGAAACGCGTTAGAAAATCACAAAATTATAAAATGATAAAATAATAAAATAACAAACAATTGTTGAAAAAAGTTTTTTTTTTACAAATGTTGGTAGCCTCACTTCTTTAAATATACATTTTTCTCTCATTGGAACTGCACTGATGCTTCACTACCCCCCCTCTCTCTCCCTCTCTCTCTATATATATATATATATATATTAAATAAATAAATATATATATGTATATATATATATATATGTATATATATATGTATATATTAGACGCTTACGGTCTCCTATTTTTGTTTCACTCTTAGATAATTACCCCCCCCCCTTTTTTTAAATTAAAAAAAAAAATTTTTTTAATTTTTATTTTACTTATATTTTTTCATTTATTAATTCTCCAACGAATGTTAAGTCTGCAATACCTTGGATTTAGTTAGTTTGTCTGGGAATTTAAACTGCATTTTACTTTTTTTTTTTTTTTTTTTTTAATGACTCAAAGCTTCTTTAGACTATATATGTTAAATAAATATATATATATATATATATATATATATATATATATATATATATATATATATATATATATATATATATATATATTTTAAATAAATATATATATTTTAAATATATATATATATATATATATATTAAATGAATATATATATTTTAAATAAATATATATATATTTTAAATAAATAAATAAATATATATATATTAAATAAATAAATATATATATATATATATATTTTAAATAAATAAAGATATATATATATATTTTAAATAAATAAATATATATATATATATATATATTTTAAATAAATAAAGATATATATATATATTTTAAATAAATAAATATATATGTATATATATATTTTAAATAAGTAAATATATATATATATATTTTAAATAAATATATATATATATATTAAATAAATATATATATATATATATATATTAATTAATCAAGTTCAAATATATTAATAAAATTAATTTTATATCTGTTTTTATGTTTACACTGTAATTGGCATTAATATAACTTAAATTCTCTGTATTACATGTTAATTTTCTATGGCCGCGAGGATAGAGTGAAAGCGTGCAGAGCCAAAGGTAGCTCTGTGAACTGGGTTCGCGTGTTACGACCATCTGAAATTATCACTTCCCTACACTGATGAGAGTAAAAAAAGCTTGAAACGACGTCATCTGTAAGTAAACATAATTTAATATTTATTTATAAATATTAATATTTATTTATAAATATTAATATTAATATATATATATAATATATATATATATATATATATATATATATATATATAGTATACATTTTTGTTGACCCCAAACAAGGTATAAGGTCACTGAAGCGTAAGGGTCTACTACAAGAGACACCAGATTATAGGGGTAGCAATCTGCGTAGGGAGTTGCTTGTTCACGTTACATTTAAATTTCTGCATGTTGGTAAAGTCAGGGAAACAGGGAGTAGGGAGGGAATTCCAAAGGCGAGTTATTTTAGGAAAGACGCTATTTGAGTCGAAAATCTCTTGGCATCTAGGGACCTCGACAGTGAAGGAGTGGGATTTTGCTGCTAGCCAGGTGGTTCGGAGGTATTCATGTTGAATGGGGTACAAGTGTAATAAGTTCTTTGGAGCACGTTTCATGGAAGTACTTGTAAAACAAGCACAGGGATGCAATATTGCGGCGATGGGACAGGGGTTGGAGCTTGGTAGATAGTGCGAGACCTATTAGGTTAGAAATCTTTTTTTTTTTTGCACCCTGTCTAGGAGGGAGAGACTAGTGGTTGGTACACCAGCCAAGATGTGGAAACAATGCTCTAGGCATAGGATAATGGTTGCTTTATAAAGATATAGGACACTGGCAGTTTTCTAGCCAGGTAAAGGGAGCCTACCCTTTTTGTAGCAGATTTGGCAGTATCTTCTATGTACTTATTTCACTTCATGCTTCTTGAAAATGTCAATGTTGGACTTTTGGGAGGGGTGCTATCGGCCATGACAATCGGTAGCTGGAAAGGTTTCTTATATACCTTTGGCTAAGATCAAAGTGTAGTATCTGTTCCGATGGATACTGCACCCCATAGACTGGTATTGTCTTGGCCTTCGGGGCTTGATTTACGCCGGTCTATAGGTCTGTCCTGTGCAGTTCTAGGAGGTGCACCCTCCCAGGCTTCGCCTCCCCTCTTTGGGGAGGAGTAAGTTTATTGCTTACTGCCTGAGGTGCCCCTACCGGGGAATGCCGACGGGGCTGCCCAGGCAATTTTTAAACCCCACTTTCCCGACCCGACCTTGGGTCACATCTTACTTGTGAGAGTAAGATAAAAACTGGCCTTGTGCCTAACTCCTGGAGAGGAGTAAATCAATACTCTATAAACATAAAATAATATGACCACCAATTTCCTGACCAAAAACCGGTATTGATCACCTAGTTTTTAAACGTAACGGGTAACCATTTTTTTTTTGTATTTAGAAAATGGCTTCCATTTTTCACTGAATATTTTTCTTTCGAAACTGCTAGTTTATTTTAGATTTTTGTTTCTATTGCCGCCTCATTTTTCCGCATTGCCACCCCGGACTTAGGATTAGTGTTGGGGTTAATAAAGGGCATGTTTTTCTTTTCATCCTAAGTTTGAGATGGCAATGCGAAAAGAAAAAAAGACAAAAGAAATGGGGTGGCAATACAATAAATAAAATATAGGCGATAGTGAATTATCTTACCAAGATGCCGCTATTCTGAATTCGTGGCCGTGGGCCACCATCAGTGGACTGTCTCTCTTGTATCAAACTGTCATAATCCACGTTTTAAGTTTGATTTAAATGGTTTCAAACCGAAATAAATTTTTACACGCTAAAAATAATTAAATTTAAAAAAAATCAATTTTTTAAAATTCGAATTAATTAATGGTTTTCAGTAATCAAATGAAAATACTATTTTAAGTAAAAAAAAAAGAAGATATTTAATTTTTATTTAAAAAATTATTCCAGCCAATTTTAATAACTTTTAATTATAAAATTTGACCTGAAAAAGATTTTATGCGACTTTTTAAAAAAGTTATGACTGATTTGGCCATTTTGGGGCTTTTTCCTTCTTTGACATCTGATAACTTCCCCAAAACTGCATGAATGAAGGTGGAAATGTGTTCAGAGTAGCAAATGGGGTCTCAGCACTCGGTCAAATAAAGATAATGCCTGGGAATTACCATATAGTACTAAAATGTACCAAGTTTTATGAGGTACTTTACATATATCTTGAAAACAAATTTGCCGGGGTGAATAGGGGTACCTATATTAAGAGTTTTAAAATTAACGTAACTATTTTTTCATCAACACATCACGTCTATTTTTCATCAACACATCACGTCTATTTTTCATCAACACATCACGTCTCTTTTTCATCAACACGTCACATCTATTTTTCATCAACACATCACATATAATTTTTCATCAACACATCACGTCTCTTTTTCATCAACACATCACGTCTATTTTCATCAACACATCACATATAATTTTTCATCAACACATCACGTCTCTTTTTCATCAACACATCACGTCTATTTTCATCAACACATCACATATAATTTTTCATCAACACGTCACGTATAATTTTTCATCAACACATCACGTCTATTTTTCATCAACACATCACGTCTATTTTTCATCAACACATTACGTCTATTTTTCATCAACACATCACGTCTATTTTTCATCAACACATCACGTCTATTTTTCATCAACACATCACGTCTATTAGATGAAGTTACTTTACTCTTGCATACATTCTTTTTAAATAAAAGCACTGTTAAAGATGAGTATCACTTGGTAACACACTCGGGGCACACATACTCGTCACAGATGTCACATATCAATGAACTCGATATCATAAGGTCACAAATGTGAAACAAACAAAATGAACTAATAGAATGTTTAGCTACAGTCATACCTGGAATATTGCACAAAACAACAACCAAAACTCTGTTAATGTTGAGTTTTGGTTGGAAATGGGAATCATTATGCAGCTTTGAAGTTGTAGACCAAGGGCGGGCAACCTCCGGCTCGCAGGCCACATCCGGCCCACGAAGGCTTAGCGTCTGGCCCGACACTCGGCTATGCTTTATTATTGCAATCCGGCCCACGGACCTCCCAGTAAAACTCATATCATTTTGTGACATAGATGTAAAAGTAGGTTTCAATTAAGATTTACAGTGGGATGAAAATGTATGAATAGCAGCGAGTGATGATTCATGTATATTTCATTTTTCTTTAACTATTAATTTCAAATCCTTGGCCTGAGATAGAAAAAGAGAAAGAGAGGGGCAAAGAAGAAACGTGAGACTGGGAAAGAGCATACAACAGAGAACCTATGTGAGGTGTGTCAAAACGAATTCTGGATTAACTTGCTACTTCCCCATCATTATTTTTTATGAATCCAAAATGGCTCTTTGTCGGCGCTTTTTATAACAACACATACAGAAGTCTATTGAGAAAAAATATCAGATTTGTAGTGTTCAATGCAATTTTTGTACAATTTATTCATGTAAACAAAATATAGTAATTCTGAGATTTCGTTTTTCACTCCGGCCCGCGATCTCCTTCCAAAAGTCTCATCTGGCCCTCACTCTGAAAAGGTTGCCCGCCCCTGCTGTAGACCACTCTCCTGCTTGGTTCGATAAATATCTAAAAATGCAGGGTGGCCCACTTCATCTCGGTCACTTAATTCTAAGAAAAATCTCGCTTCAATCAAAAAATTTAAAAAGGGCTTGGCAATTATACTTATATGACATTCTCACTTCAAGAATATCATACATTAGAGTTCTAAAGTGATGTAAATAGAAATCAGCAAAAAGTTTCATTAAATTTTTTTTTTACATTAAAGGGTCACTGCTTATCAAGGCCCAAAGGCCACTCGAGGATACGGGTTAAAGAGTTTGGATGATTGACAGTGGTAGCAGCTAGTAGATAGTGAAAAAGTGGATACTTTACCATTTACACTTTCTTCTTCTTCTTTTTCTTCTTCTTCTTCTTCTTTTTCTTCTTCTTCTTTTTCTTTTTCTTCTTCTTTTTCTTCTTCTTTTTCTTCTTCTTCTTTTTCTTCTTCTTCTTCAGAGTGCGGAGCAGAAAGAATGATACGATTTTTAATGGGCATATCATAAAGACAACGACGGATGCAATCCATAATGGAAGCATCAAACTCTAGTGCTTGTTTTACTAATACTTCAATGGAATGTGCTCCGATGAACTGGCTACTCGGGTGCCCCCTCGACATAAATACACTAGACCAACTCGACAATCAGCTAAATCCCATCCATTCACTGTGGAGGTCCCCAGATGCCGGAGAGCCTCCTACTCCAATAGCTTCTTTCCTCGTGCTGCTGGCCCCTGGAACTCCCTCCATGCTCCCCGTTTCCCCGACTGTACCGACATGCAGAGGTTTAAAACTAATGTAAACAGACATCTCGCTACACTGCTCCCAACTTGGGGTGACACCCAAAACCTACATCTTAATTCTCAGTAACCTCTTACGTCTACGGTGGCGGCCTGCCTTGTTTGGGGTGAATTATGTTAAAAGAAAAAAAAAAAAAACTAATTTGGGGGAAAATAGGGATAATCATTCGTGCCCCATTTCACTTGGTGGTCCACTTCACCCCGGGTTACTCTACAAGAGAAACAGTCCACTGATGGTGGCCCACGGCCACGAATTCGGAATAGCGGCGTCTAGGTAAGATAATTCAATATTGCCAAAATATATCAGTACTTCAGAAATTTGTTTTTTAAATAAAAAATAAAAAAATTTTGGAAATACAAAAGAATAGGTACCCATTCTGTCCTACGCTATGCGGTCCAGAAATGGGTGATCATTTTGTTAAATTCTTATAGTAAAGTTACTTTACTAAAGTAAGTTCTCACTCTAAAGTCGAAAATGTTTTTAATATTTTAAATTTCCCAGGTATACCCGTAGCAAGTTGAGACATTAAATTAATTTAACGCGCACGCGCGTGGGTCCAGCTTTTCCGAGGGGGGGGGGGGCACTCTGAAAAGTTATAAAAATAGCCGTGATCAGTCACTTATCGGATCTGTTGGTATTCTCCGGCAGGGACCCCTCGGGCGATCGGCTATAAACCACTCTAACCTCACGAGGAGGAGGTAATGCTTGGGAAGGTTGTCTTCTAAGACCGAACCGAACAATCCATTCACTGTGGAGGCCCCCAGATGCCGGAGAGCCTTCTACGCCATTAGCTTCTTTCTTCGAGATGCCGGCATTTGGAACTCCCTCCCTGCTCACTGTTTTCCCGACCGTACCGACATGCAGAAATTTAAAACTAATGTCAACAAACATCTAGCTGCACAGCTCCCAAATTGTCACCTTAATTCTCAGTAGCCCCTTACGTCTACAGTGGCGGCTTGTCTTGTTTGGGGTGAACTCAGTTAAAAAAAGAAATTAAAAAAAATAATACATTATTACAACCCAAGGGTCGGGCCAACGATGGTCGTGGTTGGGCCCCCCTTAGCAAACAAATCTGAATGTACCACGGTTTCCGTATTGTTTATTTGCTGGGAGGTGTTAAGTGGATATCGACACTGACTTGAGACCTGGAGGTTCCAAGTTCGAATCCAGTCGGTTCCACAGTACAAATTTCACTTAGGGGTGTTGGCAACCTTCTCGTGGTCCTTCCCGTAATTACCCGATGTCTTTCCAGAAAGATTTCTAACTAGAAAAACATCGGGGAAATTAATACCAACACCAGAATCATCTGATTCACACGAAAGAAGATGAAGTTTATTTGCTTTCCACAGTAGCACGTACAAGATGCCGTTCGGTACAAAAATAACCACGAATTGAACGGAAAGGACCCTTCGGCATTCTTTATAGGGGCGCAGGATTAAAAAAAAAAAAAAAATTTCAAACTACTTAAAAAAAAACAATAAAAAGTAGTAATATAAATATAAACATCGAATACAAGAACGTCTACAATTTTTTTTTTTCATGTTTTAAATTTACTTTAAAGAAAACCGCTAAAAGAAAACGTATTCTAAATTGTTCTACTAATCTTTGACACCCCCTAAAAATGATAGACTCGGCCAGTGCTTCTCCTCCCACTACGTTGATAATTCCTACTGTTACCTTTCCATTTGAAGCCGCATTGCCAGCGTTACCATTATTAGATGTCGTCGTGAAATATACAAGACGAATTATTTACCTGGATACTGTTTAGGACAGAGGGGACCCCTCACAAAAAACTACGAAAATGCCGGTAAGAATAGAATGTTTGGCCGTAAAAAGTTTTAATTTCTCTTTTTATAAAGGAAAACTGATGTTGTGTAATCGAAAATCAGTGCTGATTTTGTCGGGGTTCAAAAAATCGAGGACCCCTTTTTTTTTTTTAAATTGTTTTGAAAAGCTATCTGCAGAAAGTAAAGATAGATTTTCATTTGGTTAGAATCGTCTTTTTAGTTAAAAATAAGTTCGTTTAAATAGATCAACCTCTATTAGAAGACATTATTGTCTCCGTAAAATTTGTTAAAAACAGTCGAAATGCGACCATACAAAATTAAACCAGGGTTCCTGAAACGGAAAACGAAAAAAATACAAACCCTTATCTAAGTTTTTAGGTTTAGTTCGGTTCAAATTCTGTAGAAGCACCAATTTTTAAAAACAATATTTTTTATAATTATTTGTTTTCTAGCGTTTTTTTTTTTTTATTGCGTTTTTTTTTCTTTTTTAAAATTGTATTCACACGAGCATTAAATACGAAGTCAAAAACAATTTCTTGGAAAACGGAATATTGTATATATTCTGTTTTCCAAGAAATTGTTTTTGACTTCGTAGACGAAGGCTACAACAAACCACGCCGAAATAAATGAAAATAAACTGTCCACGTGAAATGCAAGAATTTATGAAGACAAATAAACTGTCAACGCGATGAAAAATAACCATAGAAAACAATTACAAAAAAACAAAAACAAAAGCCGGGTACTTTATCAGATTAGGACCCGGCCTAACTTGGACCCTAACGCTCACCCTAACGACGGGGTCAAAGTTAGCCTGGGTCCTAATCTGAATAAGCACCACAAGACAATATTACAAAAAACATATACAATGTAAATATATCGGCTAAAAACAAAATAGAATTGTAAATAAATCCATTTTTATTTTTTTATTTCAGAAACCCGAGTTTAATTTTGTGTGGTTTAGTCTATTTTTTTTAGCGAGCCAATATGGGCATCCATGAAGACCGATCCAAAATAATTTAAGTTCGAACGATGGATTTTTTTTTTTGTATAGTTTTAATGCAATGTCCTGATTTCAAGAAAGCATAAACGAAAATTAGTTGTGCGTCAAACCGTGACTGTCGTAATAGTTAACTTAGTTTAACTATTACGACGGCCACGGTCAAACCATGTGCTTTCTTTTAAGACGTGACGTAGAATTCTTAAAAGCTAACACGTTTACTATTATTTCAATATTGACGAAAATTAATAAATCCCATTTTATTTATTTATTTTAATAATAATAAAAAATATATTTAAAAAAAAACAACAACAATGTCTTTCCCATAAGATATTTAAAAACAGTAACCCATTTTAAATGGTATTTTTGAACTTTCTTGACTGTAGAAATTTCGTTTCGGTCAATTTTGGTTTTTGTATAACTTATTTACTACGGTGTTACATTTATTTTCTTTACCGTAAAAAATAAGATCGAAACATTTTGTAGATTTATTAACACCTTCTGGTGAATCCCTTCACCACACGTACGCGCGCGAGATTCTACTTTTTAGGCGATTACGTGTGAACACCCTAAAAAATAAAAATAAAAAAAATGGTAAAAATCGTCTTTTCCCAACCAAAATGGTGGACAATAAATCGTCTGCAGTTTTCAGATTTTTTTCCCGACCTCAAAAATGAGAAAGTAAACCCAAATAAATTGTTTTGGACTAATATCGCAACTGTATTTCCTTTAAAATAATTTAAGGTAAATTTTAAATTAGTCCACAACAATTTCTTTGGGTTTACTTACTCATTTTTGAGATCAGAAAACTGCAGACGATTTATTGTCCGCCATTTTGGCCGGGAAATGACAACTTTACCAAAACAAGAAAACAATTTCGTTGGGGGGGGGGGTATCATTCACGTAAAATGATCCATTTCCGAGCCGTTCTAATGTTTTGGGTCAATTAATTTGTTTTACCACTAACCCTAAGTTCGAGTGGCTGCTATTAGGATTAGATAAGAAGGTCGTAACGAATGTCTTGACAAATCATTTATTAAGCGTTTCTGTCGATGGGGTGTTAAATGCAAGGGAGATAACTAAGTGAAACTAAGCATACATTGAAGGAAGAGACAATTTGGGACGCTGAAAACTTGATATTTATCTACCTTCCACAGCGGTAAAGTGTGACACAAGGTCGGGAAAGTGGGATTTGAAAAGCCAGCTCTCGAGAAGGTGAGCACTCTGACCATTTAAAAATTGCCTGGGCAGCCCCGTCGGCATTCCCCGGTAGGGACGCCTCAGGCAGTAAGCAATAAACTTACTCCTCCCCAAAGAGGGGAGGCAAAGCCTGGGAGGGTGGACCTCCTAGAACTGCACAGGACCAGTCTCGTGCAGTATCCATCGGAACAGATACTGCACTTTGATCTTGGCCAAAAGGCCAAGACGCCAGTTGTCCAGTTCGTTATTATCAGACGCCAATTTTAATGAAAAAATAAAAATAAAAAAAAATTAAAAAAATGAATACAACGACCGAACGACTTACGGTTGAACAATGAACATATATAATTTTTAATAAATAACTTAAGTATTTTTAAATGTATCTTTATCTTTCACCTTTGACTGACGCTCCCCCCCCCCCCCCCCCAAGAGATTCTACTATTTTTAGGCGATTATGTGTGAACACATTTCCGGACTATTCTAGCGTTTTAGGGCATTAACCAATTTTTTAAAAAATTAGGGGCGTTTTTGCATAAGTAGTCATTGATGTAAGGGATTAAAACTAAAAGATTCATCATTTTTTTTTTTTTTTTTGTAGAGAATTTGGGACGTTGTATCATGACGAACGAACATCTTCCTCCCTCCTCAAAGGAAGAGTTAATGCCTGGGAGGATTATATCATGACAACAGAATAGATAGTACAGTTATTCCCCTTCCCCAAAAAGGAGATGGTTTCCTTCAAAGCAAAGTCTTAACCGACGCTTCGACCTTTGACTGCACCTCTGACCAATTCCTCTCAAGCTGGAGGCCTGGTCCGAACCACATCCCTGGGATGATTCACCCCCTTCCCCCTAAAGAATAGAGGAGGTAATACCTGGGAGGATCCCACCATAAAAGAAGGTAATGTCTGTAAGTATAACAGAACAGATATTACACTACCCCCCCCCCCCCCCCGCGCTCCCGAAAAAAGGAGAATGTAATCACTGGGAAGATGATATGACAACAAAACGGATATTATAATACTACATTATTCCATACCTCAAAAGAAGGATGTAAAATCTGGGAGGATTACCCCCCCCCCCCCCACCTCCTTAAAGTGAAGGAGGTAATTCCTGGGAGGACGATCTTATGACAACAGAATCAATACTATACGACCCACCCCATTAAAAGATAATACAGTAATAGATTAAATCAGTTTTTTTTTTTTTCATTTAAAAATGTCTCGTCATAAAAGATTAATTATTTTTTCGGTTCCTTGGATTTTTAGCTAAGATCAAAGTGCGGCTAGAACAGCTGATTGTGAAGGCAAGGTTACGTTGAGGCTGCGTTGAAGCAGTTTGGCTGCAACAAATCGACGGGGCTTGGTCTGCCTTACAAATTGTATTTGAGGCTGTCGCACATATTTGTACCAATTCTGACGAATGTGTTCAACCATTGGTTCGAAAAGGGTTCAATCCCGGGTCAAGTCACCAAGGGTGTGATCACATTGCTGAAGAAGCAGGACAGGCATGGTGGGGAGGAACTAGACGATTACAGGCCCATAACTCTGCTAAACACAGTTTAGAAATTTTGACCAAGATCTTATCGAACCGGTTACATGGTGTTATCAGAGAGAACTATGCTGTGAAAGGGAGGTCGATTCAAAACCACTTGCATTTGATTCGTACAATCCTAGAGGGGATAAAGATGACACGGATGCTGCGCTGATCAACTTGGATCAGTTCAAAGCTTTCGACAGGATTGCCATCACTTCTTGGCATCTGTTTTAGAGACTGCTGGTTTTAAAGCAGACTTCCTCAAGTAGGCCTTTGTTCTGTATCACTTGCCGACGACGGCAGTGGTGCAGGTAAACCGAAAGCATTCAGAATCTTTCGCTATCTCTCAGTCGGTGCGTCAGGGCTGTCTGCTATTGCTCTTGCTCTGCATCCTTGCGTTGGAACCGCTACTCCACAAGCTCAGGAACTGAGCGGCAAGTTCGATCCTACGTGGAATCGCTCTGCCTGGTGGGGTGCGAGCCAGGGTGTCTGCGTTCACCGATTACATCATCGTCTTTGAGTTGTGCATTGAGATGGCGCTAACACATTACACAACGATCACAGGGGCCAAAATCAACCGTAGTCGATCAGCCTGCGGTTGAGTGCCTGGAGCAGTAAGACTATACTTCCGGCTCCTTTCTGCTGGACAGACGGACCAATTCGAATCCTAGGCATGTGGTTCGGACTAGGCCTCCAGCTTGAGAGGAATTGGTCAGAGATACAGTCAAAGGTCGAAGCGTCGGTTTAAACTTGGCTTTGAAGGAAACTTTCCTCAAAAGATAGAGCCGAGGCGTGCACCACTTACATCTTTCCTGTCATCCTTTACTTTAGCTGTACTTTCCCTGCCTGTGACCGGCGAAAAGTCCTCTGGCGCCTTCTGTCCTCGCTTCTCTGAGACGGGGGGGGGGGGGGTCGTTAATCTCTAACAAAAAGATATCTCTTCTCTCCATTATGTTCTCCCCAAAAAAGGCATATTGCCATTAGGACGTAAGGGACTACTGTGAATTAGGGGCCAAATTAATAGGGGCATCCTAAGTGGGGAGTTTTGCAGCAAGATGTTTGTTTACATGCCATTTAAATTTCTGCATGTTGGTACAGTTGGAGGGACAACAGGGAGCAGGGAGGAAATTCCAAAGGCAAGCAGTTTGAGAAAAGAAGCTATTAAAGTAGAAAGCTTTCTGGCATCTGGGGACCTCTACAGTGAAGGGGGGGATTTTGTTGATTGTCGAGTGTATTAACGCTGAGGGGGCCCAAGTGCAGCAAGTTTGTTTAGGCAAATTCCATAGAAGTATTTGCAGAACAAGCACAGGCGATAGGACAAGGGTTGGATTTGGGAATTATTGGATTCGATGCTCTTTTTTTTTTTTTTTTTTTTTTATTTTTTTTTATTTTAGGACCCTGACTAAAAGTGAAAGACTAGTGGTTGGTGCACTAGCCCAGATGTGGCAACAATACTCCATGCATGGGCGAATGGTGGATTTGTAGAGATACATTTTTTCCACTGCTAAGCCATCGGACATTTGGAATAGACATAATATGTCCATACTCTGCTTCAACTTGTTTTGGAAATTCTTGGAACTTGTGATTTAGTGCCGTTGCCAGTATACAATTTACAGTTTAAAGAGGGAAGCAAGAAGACCAATATACAAAGCCAAGAAGGAGGCGGAGAAAGCCAGGTTTCCAGATATATTACAAAGGGATGACCCAAAAACTTAAGGATAGCTAAAGAGATGGCAAATATGGATATTGTTGGAAAGAAGTGCATTTGAAATGACAATGGATGAACAGGACAAGATGGGTGCTTGGAAATGCCACTATAAGAAATTGTTCCCATGGAACTGTAAAAAATCTAAGTTGCAGTATCCAGTCCAGCTATAAGAATTAAGGAAAAAATGTTTCAGGA
The DNA here is from genome assembly GCA_963556195.1 of Sepiola atlantica. Taxonomy (NCBI): domain Eukaryota; kingdom Metazoa; phylum Mollusca; class Cephalopoda; order Sepiida; family Sepiolidae; genus Sepiola; species Sepiola atlantica. The sequence continues at coordinate 9,210,382 of OY744543.1, read as the reverse complement.
AGCTGTGAGTAAGATGAAGAAGGGTAAGGCTGCAGGACCCTCAGACGTTGTTGAAGGCTGCAGGTTGAACAGACATTGAGATGATCAGACTTGACAAATCAGATCATAAAAGAGGTTGTTCAGAAAGACTGGAAACTTTGTATAATTTTAGAATTGTTACATGGGTAAAGAGGAAGCCCGAGATAGTTAATTACAGATGCTTAAAGTTGATGGATCAGACTTAAAGTTACAGGTCCTGAAAGTGATTGAATGATTGAGCAGTAAATAAGTCGGATAATCAGATGAAATGCAGTTTGGTTTTATGCCTGGGGAAAGTCCCACAGGTTCTATATTTATCGTGAGACAAATGCGAGAAAGACACCTTAATAAAAAAGACTTGCATTTTGCGTTTGTGGGTCTAGAGACTGCTTTTGACAGAGTACCAAGAGAGGTTGTCTGGCGAGGTTTGTTTGGATTAGGGGCAAACAAGTGGTTGGGGAAGGTTGTTCAAGTAGTTTACAGAAAAGCTCAGTCGTATGAGAATTAACAGCACATTTAGTGACAGTTTTAATGTTAAGGTAGGAGTACGTCAGGGTTTTGTACCAAGTCCTTTGGTTTTTATTTGTGTCTAGAATCATTGTTCAGGAAGTTTAGTAGGAGTTGTCCAGAAGAGATATTGTACGTCGATGATTTAGTACTTGTCTATGAAACAATAGAAGACCTACTTGTTAAGTTTAAGACTATAAGATCTGAGAATGAATTTTACCAAAACCAAAGTGATTATCAGTGGTTGTACTGTTGGAAAGCCCCCCAAAAGAAGAAAGTTCTCCTGTTCAGTTTGTGGAAAGGGAGTTGGGTGCAATTCAATTTTTGTTCAAATCAAGGGAGGCGCGAGAGCGCTCTATCCCTTAATAGACTTCAAAAACGGCCTAAGCTAGAAATCTCATTTCTTTGATCAATCATAACTCAAAAACACATAGACCAAATTAGTTAAAACTTTGCACAAAATTATTTTTTGATAGGTTCTATAACTGTGTAGAATTTCAGCATCATTAGTCAAGGCAACCCAGAGATCCAGAAAGTTCAATCATGAAATCATGTTATCTGTGTGTTTGTACGTACGTATGTGCCATCCTGTATCTGATCAACTATTTGATGGATTCAGCTAATTTTTGGTAGAGATAGAGTTTCTAGGGTCTAGTTGATGGCATTTAAATTTCAGTTTACCATATACCTTAGTTTTCCAGAAAATTCCAAAAAACCTTAAAAATGACCATTGTATTGAGGCATAGCCTTTACAAAAGTAGTGACATTCCATGATAAATGCCAGTATACCGAAATCATATGCCCTTAATAGGGTTGAGATGAAAATTCATATACACTAAATGTACAAAAGCAAGGAAATTCCCAAATTTTTACACTTTTATTGTCATTAAGGGTATGCGAGCACAACAGGGCTATGTATTTTACTGGTACGAATGTTTCTTCAGCGCACCTCACACACTTCATCCACTCATGCATAGAGATTTATACTGTAGTGATGTGATAATGAAATGGTTTGGTTGATATGTAGTCAGTATACTGGCATTTATCATGGAATAATTGGCTACACAAGAAGTGCAGTGGAATTACTCGTTTATCATGAGTGTTTCGTTCCTTTTCGATGACTTTTCTCTCATCAAAAATGATTTTAAAAAAATTATTACTCAATTATGCAACTTTTCTTATGTTTCCGGTTATAATTTTTTCTTGTTTTAACGGATGTACTAAGTTCGAATAAACCACACTCTTCCTGACCAAAAATGCACCAAATATTGATGCTATTGTTTTTTTTCAATTCGTTTTGCAAAACTCAATCATATTCTGCAAAATCATAAACAAAAACAATTTTATCCTACAAAACAACCAAACACCATATGATGAACCTGAAACATTAAGACTTTTACCAAAATGATCGGATTCGGCATTGAATAACCTGAAAAAAGTTGATATGCAACAAAACGGCCAAACCAAACACCAAAAATGATATTAAAATGCATAAATATTTAAAAAAAATGATATTAAAATGCATAAATATTTAAAAAAAATGATATTAAAATGCATAAATATTTAAAAAAAGATATTAAAATGCATAAATATTTTTAAAAAAAGATATTAAAATGCATAAATATTTTTAAAAAAAGATATTAAAATGCATAAATATTTAAAAAAAAAAGATATTAAAATGCATAAATATTTAAAAAAAAAGATATTAAAATGCATAAATATTTAAAAAAAAAGATATTAAAATGCATAAATATTTAAAAAAAAAGATATTAAAATGCATAAATATTTAAAAAAAAAGATATTAAAATGCATAAATATTTTTAAAAAATGATATTAAAATGCATAAATATTTAAAAAAAAAAATGATATTAAAATGCATAAATATTTTTAAAAAAATATTTAAAAAAAATGATATTAAAATGCACAAATGTTAAAAATTAATATAATACATAGTTCTATATAAAAAATTTAGAGATGTAAATTAAAAACAAGCTTTGCCAATAACAACACACACAACAGTCGAGCAAAAAAAGTCGGTGGGTATCTCCCATTCCTCAAATAACTGGGAACAGGAGTTTCTTGGTTTCCTAAGATTTCTCTGGCAACGTCAGAACATGGGTCTGCTAGTATATGGATATAATTTAACTTTTTGCAAAAGAAATGGGTAATCCTCCTAGATTTAAAAAAAAAAATCATGTTCACTTTTGTCCTTTTTTTATGCATATTTATCTTAAATTTTTTTGTTTTTTTTGTTTCCATTCCAGCCTAAAGGGAAGCCAGGCACGAAGGGGCAGAAACAGATTCTTGAGGATAATAAAAAAACGCTTGCTTTTTACCAAAATATTATGCTTTCTGTAAATGTGAGTAGAAGACATTTTTTTTTATTTTTTATTTTTTTTTTATTTTTTATTTTTTTATCTTCCTCCAAAAATATATAATGTTGGAATTAGAAGTCTTGTTTCTTTAGGTTAGCACACGTTTAAAAAAGAAAGAAAAGAAAAAAAATTCTTTTTTTATTTAGAAATATTTCAAGAACCCCGGCATTGCCCTAGAGCCATAATTTCAAACTTGAAAATTTTGCAGTATTTATTTTGACATTTTTAACTTTTTAAAAAATTTCTATCTTCAAGAATTTTCTTTCCTATCACAAATAAATAAATATGCTTTGTTTTAAGCCATATACAATTATATTGCTACGAAATAAAATTAAAAAAAAAAACATTAATTTTCGAATAGCTCAATAGTTTACTATTCAAATTTTTTATTTTTTAAATTTTTTTTTTTATTTTGTAATTGCTTCTTGAGGTAATTCATTCAGTTCTCTGACCTCTCCCTCCTAACCGGATTTTTGATTTAGCTGTCATTTCACTTTTGACCCTTTTCCCAATCTCTTAATTTTCTATTATTTCTTATTCTTTCTCTTCTATTCTCTTTTGCTTTTTCTCTGGTTAAAATCTCTGTGACATACGTGAGTTATATCTAGTGATGGGACAATTCCGATACAATTACCGATTCTGATTCCAATAATGAAAGCGCCACAAAAGAACACAGCCACAAAATAAAAAGTAATCATCTGTGCAACTATAGACCCACGTATCGGAAGAGTTCATTAAATGGTGTTGATTTAAGGTCGTTTATATAGAAATTTGGAGCTTTTCATATTGCAAACTTTTTTCCATAAAAAGACCAACACTGATTCATGAGGTTAAAATTTAGATATATCAAAGTTATGTAAAAAAAATCAACAATTTTTTATTTTTATTTTTATTTTTTTGTGCTCGAATACAATCTATAAATAATGGATATGTTAATTATTTTTTGTATCTCATTAATAAGTTATAAAAAAGCAATGCACATTGGTAAATTTGTAGATAAATCAATTTTTTTTTTTTTTTCGTGTGATATGATTTTATGGATTTTTTGTGATCTTATAAGGGCCTTTCCGACGAATCTGCCGCCGGTGAATAATTTTATCCCAAAGAATTTAACCCACTTTTTTTTTTTTTCTGAAAAGTTTTTGACCAGATATATTTGTATTAACTTTTAGGATATTAATTAGATATCTGACACTAAATAAATTTATTATTGCCAAACAGTTTATTGATATTTTTCGGCCATATTATGGAAAATATTTTTTTGATTTAAAAAAAAAAAAAAAAAAAAAAAAAAAAAATAAATAAATAAATAAATAAATAAAATTAAAAAAAAAAAAAATAAAATTAATTAATAATTAATTGTTTATTTTCATTTAAAAAAAAACATTTCTTCGTAAATGAACTTAATTAACTATTTTTAAAGGAATAAGAAGCAAAAGATATTTTTTTTTTTTTTTTTTTTTTTTTTTTTTTAAGAAAAAAAGTTAAACATTAGAAACACATATTTTTATTTTGATTTCAACTATATTGTACGTATTATTTTATTTATTTTTTTATCTCCCTCCCATGGCGGTAAGATGTGACAAGATAGAAAAGTGGGATTGAAAAGCTAGCGCCCTAGAGGTTGAGCACTCTGGCCTACAAAAAATGCCTGGGCAACTTGGTCGCCATTCCCGGTAGAAGCACCTCGGGCGATTAGCAATAAACTAACCCCTTCTCAAAGGGTGAGAAGGCAAAGCCTGGGAGGGTAGAAACTGCATAGGACAGAATCAAGGGCCGAAGGCCAAGACGGTACCGGTCTACGGGGTGCAGCATTCATCAGAACAGATACTACACTTTGATCTCAGGCCGAAAAAGAAATTAACAAAGAATTACAGAGAAATATAGAAAAAAAAAATAAAGCCGACAAAATACAAATTTTACTTATCAACACATTTTAGGTTTAATTATGATAAAAAAAAAAAAAAAAAAAGAAAAAGAAAAATGTTCTCAATTAAATAACAGAACCTTTCATTTTTGTTTTTGGTGAGAATTTCCTTTGAACACAAAATTTTAACAAAATAAATCATCGTTGTGCCTAATTTGTCGAAAAATGTTATTTTTTAGCAAATGAATAATTTGTCGAAAAATGTTATATTTTTTAGCAAATGAATAATTTGTCGAAATGTTATATTTTTTAGCAAATGAATAATTTGTCGAAAAATGTTATATTTTTTAAAAACTATTCTAGAACGAAGCAATTTAAACTTTTTGTCCCAATCTAGAGGGCCCCTTTTTAGACAGCTGGATTCTCTACATTAAAAACTCACTTTGTGTCTAACTCTTTCCTTTGTGGGGAGACAAGTAAATAGGAACACAGCTAATTAATAACACCCTCAATTAAATCATCCCCCCTCTAAAATGAGATTCTACTTCTTTTAGGCGATTACATGTGAAAACCCTGAAAAATTTGGCATAAAAATCCCAAACAATTATTTAAGAATTTTAAGTGGGGGATAAAACCCACCATACAAAAAAAATTAAAACCTTTTTTCTATTTTATTTCAAATTTAATTATCAATGATGTTTGTCTGTATTTTTCTTCACAAAAATATTTTATTTAATTTTTAAACATTTTTCGGAACCCTTTAAATCAACTGCATTCTTAAAGATTAACGCGCAAATTTATGCAAAAATTTTTTTTATTTAAAAAAAAAAATTTTTTTATTTAAGAAGTAAATTTATTTTACATCATATTTTAATGTTATTTGTAGATTTTAGTTTTACTGTTAGTTTAAAAACAACTATTTATCATTAGTACCAATAATGGAAAGTTAAGGTATTTTCACTCTCACACTCAGATCTGTTACCACTGTCACCCACATTCACCGAGAAGACCTTCATAGGGCACATGTTTTTGTAGCACTGTTATTATTTTATATTTCAATCTTGCTATTGTACATTAGCTACTCTACATTTTCAAGCTAAACAAGGGACATTCCCTTTATCTACACTTTTTTGGGGGGACATTTTGATTGGCTACTCCAAAAAAAAAATTTTTTACATTCTCAATTAACAGAATAGCAAATTAGCAGATTTTCATTTAGCAAATTCTTAGCAGCCTAAAGAGTCAATAAGACAATTGTTCATGAATAGTCACTTAAGTTATTCTTACATAAACGTTGGCACTTTCTTTATCTTATTTTTAATACATTTTATATTATAGTTTTTGAATGAAGAGTACGTTAAGCTACTTATTTCATTTAGATTTCACATTCTCTGCACACCGAAATAGGATTAGCAGATTTACATTTTTAGAACACGAAACGGTCTTAGGAGTCAATAAGACAATTGCTCATGAATAGTTGCTTACATTATTCTTACATAAACATTCATAACGTTTTATATTTATTTACATTTACTTTTTGAACAATATAAATTTTGTAAAAAAAAAAAAAAAAAATATTCCTGGCCAATGTGGAGTACATTTAGCTATTTAGGTTTTTTTTTACTTTTCTGATAAAGTATCAATTTTAAAGTAAAAGCATTGAGGTGAAACATTATTTGTAATGATTGAAAGTACTAACTATTTACATTCTCATCATACTGGATTATATTCTGTTGCTGCGCGCATGCATACATGCTTATCCTCGACGCAACAGACAGTAGCAGTTGCATGGTTCTGCTGAATGTTGCAGCTACCCAATCTTAAGGATCCTTCAGTTAGGTGCTACTGCACTACTCTCATTTCTTTGGCCTTTTGGCTAGGAGCAAAGTGTAGTATCTGTTTTGACACTATGCTTCATCTTTTTTGTCCTCTGTCAGTCTAAAAGGATTTCTCCTTCACTGAGGCAATTTTAATTTTTGTTCCAATCCAGAGTTCCTCTTTTTTGGGCAGCTGAATTTTCCCCACATTAAAAAAAACAAAAACGACCTTGTGCCTAACCCTGCCCCTGTTGGGAGGCAAGTAAATCGCAACATTCACATGTAAAAATAACAATAACTGCTATTACGTTGTCATACTGTTCACAATAGGCATTCGTAGGTGCTGTAAACATTTCAATTAATTATTTCTTGAAATAAAAATCCTATTTGGAAAACATAACTTTACAAAATTTATTTTATAAACATAAATCCACTTGTAAATATTTTGGCTTATTTCTAAAAATACGATGCTCAATGTCTTTGAAAGATAAAGAGGATATAAAAACTGCTTTTGTGTTATTTAGAATTCATCACAGCTGCAACAGTCACGTTAAACTGAATGATGATGATGATGAATTTATTTTTTTGTTGTTTTTAGATTATTTACTTTGGCACGGAATACCTTTTCTTCTGGGATAGTTTCACTGCACTTGAAATAGTAAGTACATTTTTTTTTTAATTTTAAAAATTTTAATCTAAACATTTAAAAAAAATTATCTTATCTTTATATTAATAAAATAGTGTGACGACTTTGAATGTGTTTGTGTTTCTCGCTTCTATGTGACTTGTACTTTTTTTTTCTGTTTTTTACTACTAGTAACTGATTATTTATTGAAATCAAAAATGTAAGGAAAATATTTTCTTCTTCATTCGATTTATTTTTGAACAGGCTTTTGATTAGTCCTTTAGAAAAGGGTGGGGTCTGCCTGTCAGTCTTGATCAAAATCTTCCACTCCAGGCTCGGCAGTCACGAGGATCTAAGTTTGTAATCTCCAGGGCTGCACGGTCACGTTTACACAGCTCATCCCAAGAAAGCCTCGGTCTTCCAGCCTGTGAGCATAACATCAAAGATGACAATAGTAGAAATCCAAATAATACAATTTATTAACCCTAACCCTAACCCCGGTTTTATTTTATGTGCTTTTTTTTTTACTTGTAATTTTTTTTTTTTTTTTTACTTTTATTTATTTTATTTTACCCTCTCCCAAGGAGATTGTTTTCGGTCAAGTTTATTTGTGTACGGACAAGCGTCCACATCACTTGAGCAATTATCACCAAACTTCATCAAAATATTGACCTTGATCTAACTTGGAACTGATTTAATTTTGAGTTAAAGTCACGGAAAGGGTAATAGTTGCACTTTTGGTAACAACTTAGGTTCTGTTCATCGTAGAAACTAACTACTTGGCCCATATTGTAGCCAATGAAGTCCAACATCTTGACCCTTGACAGTTCGGTCACAGGCAAACTTTTGACTGAATTTAAACTTCTAATTTTTCTTAATTTAATGCATAGTTCTAATGTTCTTGAATAACAGTAACCAGCATGTAAATTTTAGCCTGATCAGATAAATAGTCTTTGAGTTATCAACGTTTTGAGGGCATAACTTCACAGATAAGACTTTGGCCTATCCTTACATTGTCAGGCGGAAGTATGCAGTCTCATGACTGACTTATGGTCTTTGTTTTACTTTTTTACTTTAGTTTTTGTTAATTGATTTTTACTATTTTTTTTTAATTTTTTTTTTTTAATTTAGCCATTTAAAAAAAAAAATAAAAAAAAAAAAATGAAAAAAATAAAATAAATAATTTTTTTTTTTTTTTTTCTCCAGGTAATGTCGTGCCTCGTTGGCCTGGTCTACTTTGGCAGTTTCCGGTTCATGAAGAAAATGGCAACACCAGTGTATGGAGATGTGACAACATTATTAGATGGTGGTATCGATCTGAATCTTGAAAGTGGAATGGCTGAGTAAGTAAAAACTGTCACCAACCTCGATTTATATTACTTACAAGATGATTGGTTTTATTTATATCCTAGCAGGAAGACACAGTGTTGTCCGGGATTGAATGGCGAACCATGTTCTTGTTGCACCCAGTCCATAACACTATTTTATTATTCAATTTTTGGGTAAACATTGATTTGGAGATGCAAGTAAAGTGACATTAATTGAAATAACCCTAACCCTCGCGAGGTACACCCAGTGTTTCTTGAATCGCGTTAAATTTGAGAACAGGGTTCTTTGAAATAGTCGGGCAGTTTTAATAAGAAAAATGAATTATTAAATAATGATGTGTCCCGATGCATCTTTCGTTAGTTTCTGTAACAATGAAGGACAAAGCGGTCGGAGGAGGGTTTTATTGAACACAAGTTTCGTAGATTTATCTAGTAATAAAATGTTCTAGGACTTCATGATTATTCAACAATTTCGGTATTTTTAAAAAAAAAAAAAATTTTTTTTTTTTTTTTACCGTAATTCAGTATTTCAGTAATACTGACATTCTTTACTAATTTTAAACATTATTGGAAAGAACTGATCGCGTTAGGCGACATAAACACATTTTGGCAAAGGTGTAGTTCTCTACAAATATAAGAAAAGGTTTTCTATTGAGACTTAAGTTATCTCCCTTTAATTCACCATTTTTCTTTGCTTTTCTTTCAGACATTGCAAAGACATCATCCTTATGACAGCGATTGTACAAATATTGACTTTGATTTCAAATTATTTCTGGTTGTTATGGTTACTGGTAAGTTATAATATCTACTTATTTCCTTCTTTGAAATTTTATGATGCACCAAGCACAAGTTTCTACCCTTTTTCTAAACCCTTAGGAAACGTCCGCTATATCATCGCACCCTCTACAATAGCAATATCTCGTTTGAAGATGAAAGCCGATATACAGGGTGAATGGAAAGTAACTCCGTATCATTAAGTGCTCGTAATTTATTGCTGAAATATAATTTTTTACAAGAAATCAATATAAGTGTATAGCATGGGTGTCAGCAATCGCCACCAGCTTTTAAAGCTGCCTGGAAACCGCATCAACTGATTTCACAAGGAACTTTTTTTTTTTTTTTTTTTTTTTAATAATGAGTCAACACTTATCAAAAAAACGTAGGATGGGATCTTGGTGGCTAGGCATTCGTTCGCTTCGACTCTTACTTTGGCTAGACAGGCGGTCAGAGAGGTCCGATCTCATCAATCGGCTGGTCACATCAGGCCACAGTATCTATAAGTTCATTCACAACCGTATTATTTAATATCTTCAAAAAATCCAAACCTTATTTTTCTCCCCAAATAGATGCTAGAATACTGTGAGTGAGGAGGGTCAATAACATTGAGAACAAAGAAGTATACCAATTCCAAAGAGTAATGTTTTCAAAGAAGTAATATTTTTTGGAGTGGTGTTTTCTTAGAGTAATGCCTCTCTCTCTCTCTCTCTATCTATCTCTCTCTCTATCTATCTATCTCTCTCTCTATCTATCTCTCTCTCTATCTATCTCTCTCTATCTATCTATCTCTCTCTATCTATCTATCTCTCTCTATCTATCTATCTATCTCTCTCTATCTATCTATATCTCTAGTAAAGTTCTCTTCTAAGAGTAATGTTTCTGCTTTCACTGTAAAATTTTCTTCTGAGAGCACTGTATTCTGGTTATCTAAAAGCAGTTGATCTATATACAAAAATACAAAGGTCTAAAGATATATAAATCCAATCTGATTCAGCATTAAATGACCTGAAAAAGGTTGATATGCCGTAAAACAAAACGGGCATTTTCTGTAAGTTGGAGTGCACTTCATGTAGTGCGCTGGCTTTTCAAGACCCCACCTGACCTTGTCTAACCTCTGACAGAGAAGGTAAATAATACTTCCCTCAGCGGGACTCTAAATTATCCGCTCCTGCTTTCACGTGTTCCACCTGTGGCAGACGATGTGCATTATTATTGATTCTATATTTAGGCTTTTCGAACTGAAATCTTATCGGAATTTGATGATTTTTATTAATCTTTGTTGCTTATTTTCTCTAGGTGCCAGGCCGAGCATTTTATTTACTCTGGGTCAATGTGCTTGCACCATGGTTTTTTGAGCCAGCCCCCGAGGAAAATGAAAAGAAACAAAGAAAGTTAGAACGGAAAATGAGGCGGCATTGATGAAAAAGATTTTAAGATTAACAAAGAAATTTTTTTCATTTTTTTAAAAAAATTTGTTTATAAAAATACGGACTGGGATTTTTTTCTTTTTTTTTTTTTCCTAAAAATAAAAATGTTTATTCAAAAATTTCAATCAAAAATATTCATTAATTTTTTTTTTTTTTTTTTTTTTTCGTTTCATAATTCATAAGTTTTTTGTTGTTTTTGAATTAATGAAATAAATGATAAAACTGTTTTTCTTGTGTTTTCATGTCCATTTTTGAAAAGTAAAGCTTCTCCACAACTTCCTTAATCTATGTTGAAAGCTAGCTGTATCAACCTGGTGTTGCCCGGGAGTCTTTACTTTTTGCTTCGCTTAAAAAAAAAAAAAAAAATTTTTTTTTTTTCTTTTTTTAGATAGGATTTTGAATAATAAAAAAAAAATAATTGGTAACTTGATCTTTAGTCGATCTAAACTAAATGCAGCAACGTTTGTATGAGACCGGAAAAAATAACAAAATGTAAAAGATGCAACACATGAAATACACTTTTCAAATCTGAAGAGCAGTGTATCGTTCTTTCAAAAAAAGAAATTATCGCAAAAGACCATGTACTACGAATGAAGTACATGGAACGCAGGAGGATGACAGTGACAGTATTATAAGTTCCTGGCGGATACCTTTTTCTTTTTTTTTTTTAATATGGAGACATCACAGATACGACGACATATCGCCTTTTGAGATCCTATTAAACAAGGAAGCATTCAGTAAAATACCATACTATATAGAAGCCGGGGGTGGGGGATTACCTGTCATTGTTGCTGGGAAAGTGGGACACCACCAGAATTAATCTGGCACCAGCTAAACACTCCCCCCCCCCCCCAAAAAAAAAAATATGGTCAGACATCTATTATTTCAAAAGGAATATGATTTTTAAAAAAAAATATATTTTATTAATTTTTTTTTTTTCAACTTCATTGATAGACGGTTTAAGATGTTGATTATACTTTATGACTGTATTGCATGCTGTCTCAATCATTCAGAGGTTAGGGTTATTTTGAGAGGAAAACTCCACAACACGAATATCAAGAAGTATTTGTGAACGTGACCTGGACATTAGTGTCGGCAGCGATTTTTTTTTTTTTTTTTTTTTTTTTTTTTTTTTTTTTTTTTTTTTTTTCGTTGGGCAAATTACATCGCTAAAATTGTCAGGAAGGCCGAAGGTGCCTTGGCATCACCCAGTAAGACCTTTGTTAGCCGCTCTCCAGCTATCTATTTAAAACTGTAGACAGCTATTCTGAGAATAACATGAATAATACTTCTTCTAAGATCAAAGTGTAGTATCTGTTCCGATGGATACTGCACCCCATAGATCGGTATTGTCTTGACCTTCGGGTCTTGATTTACGCCGGTCTATGGGTCTGTCCTGTGCAGTTCTAGGAGCTCCACCCTCCCAGGCTTCACCTCCCCTCTTTGGGGAGGAGTAAGTCTATTGCTTACTGCCTGAGGCGCCCCTACCGGGGAATGCCGACGGGGCTGCCCAGGCAATTTTTAAACCCCACTTTCCCGACCCGACCTTGGGTCACATCTTACTTGTGGGAGTAAGATAAAAACTGGCCTTGTGCCTAACTCCTGGAGAGGAGTAAATCAATACCCAGTTAGGGTTAGGTTGGAACGAGAACGTTGATGGCCTTATGAGACTAATAAATAAGACTTACTTAGCTTCTTAAGGAGGAGATGGGCTCTGCCTATCACCCGGCCTTTGCACTCCTTCAGGTGCAGAGGTACTACTAGTGCAGGGACACCTCAAAGACGCCCAGTGCTTAACCCTGTTTCCTGACTAGGACGATGAAAGTCGTCTATCTGGGCAAGTTGGGGAAACATTTTTTGTCACTAAGTCCCACATGACTAGCCTGGGTCGCTCTTGTTCCGACAGATTGAGGGTACAGGTTAGACAGCTTGTCTGGCTGCTGTTTCTGACTGGGAGTGCAAAAGTTAAAACTTTTTGGTTGCGCTAAGAACGACTGCTCCATCAACAGTTGTATAATATTGTGTCGTGTTGCACATGGAAAGGGACCCTACAGTTATCCCCGATGAGTTTTCTCCGAGGCCACAACTCCCATGAATCAAGTCTCGGCTAATGGTCTGGATGTGTGGGCTTATTGGCACTAAACAAGCACCCACTTTGCCCTCCCCACTCTATCTTAAAACCAAAATGAAAACTAATGCGAACTGACATCTCGCTGCACAGCTCCCAACTTAGGATGACCCCCAAAACTTTCACCCTAATTCTCAGTAGCCCCTTATGTCTACAGTGGCAACTTGCCTTGTTTTGGGTGAACTGTTAAAAAAAAAAAAAGCAAAAAAGCTGGGTTGTAGGTTCTGTTCTGTTGAATGGGATTGATGACAAATTCTTCAGTGGTTGTTTTTCTGACCTGTTTGTTGTTTATGACAAATAACGCAAAAATGTTTGTATCAAAAATGCATGTTGTTTATTTCTCAGATACATTATTCGGGGAGAGAGAGAGAGAGAGACTGTATACTACTTGATATTTTTAAGAATTACATTTAAACATGTGAATTCTGTCTAGATCAGGGGTGGGCAAACTTTTCAGAGCAAGGGCAACATTAAAAAAAAAAAAAAAAAATTTTTTCCCTGGGCCGCATAGTATATTTTCCAATATAAATGATATCTGAAATAACCGAAATATATGGATTGCAAAACGAAAATGCAATCATTTTTCATTTACTAAATTTTGAAGGGCCGCATGAATTACATTGCCGGGCCGCATGCGTCCCGCGGACCGTAGTTTGCCCACCCTTGGTTTAGATCCTAGCACACTAATTCTTATCTTCATGTTTGTCTTCCCCGTTCCATTCTCATGCGTCAGAATTTAAGTCTTGACAACTTACGTCCTATCTTCGTCCTCCTCATATATAAGGATACTATCAAATTTTTTTTTTTTTTTAATCAATATAAATAAATTTATTCATTATTTTTGCAATATCATCAAAAAATGTTTTTTAATTTATTCTAGTAAATAAATTGGTTCATAAAGCGATTTTATGCATTTAGTTGTTTTGTGGTAGAAGTTATTATTTTTTTATTTATTTTTTTTTGTACGTTTGCTTTTATCGAAATAATTCAATAATGTTCCAGTTGTAAGACACTTCTGAATATTGCATGTTATCGTTTTAAGAGCATCTAGTAGATGTAGCGTCGAAAACTCTCAAAACTGGACTCTTTTTACTGAACGAAGCCAACCTAACCATTGTTGATTCAAATTAATCGAACAAACTCGGACATTTTCAAATTAAAAAAAAAAAAAATGTAGCTCAGAGCAAATAATGAAATTGTTGTTCTTTTTAATTGCTTCTATTATTACAGCCACAAAAAGAACATCTATGATAACCACCACTGCTACTACTATTTTATTCAGGTTCTTATCTCCTACGTCGACATGATAGGGGAAAGAGATACAACCTCAGTTTGTTTTATATCAACTACAACCTACTTCCGGTCGCTTTCTATTATGTAGAAAATCTTTGATAATGCCACTTCTAACATGATTCACACTTTTTTCGCTTTTTGTTTTTTTGTTCACACATTTGTCACATCTGACCGTCTGACCTCGCCAGAACGTCACTTGCTAAGATTGACTGTTACAAGGTCATTCAATGGAAAATAACAATTATTTCAAAACTAGCTAAAGTGCCCAACTTTCAATATAAAACAGGTTTACTCATTAATTGTGTAATTGCTCTATATTACTAAGATGCCCTTGGTTAACAATGTTCTCATTATTATTTAGTAGCAGTTCAGGTTCCCTCGTACTTAATAATAAATGAGAATTGTGGACCTTAATTTTGTAGCAGCATTTAGTCACGTGTGTGTTAAAAACGGAATTTTCCACACAAATTAGAAAAGTACAGTTAATTTTTCATTAGAGGTTAAGCTGACGTGTACAGGAAGTTGCATCATGGCAGGAAGTGGTGTTGCAAAAAAAAACTAGATTGATCTTGTTTCTTGAGTGTTTGATTTGAACAGACATCTTTATTTTTAGGCTCTTTCACCACCCCTATGGGGGTGTGGCCAGGAAGATGCCATCTAGATTAACTTGATGCAAAAAACAATAATGAAATAAACCACCAAGAAAAAAAAAATGTAGCTCAGAGCAAATAATGGAGTTGTTGTTCTTTTTAATTGCTTCTATTATTACATCTCTCCAGCCCCTTCCCCTAATTGTTTTTACTCTCCCCCAACTCTGAGAAATATTTTAAGTTCAAAGAAAAAAAAAATTTGCCCCGACCCCCTAAAAAATTTGGCCCCTCCACCTACGATTGAGAGATGTCACTTCCATTAACAAGACTACAGCTGTTTCTGTTAATAAGAAGACGATGAGCAATCGGTTGAGGCTAAAAAGATTCCTCATCTAATGTTAGACATGGTTTATTAGTGTTATAATGCTACAATTGGTTGGCTTTCAGGCCTGTAATAGGTATCTCCTTGAAATATACCCCAATCCATCTCTTCTTACACTTAAGGGAAATTCTTTTGTTTGCTTTATCTTTAAAAGTTATCAGATTTCTACACTTTAACTGCGCTATCTTAATATACGCAGATTTAATTTCCGATTCACTCAGAACAATTTTCACTTGCTTACAATTATGCAGCCTAAAACATTGACACATTTTTTTCTTATCGACCCCAAAGAAATAAATGAGAAAAAATAAATAAAACAGTTAAAAAAAAAAAGAAGAAAAATGTCATTTTAAGACAATAAAATTTGTGAGATCGCTTAATCTGGCTTTAAAATCAAACTGCTGTTGTTATATGAGGTGCTTATGCAAAAGAGAGGAAGAAAAGAAAAACTGGGCTGGAATTTTAATACAACAAAAAAAAATATCTTGTCTGCCTTATTTTTCTGATGGCTTCGACCTCTGGCAAAAGTATGTACAATTGAAATATTATTTTTTTTATTTGTCCTTTGGGTGTTCATACCAGTCAAGGTTCATCTTGGCGTTATTCTGTCAAAATAAGGAATGACAAAAATTGAAGGAAAAAAAGTAAATGAAAAAATTTATGAAAAAAATTTGACTAAAAAATAATTAAGGTAAAAAAAAAAGAATAAAAAAAAAAATGAAAGAAAAATAGTGAATCAACGTTGCACCAGACCCTTTGTCCAAATGAGGTATTATTCGGTTCACTCATAGGAGGCCATACTCCCATGCATTATCTCCTCATTCAGGAGGGAAAGGGTTGCTTGATTGTTCCTACAGGGGAATGCTAATGGCTATTTTTGTACTCGCTCGAGTCCCCCCCCCTCCTGGAGGAAGCCGGCTTCACTCACACTAAGCAGCCTTATGCCACATCTTCCTGCATGCAGTGGGAAGTGATTTTATATATATATATATCAAGAGCGTGAGTTGTCCTTAGAGCAGATTTCATTTTCTGCTTTAACTTTTTAAAATGTTATTCATTTTTACTAAAACTTAGTTTATTAAACTCATTTCACTCTAAATAATTTTGGTGACTTAAATAGGATTCATCCACTTTGATAATATTGAGACAGAGAAACCCAAGATAGAACGTACATTCTACATTTAGAATCGAAAAGATCAAATTTGTTAAAACATCGGTTATTCGAAGCAAACACGGCTAAAAATAATATCATGGGGAGATAAGTAATGCAGAGAATTTTATTTATTACCTCCCTTGAATATTTTGATCTGATCTTTCCTGGCTGTGACCAAAGTGTAATATCTACCTCTAAGGAGGATATCATCCCAGGCATTACCTTGTCTTTTCAGGTGGGAGTTTCATCAGGAAATGTTGATATGGCCGATCATGGCTATTTTTTGTACTCGTCCAATGCCTCTTTTTAAGGTACCAACCTTGTGTCTAACTTTTCCCATGTAGGAGGTTGTTGCAGGGGCCAATCACCTGCGGTCCCTCCCTCTACCGCCCTTTTATAAGTATGACGAGTTCACCAGGATATTGTTCACTAAATTAATTAATTTAAAATAAATCATTCATTTATTGATTTACGCTATGGGTTAATAAATTATTTACTGTCCACAGAAAGAATGTTTTTGATATAATGGATTATTTTTGTCAATCTTATTAAATGTCTCCCTATTTGGGGATTTCTTTCCCGAAAAGCAAGTTCAATCCTTTCACGAGAGAAAATAGGATTGATACTCGAACGTAAGCACTGAAAATTGAATTGGAGCGACAGCTTTGAAAGAAACGAAACAACAACCGTGTATATCAATTGAACAAGTAATAAAGAATGATATACAAATAGCGATATGAGACAAAAGGGAGAGAGTAGCAACCCTAGTTAAAGTCAGTATCCCCAATGATGCTGACTTAAACAGAGCCAAAAGGGAGAAGATAACTAAATATCAAGGTTTTATGTACGACATGAAAAGAAACTGGAATCTTAGGAAGGTCTCCATCATTCCACTAATCATAGGAGCTACTGAGCGCACGAAGATCAAAGTGTAGTATCTGTTCCGATGGATACTGCACCCCATACTGGTATTGTCTTGTCTTTCGGGGCTTGACTTACGCCGGTCAATGGGTCTGTCCTGTACAGTTCTAGGAGGTCCACCCTCCCAGGCTTTGCCTCCCCTCTTTGGGGAGGAGTAAGTTTATTGCTTACTGTCTGAGGCGCACCTACCGGGGAATGCCGACGGGGCTTTTCAAACCCCACTGTCCCGACCCGACCTTGGGTCATATCTTACTTGTGGGAGTAAGATAAAAACTGGCCTTGTGCCTAACTCCTGGAGAGGAGTAAATCAATACTGAGCGCACGAAAAAGAATTTTGAAAACTAGTTTGCAAATATACCCAGTGAACTAAGTGCAAGAGGGATCCAAACAATGGCGCTTAAAGGTACAGTTAGAATTCTAAAAAGATCTCTCAGTTGAAGTTTCTGAAATAGCAGGTGAATGTCTGGCTCCCAATAGGATGCCCCATCCCCAGCAAAATGATAAGAAGATTGAAAAAACAAAGAGCAGTAAAAAGGTGAATATACAGAAGGAGGATTTGCGAACACGTGCAATTGAGGGCGATTGTGTCACGTGAGCCAAAATGCTGGCGGCCACGAGAGTGCGTGGGTTTGGTGGCGGTTTGCGGAAAATCCATCAACCTTCATTCTATTTCGTAAGGTAACAAAATAATAAACAAAAAAAATGTATTGGGGGGGGGGATATATGCTAATTGTTAATACGGAAGACTATTCTGTTTATAAGTGACTACGATTGAGTCACATGAGCCAAAATGCTGGCGTCGGGGATCCCGGGGGGGGGGGGGGTCGGTGCCGGGGGTTAAACCCCCCCCCCAATACAATTTTTAAAAATATTATTTATGTTATACTTATCTTTTCTAGGTACTTTTGCACTTTAAGGACCGCGCTGAAATAATAACATTATTATTTAGAAACCTATTATCATTTAAAAAAAAAAATCAGAATTTTTGAAGGCCAAATTCGCGCGATTTGGCTTTAAAACGGCCAATCTGACAATCCTGATCCAAATCAGTGTTGCCAATTGACTGTGATTGATTGGTTGAGTCAAATGACTGGTGGCGGGGTGTGGCGGATCTATTCTGAAAAGTAACAAAATAAAAATAAACCGAAAAGTAAAATATTTTATTGGGGGGGGGGGGGGCAATAAAACACTGTAAAGTACCATATATTTAAATCGAGAGCAGACTTGGGAATGTGCGGAAAATCCATCAACTTTAATTCTATTTCGAAAAGTTAACAAAATAAAAATAAACCGAAAAAAAATGTATTCGGGGTCCCCGACAATTATATGCTTATTTTTAATAATGAAGACGATTCTTTATGTTTAAATGATCGCGATTGAGTCACATGAGCTAAATGCCCGGCAGCGGCCGGTGGAGGGGTGCGGCGGGTGGAAAAGTGCTGCCGCTATACTAGTTTACTATTACGATTTCCACGTCTTAACGCTTACCCAGCCTCGAAAGCGGTTTTTACTTCGAGTAATTTTTTTTCCCTTTTATTTCAGTTAGTTTGAAGAGATCAAGGGACTCACTCCTTCCTGGAGCTAACAATTAGTTTCCTTATGATTTAAATTTATATCCAAGGGCTCTTCTTAGGATAGACATTGCCCCTTTTTAGGGCCGATATCTGTATTTCGCTACAGCTCGGTCTGCAAGGCGGGGATCACGCGACATTAGTAGCACCGTTTTATGTCCCTTACAAAAAAGGACCGGGCTGTAGGGAAACATAGCTTAATGTCAAAGAGAAGCGGTATTTTGAAAACCCACCCACCGAAAAAAAACAACACATTTGTTACAATTTTCGTTTCAAAAAACTTTGTTTATTTTCTATTTTTGTAAATACAAAAAAAAAAAAGATTCTTTCTATTTTTGTAAATATATTTATTAAATTTTGACATTCAAGAGGGGGGGGGGATCACATTTGTAACATTTTTCGTTTAAAAAACTTTCTGCTTATTTTCTATTTTTGTAAATACATTTATTCAATTTTGAAAAAAACTTTCTGTTTATTTTTCTTTAATAAATTAATTATTTTTTGACAATCACTTGTTTTTGTTTGTATTTCAACGATTTCAATTTAAAAAAAAAAAAAAAGAACAGCCCGGTATGTTTTTAGTCGGGACATACTAATATCACGCGATCTCCGCCTTGCAGACGAAGATTTAGGGTACCATACTCTTACACAGTCACCGACATAAGTATAAAACGAAAAAGAAAAAAAGGAGAAAGAAACAAACGAAGAAGAAGAAAAAAAGAATAGAATAAAAAAAGTAAAACAAAACAAAAACGTTGAAACCGGAAAAATATAAAAAGGCAATTTTTACGGAGGAACGAGCAACGGTGCAGCAACATGGTCTCAAGTACGTTTTTCGGTTTCTTTCTTTCTTTAAAACAATATTCTCTTCACCATTTATAACTTTTTTTATGTAAACTATTTCAACTTAATTATTTTTAAGATGCACAATCAAAAAACATTTAAAGTACAGATTTTTTTTTTTGGTAAACTTTTCATTACCTTTAAAATCTATTTTCGCACTTGACCTCGTCATTTTCTTTTTTTAATGTTTTACATAGGATTTTTGAATGGTAAATGATTACGGTATTGTTTGGTTCCCACGAGGACAGAATTAGACAGAAGGCCGATTTTTAATTGGGGGAGCATCCAACTCCCTCCAAAAGGAGCACTCTGGATTGAGACAAAAATTGCCGAAGTCTAGAAGGATTTCTCCTTCACTGACCGAAAAAGATTAAATGTAGTATCAGAACAGATACCACACTTTGCTCATTAATTAAACCAAATTGTTAAAAAAACTAAAACTAATTGTTATTAAAATAATGTTGTTTTAATCTTTATTTATAAAATTATTGAATCTAAAGAAAAAAAAAACTTTCAACCTTTGACTAAAAAAATGTTCAAACCAGAAATGACGAAGGGTCACGAAGTAATTCTTATTTTTTTAACTATTAACAAAAGAGCGATTTTTTTTTTTTTTACTAGTATTTTTTACTTAGTAATAAATAAAAATACTACAATACGTTTTTACCCTTTTATTTTCTTAATATTTAATTAAAAAAAAAACGATTTTAAACAAAACTCAAAAATTAAAAAAATATTTTAACGAACGTGACCGCAGTACGTTTCATTTTCTCGACATGTCAATAAATTAGGTCGAAGGACTAACAATCTAATGAGTCAAAAAGACAGAAATACGTGATGGAAAATGTTTTTTTTTTAAAATTAGGTGCTTAGATACAAAAGGGGTCCTCAGATTTTCGTCTGTAAACATGAAGTCGTGTCATATTAAAGGCACCGCTTTTTGTCCCCGTCCCAAAAAAGTTCCGGGGAACTGGGAATGTCGCAGAATTGGTATTTTTACCTGTACTTTCGTTATTTTTTTTACTTGTTTCTTAAAAAAAATAAGGAGCTAGTGTACGAATAGAGTACCGTAATGATCGTCTGCATACAGGAATTTGTCTTACAGCGGAAGTCGCCGTTTTGACATACCTTACGAAAAAAGTTCCGGATAGTCGGTAATGTCGCAGAGAAGTGGTATCCCCCCCCCCCCGGAAAAGCCATATACTGGAAATCTCGCCCCCCCCCTTTGGTATTTTTTTAAAAAGTAAATAACAAATAAACAAGTCTCGTTTTCTTTTTTTACTTAAAGTAAATAACAAATAACCTTTAATAATATGCTAATGCATATTTCTAATTTTTTTCCTGTGAATTAAGTTTGAAAAAAAAAATCATTATTTATTCTTTTAATAATTTATTAAGACAATCACATTCCGTTGTTCGAAAAACATTATTTCGTTGCTCAAAAACATTGTTTATTTTTTTCATATATTACTCGTTTCTAAATGACTTGTTTCTTGGAAAAAAAAATTGTTATTATTCTCAAAAGAAAAAAAAAAATCAAATTTCGTTGCTCAAAATGTATCACTTGTTACTTGAAAAAAAAAAAGATTATTTATTCTATTTTGTTTGTTTTTAATAAATTACTTATTTCATAAAAAAAAAATTAATTCTGATTTTTTACATATATTTATTCTATTGGGGATGGGGACCCGGAACTTTTTTCGTAAGGTATGCCAAAACGGTGACTTCCGCTGTGAGACAAATTCCTGTTTGCAGACGATCATAACGGTACTCTATTCGTACACTAGCTCCAAAAATAATTTGTTATTCTCAAAAGGGGAGGGGGGGGGGGAATCACATTTCGTTGCTCAAAAAGAAAATCACATTTTGTTGCTAAAAACATTGTTTATTCTTTTAATATATTACTTGTTTCTAAATTACTTGTTTTATGGTAAAAAAAAAATCACATTTCGTTATTTATTCTTTTTTGTTTATTTTTTAAAAATAAATTACTTGTTTCATGAAAAAAAGATTCTTTCTGATTTTGTAAATATATTATATTTTGAAATTCAAAAATCACATTTTCGTTGCCAAAAATGTTTTCCGCCCGGTATTTTTAAGGGAAGGGGACAAAAAAGCGGTGCCTTTAATATATTTAATATGACGCGACTTCCTGTTGGCAGATGAAAATCAGGGGACCCCTTTTGTATCTAAGCGCCAGAAATTAAATTGAAGAAAGCTTCAGCTCCCAATAATCAAAGAATACAAAAAAAAAAAAAAGAAAAAAAAAAGGTGTTTTGAAATAATTTATTTACGTTGAATTTTGATTGCTGAAAAACAATGAGCAAGTAATAATTTTCAGTTAAATTCTAGTCCCGCACCTTATTCTTATTTTGGTACTGTTTCGTAATCGTCAACCATAGATTTTACTGGCGGAGTTTGAGGAACGACGTACTTGCTTCTTTCTCGATTTCGTAGCATTCGTTGTACATACGTCACGCCAGTAAAATCTATGGTTGACGTTTCCGAAACAGAACCTCTATTTTTCTAACCGATTACATGTGAACAGCTTGAAAACTTAGCGATTAAAAAATATTTAGAATTTAGAGTGGAGGATCAGTTTCGTATTTAATTGGCTGCTCACTCGATCTTTCTGAGCTCCTGTTAAGAAATTTTATTGCTACGTACACACCCACACACAAAAAAACAGTATTATATACTTACGCAGTAGATTTAAATGCATATCGTCACTAAAAAGTCGGAAAAATTATCGAGTAGAATTTTTGGTCCCCCGACTTATAAAATCGGGAGACCTATGTTTTGAGGCATTTCCGTCCGTCCGTCCGGATTTTTCTCCGCAACCATCCATTGAATTTCTCTGAAATTTTGCATGAAGTTGTAACTTTTGTCAGGTTAGAAAGTGACATTCTCCGATTTTTGAAAAAAAATCTGGTTAGCCCCCCAGGGGGTCAAAAGGCCCCAAAATGGCAAACAATGACATTTTTTGCCCCATAACTTTACATCCATCCATTCAATTTCTCTTAAACTTGGCCAAAATATGGAGGCAATTGTTCCTAATAGAAAATAAGTATCGCTGACCTTGGAAAAAATCTGGTTCGCGCCCCCAGGGGGTCAAAAGCCCCCAAAATGGCAAAAAGTGACCCTTTTTTCCCATAACGTTTGATCCATCCATTCAATTTTTCTGAAACTTAGCCAAAATGTAGAGGCAATTGTTCTGGATATAAAATGAGCATTCTTGACCGCAGAAAAATTCTGGTTTGCACCCCCAGGGGGCCAAAGGGGGGTCAAAAATGCCCCAAATTGCCCAAATTTATTGCATTTTACACTCGCCACATCGCGTCACATACAGAGGGGGACCACGCATGCGTGGCTTGTAATTAAAAGCAAAAACTAATTTTTCGGATTTAGTTTTTTGTTATAACATTTCCATCTGCAGCAATTATGACAAACGCGCTTACCTCCCCTGATTATGTCTCCCGTTAGCTTAAGATGGCTACCTTTTAAAATGTCGATTGACTGTTACCGAAAAATGGATTTTGCTTTTAATTAAACCTTCAACCGACCATCACTTAGAACTGAATTTTACTTAGTACTATACCCACTGCGCCACCGGTCATTGCAGAAAATTCTAGTATGAATTTTGTGGGCCTTAAACCTATTTTTTAATGTCCAGTCTTACTACTTATCACTATATTTCACTACTTTTATTACTACATATCACTCACAGCCATCCACATTAATTTCACTCACCCCCACTTTTTCACTCACAGTCATCCACATTAATTTCACTCACCCCCACTTTTTCACTCACAGCCATCCACATTATCCTCATTGCATGCCACCGACTCCTCTCAGCACAGACCTCGGTCCTGCGCTCCCAGTGATGGCTACTACCTCTTCTCATTAACCCATCATGTCAACCCAATATTTTCATGTACTTGCATGACTTTCTCTTAAAATTATCATCCTGAGGAAGTCTTACAAATAAAGACGAAACGTTGATGAATACATAAAAAAAAACATCTTTTGTTTTTTTCCTTTTTCATTTCCCATTACGTCGGATTACCCTCATCCTTGTTTTCTCATATCACTGTATGCGTATAAAATATAGTTTCTGAAATTGATAGTGATTTTTTTTTATATATAATTTAAAATGTTATAAAAAACGAACATAATAAGAATAAAACTTTATTTTATTACAATGTTTTCTTTCAGAAACTATATTTTATTAAATGAATTTTATTAAAATGTTTTAATCTATTGGTCGTTACTTCCGGTGGATTATCTGTCGCTGTTTACTAAACTGCACAAGTGTTAATTTTATTTGTTGAAAAAAAAAAAAAAATGAAACAAAACAGTTGTGTAAGATTCTGAGAAAAAACAACATTGTTTTAACAATATGTTTGTTTCGAATTTAAACTTGTTTTAACTAACAACTTTATTTAATACTTAAAAAAAGAAATTCTTCTTTCAAATAAATCGTTGTATGGTCGGAACAAAAAAATCAGAAAAATACAGCCAATTCATTGTCTGCCATTTTAGTTGTGAAACGATGGATTAACCACTTTTTCTCAGTGATTTTGAAGTAAAAATTTAATTTAACTTGTAAATCTTATCTAAGAAATAGCCCGGTTCGTAAACTGCACAAGTACCAAAAAAATAATATGAAAAAATGTTCTCCACTGAGGAGGTGGGTAGCCTCGTATTTACAAGTATATCTCCTGTAAAAACGGTTCTAAAATCTATTTTCAATCGATATTTATTCGATAATTGCCGAATTTTCCTACTTGGCCAAAAGTGACGAATTTTCCGTTTACGAATTTTCCGACGCGAATTTTCCGTTACGAATTTTCCGATACGAATTTTCCGTTTACGAATTTTCCTGTGACGAGTTTTCCGGGCACCGTTTGTTTCAAAGGTTCATACTTTTTTTTAAGCATCTGAATGAAATTTAGTAAAAAGGAGTGAGGTAAATAAACTACCATAAAAGCATGTAATAGATGCGATATTTATTTTATTTTAAAAGAAAAGAAAAATCGAAACCGATTTTTTTTTCTTTTTTTTAAAACTTTCATTTTTTTTTTTAGTTTATAGTTATACAGATAATTTCGACAATAAAATTGCCCTCATCAGTGTGTTTGAAGATCCGATGTTATTGGAAAGCCAGTCGATGTCGAAATTATCTGTATATCTATAAACTAAAAAAAAATGAAAGTTTAAAAAAAAAAAAAGAAAAAAAAATCGGTTTCGATTTTTCTTTTCTTTTAAAATAAAATAAATATCGCATCTATTACATGCTTTGATGGTAATTTATTTACCTCACTCCTTTTTACTAAATTTCATTCAGATGCTTTTAAAAAAAAAGTATGAACCTTTGAAACAAACATATTGTTAAAACAATGTTGTTTTTTCTCAGAAACTTACACAACTGTTTTGTTTCATTTTTTTTTTTCAACAAATAAAATTAACACTTGTGCAGTTTAGTAAACAGCGACAGATAATCCACAGGAAGTAACGACCAATAGATTAAAACATTTTAATAAAATTACATGCTTTGATGGTAGTTTCTTTACCTCACTCCTTTTTACTAAATATGTTTGTTGTTTTTGTTTTTTACTAAAAAACAACACCAATACTGTTAAAACAATGTTTTTTTTCTCAGAAACTTACACAACTATTTGTTTTGTTCCAGTTTATTTTTTCAACAAAGAAAATCTTACCATAGACATTACTTTTTACGAAAATATTTTAAAGTAAAATTTTTTTTTTATTTTGTAAAAGAAATAAAACAGGTTTTAGTTTCAATATTCAAATTAAGGTCACTGGGTCACTGGAAGATTTTGATTAACAAAGGAGATCGGAGAGTCATCGTTTCTTAAATAATTATCGCTTCGTTTTTCGTTGGCCCATTCGGCATAATTATTAGAGTATTTATTAATGAACCGGGAAACCGGGGTTCAATTCTCGGTCGGGTCATACCAAAGACACAAAAAATGGTACTTGCCTCCCCCCTCCCCCCCTACTAAACACACACATCATTATAAGGTTAGAATCAAGGGTAAGTGGAGTAATCCTGGGAAAGGAGTGGTGCCCTCCCCTACATCTCAGTATAGACGTCATTTATTTATTGATGACATCCTCTTTAATTTCATTGTTGCTGCTGCTGCTGCTCCTACCTCTATTCCCCCCCCCCCCCATCAGTTCTTTGCTCTTCCCGCCACTTCGCGTTGATTTGCCCTTCCTTCCACCATCTAAAACATTCAAAGACTTTAGATTTTAACTAGCCCATCCGACATTGCCCGTTAATAAATGTGTACCATTGTGTACTCCTGCTCCCATCCCTGAACCCTATATTACCATTTTTATAATTTTCTGTAATTTTCAAGTTTTCCTTTTTTTTTTATTAGCGTCATTGATTTATATATGTCATTCTCTTATTCTCCATCTCTTCTGCTGCTGCTACTACTACTTTACTCTTTTCATTTTCTTCTTTATTTACATCATTTATTTACATCCTTCTCCTCTTAAACTACTGCTACTACTACTACCCCCCTCATGCCTCTATTTCCTCTATCATTTCCACATCTTCTCGTCTCATTCCCGTAACCATATAAAACATTCAATGTGCAAACAAGCAACCAAGATGATCAGAGTTTTCATATTTTATAAATTTTTGATGGTTCTTAAACTTTTAAAGTGAAACACTTTTTTTTTTTTTTTTTCTAGAATTCCGACTGGCTCTCATCCAGTTGGCCGTGTCGGCTTCAAAATCTGATAATTTGGCTAATGCGACCCTGAAAATAAAAGAAGCCGCCACAAAGGGAGCTCAAGTTGTAGCATTGCCTGTAAGTTGATTTTGAACGGTTTCTCCAAAATAATTAATTTTCGTTTAAACAAAATTATACTTAATACAATTTCTTTGGATAAATATGCATTATGTCTGTAAATTTGCATTTATTTCCAATGTTTTCATTATTTGCAATTGTTACGTTTTTTTGAGCTTTAAACTTACATTTTTGTGCATTTCTTCTTTTTTTTCCGGAATATTGTTCCTAAACAAATAAATGGCTGGACAAAAAAAAAAGGAATGCTTCAATTGTCCGTATGGAACAAACTTCTTTCCGGAATATGCTGAAAGTATCCCTGGTAATTCTACAGAAGTCCTGAGTAAAGCTGCAAAAGAAAATAATATTTTCTTAATTGGAGGTTCGTGAATTCTTTCCTATGACTGGTATGAAATCCTGGCTGGTTAAATTACCAAATTGAGGAAAAATATTAAAAAAAAAAAAATGTCCACCATAATTAGAAATGCCATTAATTATTTTGAAACCTTCAATTAAATCACCTTTTAATGGTAAAAATGCCATTAATTATTTTGAAAGATTCAATTAAATCGCCTTTTACTGAGTCAAAATGGCATTAATTATTTTCAAAGCTTCAATTAAATCACCTTTTAATGGTCAAAATGCCATTAATTATTTTGAAAGATTCAATTAAATCCCCTTTTAATGAGTCAAAATGCCATTAATTATTTTGAAAGATTCAATTAAATCACGTTTTAATGAGTTAAAATGCTATTAATTATTTTGAAAGCTTCAATTAAATCATCTTATTTTTTTCTCTAGTAAAGTAGTTAATCCTAAGTTTTCTTACACTCTTTCGTTTTAACTGTAATCTTATACTCCTTTTTCTTACGTTTGCCATTCTTCTTTGTATGCCTATCCAACATCCCCAAAACACTCTGTTTATTATCCCATGTTAAAAGGTTTTTTCAGTTTTTATAGTACAAGCTGACATAAATGCCACTCATGGAAGTTTTCTGCAATCTAACTATATTTGGTACAAATAAACTTCCGTCTATGTCTGAATTGTCCACCAAGTTTCATTCATGAGTGTCCAACAGTCTTTGTTTTATCACTATTCAATGATATGAGGGGCACTTTAGTGATCGTCTCATCAGTAGAAGGTATGATCCTGAATGGACTTAGGGTTCGGTGAGTGTGAAACAGAAGACTGAAACCCAACGTAATGATTAAAATGACATAAAGTAGGAGGTATGATCCTGAATGAACTTCGCACTCATCGGATTTTTGTCTCAACGATAATGTCTACCAAAGCAAACCCTTGGCGGAAGAAAATTTGGATACATATAGACCAGTAAGCTCATGGCACGACACAGTTATGAACTAATTTTGTATTTCTAAATTCATTTATTGTATATCATATGAGCTTTGTGATTATTTAAAAACAATATTGGATTAATTGCTTTGATAGGTAAACTAATATATTATCTAAAGATTATTAAACGTATATATTATATAAAGATTATTAAACGTATATATTATATAAAGATTATTAAACGTATATGTTATACAAAGATTATTAAACGTATATGTTATACAAAGATTATTAAACGTATATATTATACAAAGATTATTAAACGTATATATTATCTAAAGATTATTAAACGTATATATTATATAAAGATTATTAAACGTATATATTATATAAAGATTATGAAACGTATATATTATACAAAGATTATTAAACGTATATATTATATAAAGATTATTAAACGCATATATTATATAAAGATTATTAAACGTATATATTATATAAAGATTATTAAACGTATATATTATATAAAGATTATTAAACGTATATATTATATAAAGATTATTAAACGCATATATTATATAAAGATTATTAAACGTATATATTATATAAAGATTATTAAACGTATATATTATATAAAGATTATTAAACGTATATACTATATAAAGATTATTAAACGTATATATTATATAAAGATTATTAAACGTATATATTATATAAAGATTATTAAACGTATATATTATATAAAGATTATTAAACGTATATATTATATAAAGATTATTAAACGTATATATTATATAAAGATTATTAAACGTATATATTATATAAAGATTATTAAACGTATATATTATATAAAGATTATTAAACGTATATATTATATAAAGATTATTAAACGTATATATTATATAAAGATTATTAAACGTATATATTATATAAAGATTATTAAACGTATATATTATATAAAGATTATTAAACGCATATATTATATAAATATTATTAAACGTATATATTATATAAAGATTATTAAACGTATATATTATATAAAGATTATTAAACGTATATATTATATAAAGATTATTAAACATATATATTATATAAAGATTATTAAACGTATATATTATATAAAGATTATTAAATGTATATATTATATAAAGATTATTAAACGTATATATTATATAAAGATTATTAAACGTATATATTATATAAAGATTATTAAACGTGTATATTATATAAAGATTATTAAACGTGTATATTATATAAAGATTATTAAACGTGTATATTATATAAAGATTATTAAACGTATATATTATATAAAGATTATCAAACGTATATATTATATAAAGATTATTAAACGTATATATTATATAAAGATTATTAAACGTATATATTATATAAAGATTATTAAACGTATATATTATATAAAGATTATTAAACGTATATATTATATAAAGATTATTAAATGTATATATTATATAAAGATTATTAAACGTATATATTATATAAAGATTATTAAACATATATATTATATAAAGATTATTAAATGTATATATTATATAAAGATTATTAAATGTATATATTATATAAAGATTATTAAACGTATATATTATATAAAGATTATTAAACGTATATATTATATAAAGATTATTAAACGTGTATATTATATAAAGATTATTAAACGTGTATATTATATAAAGATTATTAAACGTGTATATTATATAAAGATTATTAAACGTATATATTATATAAAGATTATCAAACGTATATATTATATAAAGATTATTAAACGTATATATTATATAAAGATTATTAAACGTATATATTATATAAAGATTATTAAACGTATATATTATATAAAGATTATTAAACGTATATATTATATAAAGATTATTAAACGTATATATTATATAAAGATTATTAAACGTATATATTATATAAAGATTATTAAACGTATATATTATATAAAGATTATCAAACGTATATATTATATAAAGATTATTAAACGTATATATTATATAAAGATTATCAAACGTATATATTATATAAAGATTATTAAACGTATATATTATATAAAGATTATTAAACGTATATATTATATAAAGATTATTAAACGTATATATTATATAAAGATTATTAAACGTATATATTATATAAAGATTATTAAACGTATATATTATATAAAGATTATTAAACGTATATATCATATAAAGATTATTAAACGTATATATCATATAAAGATTATTAAACGTATATATCATATAAAGATTATTAAACGTATATATCATATAAAGATTATTAAACGTATATATCATATAAAGATTATTAAACGTATACATCATATAAAGATTATTAAACGTATATATAATATAAAGATTATTAAACGTATATATTATATAAAGATTATTAAACGTATATATTATATAAAGATTATTAAACGTATATATTATATAAAGATTATTAAACGTACATATTATATAAAGATTATTAAACGTATATATTATATAAAGATTATTAAACGTATATATTATATAAAGATTATTAAACGTATATATTATATAGAGATTATTAAACGTATATATTATATAAAGATTATTAAACGTATATATTATATAAAGATTATTAAACGTATATATTATATAAAGATTATTAAACGTATATATTATATAAAGATTATTAAACGTATATATTATATAAAGATTATTAAACGTATATATTATATAAAGATTATTAAACGTATATATTATATAAAGATTATTAAACGTATATATTATATAAAGATTATTAAACGTATATATTATATAAAGATTATTAAACGTATATATTATATAAAGATTATTAAACGTATATATTATATAAAGATTATTAAACGTATATATTATATAAAGATTATTAAACGTATATATTATATAAAGATTATTAAACGTATATATTATATAGAGATTATTAAACGTATATATTATATAAAGATTATTAAACGTATATATTATATAAAGATTATTAAACGTATATATTATATAAAGATTATTAAACGTATATATTATATAAAGATTATTAAACGTATATATTATATAAAGATTATTAAACGTATATATTATATAAAGATTATTAAACGTATATATCATATAAAGATTATTAAACGTATATATTATATAAAGATTATTAAACGTATATATTATATAAAGATTATTAAACGTATATATTATATAAAGATTATTAAACGTATATATCATATAAAGATTATTAAACGTATATATCATATAAAGATAATTAAACGTATATATTATATAAAGATTATTAAACGTACATATTATATAAAGATTATTAAACGTATATATTATATAAAGATTATTAAACGTATATATTATATAAAGATTATTAAACGTATATATTATATAAAGATTATTAAACGTATATATTATATAAAGATTATTAAACGTACATATTATATAAAGATTATTAAACGTATATATTATATAAAGATTATTAAACGTATATATTATATAAAGATTATTAAACGTATATATTATATAAAGATTATTAAACGTATATATTATATAAAGATTATTAAACGTATATATTATATAAAGATTATTAAACGTATATATTATATAAAGATTATTAAACGTATATATTATATAAAGATTATTAAACGTATATATTATATAAAGATTATTAAACGTATATATTATATAAAGATTATTAAACGTATATATTATATAAAGATTATTAAACGTACATATTATATAAAGATTATTAAACGTACATATTATATAAAGATTATTAAACGTATATATTATATAAAGATTATTAAACGTATATATTATATAAAGATTATTAAACGTATATATTATATAAAGATTATTAAACGTATATATTATATAAAGATTATTAAACGTATATATTATATAAAGATTATTAAACGTATATATTATATAAAGATTATTAAACGTATATATTATATAAAGATATTAAACGTATATATTATATAAAGATTATTAAACGTACATATTATATAAAGATTATTAAACGTATATATTATATAAAGATTATTAAACGTATATATTATATAAAGATTATTAAACGTACATATTATATAAAGATTATTAAATGTGTATATTATATAAAGATTATTAAACGTGTATATTATATAAAGATTATTAAACGTGTATATTATATAAAGATTATTAAACGTACATATTATATAAAGATTATTAAACGTATATATTATATAAAGATTATTAAACGTATATATTATATAAAGATTATTAAACGTACATATTATATAAAGATTATTAAACGTATATATTATATAAAGATTATTAAACGTATATATTATATAAAGATTATTAAACGTATATATTATATAAAGATTATTAAACGTATATATTATATAAAGATTATTAAACGTATATATTATATAAAGATTATTAAACGTATATATTATATAAAGATTATTAAACGTATATATTATATAAAGATTATTAAACGTATATATTATATAAAGATTATTAAACGTATATATTATATAAAGATATTAAACGTATATATTATATAAAGATTATTAAACGTACATATTATATAAAGATTATTAAACGTATATATTATATAAAGATTATTAAACGTATATATTATATAAAGATTATTAAACGTACATATTATATAAAGATTATTAAATGTATATATTATATAAAGATTATTAAACGTATATATCATATAAAGATTATTAAACGTATATATTATATAAAGATTATTAAACGTACATATTATATAAAGATTATTAAACGTATATATTATATAAAGATTATTAAACGTATATATTATATAAAGATTATTAAACGTATATATTATATAAAGATTATTAAACGTATATATTATATAAAGATATTAAACGTATATATTATATAAAGATTATTAAACGTATATATTATATAAAGATTATTAAACGTATATATTATATAAAGATATTAAACGTATATATTATATAAAGATTATTAAACGTATATATTATATAAAGATTATTAAACGTATATATTATATAAAGATTATTAAACGTATATATTATATAAAGATATTAAACGTATATATTATATAAAGATTATTAAACGTATATATTATATAAAGATTATTAAACGTATATATTATATATCATAGATGTAACTGTGACCCATTGGGGCACAGCCACTATTTATTCTACTTTGATTTCATTCGAAAATTCGTAAACTATGACGTCATATCTGTTAAGTCATTCTTGCATAACTAAAAATAATAAGTCTCTGTACTTCTTCTATAGAAATATTATTTTGCCATCTAATTTACATATGTGTTTGTGGTGTGTACGGACACATTTATGTTAATTAGATGGCCCTACTTATTCACTCTTTCTCTAAATGATCAGGGAAACATTAAGAAATATTAGAGTGGTGGATTTATAGGGCGAGAGAAATGGGGGACTTGTTTGGTTAATTATAAACTATGGCTAATGAGAACAATTAAAACAGAATTTTTTTTTTTTAAACATAACACAATCCCAGAACTAAGGCATCTTGGATTATTAAAGTATATAAGAAGAAAGCTTTAAGGAAACAAACGTTGACTAACATTTAGTGAAATGATAGATGTTTAGAAGTAAATATTTGTTGTGTAAACCAATTTTTAAAAGATATTACGTTTTATACACTTGTATTTAAAAGTTAAAATATCTTTTGACGTTTTGTCTTTCTGAATTTTCTAGGATCAATACCTGAATCCAAGAATGGCAAGTTGTTCAATACTTCTCCTGTATTCAACCAGACAGGTGAAATGATTGCAACCCATCGAAAGGTAACGTTTTGGGCTTATATTGACGAGGTTGAAAAGTAATTCTGTTTTACCAGAAATTATATGAAGAAATAATGTAAATCAAATAATGTTTCATGATGAGGGACCTATGTTTCATGATGAGGGACCTATGTTTCATGATGAGGGACCTATGTTTCATGATGAGGGACCTATGTTTCATGATGAGGGACCTATGTTTCATGATGAGGGACCTATGTTTCATGATGAGGGACCTATGTCAGAAGAGTAAACTCATCTGGTATGAATTTTGAAAATGGTCGAGTTTAGGTGAAGCAAAGCTGACACACACCTTGGGAAATTAATCATTTTCTTCGAGAGAATAATATTGCAGGATGAACAGAAGTGAGAAAAAAAAGGCAGGGGTCAATGTATGTTAGACACAAACGGAAACTTGTCGAAGTGACGAGTTCTGTCACGCGTTGTGACTGTGAGGGGAAAAAAGGCTTTTCATACAGACAGACGTACAAATAAATTATTTTTTCAAGTCTCTAACCTATCAGATCCGACGCTGTCTCATTAGCTTCAACCCCTTGTCGTGTTGTCGCAATGTTGCATCCCTGTGCTGGTTTTACAAGTACTGCCACGGAATGTGCTCCGACGAACTTACTACACTTGTACCTCCTCAACGTAAATACCCCCCCCGACCAACCCAACTAGCAGCAAAATCCCACCCCTTCGCTGTACAGTTCCCCAGATGCCAGAAAACGTTCTACTCTAAAAGCTTTTCTCGGAACGCTTGCTTTTGGAATTCACTCTATGCTCCCCGTTTCCCTGACTGTACCAACATGCAGGTAAGTTGTGTGGCGGCTGTGTCAGGAGCGTCGTACTATATGGCAGTGAATGCTGGGCTCTTGCAGCGCAATGACGGATCCATGATGTGGAATCTGACCAAACCCAACACATCAGGTCAGAGGATTTGCTGAAAGCACGACACTTGCCCAGCATGGATGTTATCCTGAGGATTAATTGATTACGCTGGTATGGTCATGTCGATAAACCGTTGCAAAAGCATGAATGTCTTAAATTGCAGGAAGGTTGACCGGTCAAGGAAAACTTGGAAGCAAGTTATTGAACAAGACCACACAGAGTTTTATTTTTGGAGGGGGTCCATCAGAAAAAAAACATTTATAAAATCGCTATAAATCCATAAAATTCTGTCAAACGAAAGGAAATTGATTTATCTATAAGTTTATCAATTTTATTTATGTGTATTTTGTTTTTATAATTTTTTTATCGGTGAGATTAAAAATAATGATAAATATTTTAAAACCATTCATTTTTTAAAAAAATTTAAGTTGAGCGAATAGGTGCATATTTATCTCAATTTCTAAGCATACAATCGTGGGAATCAAGGAAAGAATCCCTTTTAAGGTAATTCAAATTCAAATATGAATTTATTAAAAGTTTAAAAGAAATGAATTATGTAAATTGCAAAACCCGTCTGGTGTCTGAACGAGTTTTGGTAACAGTATATAAGGAAGTTGAAAGAGTTTTATATTAAGTAAGATTCTTAACACGTGTGTTCGAATCGCAGTCTCGTCGTAAAATTTGTTTCTACTTTATTTATGTTATTTAATGTTTAATCTAAATTAGGTAATTAATATTTTCCCAACCTAATTCTAAAGTATACAAAGATTATCAACGCTGACTTGAAAAAATTAAGTAAATAGTAATTACCAGCCCCCCCCCCCCCTCTCTTACGTTTACAAAAATTCTCACCGACGGACAGACAGACAGACTACCTGCTTGTTATATAAATAGTTTGGTCGTAATTGGTTATCAAAGTTTGACCGTTGTGATTCAGTAAGTTTTCATTAAAACAAATTTTTTTTCATGTAATTATCATAAATCTGTTCAGAATGTTCTTTGAAAATCCATAACAAAGGCACACCATAAACAAAATTTAACTGAAAAAATTCTGTTCAATTTAACTGTTTCGTTGACAGTAATATCAGCGATAGTAGCATCAGTTGTAAACAAAACAGTGATTTTTTTTTGTTATTTGAATTAGGGATATTCTGTGATAAAATGATGTTTGTGATTATCTAATGTTTGTGGTTAGGGTTAGATTATCGAGTTGGGTTAGGGTTAGATTATCGAGTTGGGTTAGGGTTAGATTATCTAGTTGGGTTAGGGTTAGGGTTAGATTATCGAGTTGGGTTAGGGTTAGGGTTAGATTATCGAGTTGCTGATGTGGGGTAAGAATAACATCCAATTTCTTGTTATTCAACCAGATTCACCTTTTTGATATCGACGTGCCTGGTAAAATACGATTCAAGGAATCAGAAACTTTGAGTCCTGGAAACAAACTCACCACCTTTGACACACGTAGGTATTTAAAAAAATTTTTTCAAACATATTCATGATGGTTTAACTTTTTGAATTCTGGTGAAAATTATCCAAGTCCAGAGCTTCAATCCTGTAAGGAATTACCATAAAATGTTTACAAATGTTTCTTTTTTCATTTCAATGTTTATAATGCCTTTTCTTTTGGGCGAGATTGTTATAAAACTTGACAGTATGACTGGACAATTATTTGAGTTATTGTTAACAGACATTTTTGAAGAAATCTTTTTTCACAATAACACACGTTTATAATGCCTTTTCTTTTGGGCGAGATTGTTATAAAACTTGACAGTATGACTGGACAATTATTTGAGTTATTGTTAACATTTTTGAAGAAATCTTTTTTCACAATAACACGTGTAAAAAGGTTATGAAAATTATGACATACTGAAATAAATATCAGTACCCGGATGTAAGAGTTATTTCCCTTCCATTTAGTGGTGAGACTGTAGTGGAAGCCAACAGACAAGTTGAGGATTGATCTTTAAACCTGGTTAGTAGCACCAACCTAGAGGGGAAAGTAGGAGGTCATGGGAAGTACACAAAGGAAGCAAAAATGAGAGTATGGGGCATATGACTCATATCTCAATATTTAGATTGTAGACGGGGGTGGGTAGAGTGAAACGAAAAATCTGAAATTCTTGTTCAATTTTGGTTAAAATATGGACGAAAGACAAAAAGAATAGTGGGATAAAGTCAACAGTAGGACATTAACCTGTATTCAACCCAATGTTGTTTTGATTTTTTTTTTCTGAAATTGGTGTACTTAAAAAAAAAAAAAAAGAAGAATTTGTTCTCTATGTGCTTGGAATTGGTGATAATTGCTGCTTCAGCAAATTATCTTTCCAATGTATTTTCCCTGCAAATAAAGATTGAAGGGTTCTTTTTCTCATACTCAGACACTTCATCAATCTGTCCATTTTCTTTTTCTTCATCCGATTTATTTCTGAACAGGCCTTTGATTAGTTCTCTATAAGAGGGTGGGGCCTGTCTGTCAGTCTTAATCGAAGTCTTCCACTTCAGGCTTGCCGCTTGCGAGGATCTAAGTTTGTAATCCCCAGGGCTGCACGGTAACGTTTACACAGCTCATCTCTCTATTTTTTATCTTTTCCCTTCCTTCATTCTTCTTTGTTAATCCCATTCCATTTTAACTGGACATAGATACACATACACACGGAATTGAGGAATTAATCGGCATAAGAGAATTAACTCCTGGATAAAAAAATCAGAGTTACTTCCCTTTAGTAAATAAAATGGCTAAATAAAACTACTGAAAAACCAAGCCCCCCCCTAACAAAATCTGAGTCAGTTGCCCCCCCCCCCCCCCCCCCCTTCCAAAGAATGAATAATTTTTCATAAATTTGAGATATTATTCATTCCAGGCAATGTTGATCAAGAATATACCAACTTTGTAGGTCTTATTTTTATAGTTTTTGACTTTTTGCTGGACACACACACACACACACACACACTTGCCCTTTATATAATAGCTTAATTAATTACTCAATCGGTAAAGCAATATCTATGTCTGTTCATTAGTGTGAGCAATCAAATTGTTTGTTATATTTTAAAAATATTAAAACAATAATCGGCCATTATTTGTGAAGAAATACTTTTATATTCTCTCAAATTTGTTTTGTATTGAATAATTAGATAAATTTAAGAAAAAATTAAAAATTATGAATCTAAAATTATTATTTTTTGGTAAAAATTCTATTAAATATTTTTATTACAGCATTTTGCAAGATCGGCGTTGGCATCTGTTATGATATCCGATTTGCTGAACTGGCACAAATATATGCGAAAAATGGTAAGGAATTTCTCATAACTGATAGTGTAAAAGATGTTTTTATATTAAAACTGTCCTTACATCGGCCCAGGGTCTATTGTTATATGCGTCTGTAAGTTAATGGATTATACAAGAACTGTTTACTGGTGATACCAGATCAGGCTGCCCTGTGGCTCCCTGAGACGAAATTCACCTACATTGACGTTTTTATTTATTTTTATTTTTTTGTAAAACTTAATTATGTTCTACAAAACCAAAAACAAAAACAACAGCCCCTCTCCCTTTCTCCCTCCCCTTTTTTATTTTATTTTTAGAACTTGAAGCATAAATCTTTTACTATAATGACCGGATTCGGCATTAGATGGCCCGAAAAGGGTTGATATGCCGTAAAACAAAACTACCAAACCAAAAACGATGATTAAACATTTGAAGATATAAAGAACTTGAAGCATAAAAACTTTTACTATAATGACCAGATTCGGCATTAAATAACCCAAAAAGGGTTGATATGCCGTAAAACAAAACTACCAAACCATACCAAGAACTGTTTAACCAATTTGTGGTTTGAATAATTGAATTGAAGGAGTGTCACGTCTGTTGTTGCTAGCAGAGAAGCTGAGTAGATGAAGAGAGACAAAGAATTATGGGTAGACAGAATGGTTATATAGGAGGAAAGATTTGGTATACAATAGCTTTCTTTAATTTGGTCAGCTTTGACTGCCAGAGTAATTTGAGGGAACTTCTGCCATTACTAACCAGCATAGCATTATTGCTGTTGACGAAGGGAAGAGTCTATCAGCCAT
Organism: Sepiola atlantica; assembly: GCA_963556195.1. NCBI lineage: Eukaryota > Metazoa > Mollusca > Cephalopoda > Sepiida > Sepiolidae > Sepiola > Sepiola atlantica. The sequence continues at coordinate 9,171,872 of OY744543.1, read as the reverse complement.
GATTGTGTATGGAAGTGAAACCTGGCTAGTGAGAGTTGAGGACATGCGTTGCATGGGGAGAAATGATATGAGAATGATACAATGTATTTGTAATGTGAGTCTTAAAGACAGGTTAGATCTGAATATTTACAATCTGAATCACATTTTAAAGTTTTATACTCTTACGTACTCTCTGCTAAAAGTGGTGCAATAAATTTTGCTGAATTTTTTCACGATATTTCTGAAAGTTTGGCATCAATTCCCAAAACAAAAGTTGGGGAGAGGAGCACGCACTGCTCTAAATCCACAAAAGACGGGTTCTAACCATTTTTGAGAATCATTAATGCTTAAACTCGATTTTGAGAATTATTATTACTTTTTTTTACTTTTACGAGGCCTAGTGTTAGATATTGAGACGGGTGCCTGGAAGAGGGAGAGTAAAAGTGTATGTCGGAAATGACGTCACTTCCCTTCGGGGTGATTCTACTTCTTGACCGCTAATCAGCAGATAGCTCAGACGTGAAGAACTCTTGCCAGTGCGATAGTGAGGGGGTGCAGGGACTGTGGACAGATGGCTAAAAGAGAAAAGGTATCTCTTCATTCTCTCTCTCTCCCGTACAAACCATTTAATTTCTGTCTCTTGTTTTATGTTTAAATAAAACTTCTAAAATCACGTGTTATCGTTTAATGGTGAGTTTAGCAACAGCGACAAAGTGGCTGTGATACATGAGCCAACAGCGTAGATGAAACCTGGGTACTCACAGTTTGAGGTAAGCAACAATTCAACACTAGTTTGATCACATTGGAAAAATGGATGACAGTGCTTGGCTTAGTAGATGTAGAACAGTTGAGGTAGCAGTATCAGTTTGCAGAGGAAGGCCAATGAAAATAAATAAGGGAGGGAATGATGAAAATGGATTTGAGAGAAAGAGGGATAAATAAAGACCTGGTCAGAGATAGGAAGTCATGTCAGCATGTAAAATCAACGTAAAAACCGATGAAGAATCTGCTTTTTTGTTTTAATACAGGCTGTAAACTGCTGATCTACCCGGGTGCGTTTAATATGACTACCGGTCCTGCTCATTGGGAACTTCTACAACGAGCCAGAGCTGTTGATAATCAGTTGTACATCGCTGCCGTATCTCCTGCCCGGTCCGAGACTGCCTCTTATGTTGCTTGGGGACACAGCACCGTAATTAATCCCTGGTAAGGATGTTTAACACATGTTTTATTTTAATCTGTTTTTTTTTGTTGTTTTTTTTCTGATTTCAATTCTAGTTTTTTTATTGCCAACGCAAGAAACTATCTCGGCATTAATGCCAATTGTCCACTAGGTTCACGGAATAATAACAGAGCAAAAAAAAATATGAATGGACGTATACAACATGTCCCTCTAAAATGGGTGTTATTTATTATATTAATAGAAAGTTGTAATTATGTGCGTGCGTTCCACTATTCGGTGTCGCTGGATTTCATTTTTTGGTGGAACCCGTGTTAATTTTGAATGACGTTTATTTTTATTTTTTGCGTTCCGCTATTTTGTGCTGCTGGGTTTCATTTTTTTGTGGAACCCATGTTAGTTTCGATCAAAATGTCCGTTCTTTTTTTTTTTTTTTTGTTTCGCTTTATTGCTGGATTACGGTTTTTGGTGAAACCCGTGTGAGCTGCGATCAAGACGGACGTTCCTTATCGTTTCGTTTTGTCGTGTTCCTGGATTCCGTTTTTTTTCTTGGGACCCGTGCGAGCAGCGAATCGATTCAAGATTTACGAAGTTAATGGAGAGACTAGACGACACGGAAGACTGCTGTGGTCTGCCGAGAAAGACGGGACCTTGTCGCAGATACTAATTACGAATTTCCCGTCTTTATGATGTGCGACATTTGGGTCCCCTAAAACCGCTAATAGGGAAGCATTTTTGTTTTTGTTTTCTTATAGTCTTAATAATAACACTCCCTGTACCTTCACGAAAAGGGGCCACAACCACACAAAGAAAGTGCGTTTTTTTTTGGGGGGGGGGAGAAGGAATCTCTATAATAAAATTCTTTGACCAGTTCGTGTGCGTGTGCGCTCGCATCAAAGTGATTTACGCATTATTTTTTAATTTACTACAATCGATTATTTATTGAACTAAAAAATGCAATAACATTAAGTTATATTAAGGAAAGTCATAATTATGTGTGTACGTGCGACATACATAAGATAGACTTAAAAAAAAAAAATACATCATTGGATTCAGTGTGACCCCGACCTGGTTATGTAAAAACAAAAAACAAAACTGTAATATTCATTCCCTTGGAGTCATCAGGAACCAGATTTGTGCATAATAGAATTTTTTGACGTGTGTGTGTGTTTTTGCGTGTGTTTTTGTGTGTGTTTTTGTGTGTGTTTTCTGCCTCTAAGTAATTTTGCACATTATTTATTTTATTTACTACAATCAATTATTTATTGAAATAAAAAATGCAATAACATATAGTACTAAAACAAATTTAAAAAAATCCTACTTAAGAAATTAATCCATCAAAATGCCTTTCAGTTTCTTCGTAAAGTAATTTTAATCTTTTTGTTAATAATTGAAAAAAAAAAAGTGAATTATTTTGTCGCCCTTCGAAATTCGGAAGCATTTAAACTGTAGAATAGTCATTTCTGACTTTAAAATTCTTAGCAAATCTTCATTGAAAGTTTTCAAAGTTATTTGCATCCAATAATTTTTCTTTTAATAATTGAATGACTAAATGATATCGTAATAATTAAATTTGACTTTCTTTCAAAATTCTATTTAAAAAAAAGGAAAAAAAGATCGTAAGAAACAAACAAACAGCATTGTTTACAAAAAAAGAAAACCAAACAAAAGTGAAAGTATAAACACTCCCGGGCAACACCGGATAGACACAGCTAGTAGTTATATAAAAATACTTGACCATTTATAAATATGGTGTATTCTCTCCTTGGACAGGAATAAAAAAAATAAAATAAAAAAAAAAAATTGAACTCGAATATCGACAACCCACTCGCTTTAACAAATGGAAAAAATATACAAATTAACTTTAAATTCTTGTTATTTCTTTTAGGGGTGAAGTGGTTTCGACGACGGAACATTCTGAAGACATCGTTTATGCAGATATCAGTAAGTTTTATTGTTTCCTTTTTATTGTTCATAAATTCCTGACTTGATATATTTCGATACGTCCTCCCATTTCTGTGTGAGGCTTTTTATTTTTTTAAGATGCTCAAGTTTTTTATAATAAATCGTAATAGATAGAAAATTATATGGATCAAATTTTTTTCAAATAAATAGATAGAAAACTATATGGATCAAATTTTTTTCAAATAAATAGATAGAAAACTATATAGATCAAATTTTTTTCAAATAAATAGATAGAAAATTATATGGATCAAATTTTTTTCAAATAAATAGATAGAAAATTATATGGATCACATTTTTTTCAAATAAATAGATAGAAAATTATATGGATCAAATTTTTTTCAAATAAATAGATAGAAAATTATATGGATCAAATTTTTTTCAAATAAATAGATAGAAAACTATATGGATCAAATTTTTTTCAAATAAATAGATAGAAAATTATATGGATCAAATTTTTTTTAAATAGATAGGAAATTAAGTAGATCAAATTTTTTGAAAATGGGTTCAGATTAATTGTGACAATATGCTTGAACTAAATATGAGTTAGATTGAGTCAAGGATTTTGAAGTTAGTTTGGCCTGTCACAATTATGTTTCAAATGTTTGGCTCAAGTTTGAAATAGCATTTTCTTTAATCTGCTTATGTTTGAAATAACATTTTAATCTTAAAAATACCCATTATTGTTTCTTCTACATAATAAAATAAAGTCAATTTTTTCTCCCTATATCCAGACATCATAGCTCAGTAAACACAAGCGATATATAGAATTCCACTTTATGCCAATAATTGATGCCTGTTTTCGGAAATTATCGTATCGTTTCATTCAATTTCATACTTTTCTACATTAATTCTGGCTTGTGTTACTCACTCAAAATAGTAATACATACATATAGTCGAAGTAACTTTTACTCACACCCCAAAATCTACCTCACACCGGGTGTTATTCTTCATAGAATACTTTTCCTTGCCACGACCGTCATTATTTCTGTAACATAATTTTTGCTATTGCCTTTCACCTATCATACCTTTACTAACTAAATACGGGTCGCTCCCTAAATCCTACGCTAGCTTCTATGTTCGTATATTGCATCAGTTGAACAAAATTGGGAATGAGATTTAAAAAAAAAAAAATGTAAACAGACTCAAAATACTATATAAGACTTGTATTTATTAATTTTTGAGGTAATATCCGAATTTATGGGCACTTATTATTTAAGGTGTAATGGGTTTCAGCAGGATCTCATTGCTCCCAAATAACGTATTTTTGCTTAAAACCAACCATGTTTTAGTTAAAAAAAATATTAAATCAAACATTAAAAACAATAAGTTCTAGAAAGTTTTATTGTTTATGCAAAACACGAACAAAACAAGTCACTTGGAGAAAAAAGATGACCAATATAAATAAAAAAAAAAAATGAAGATCACTCTCAGTTTTAACATTTTTAGGGGCTCGATATGACTGAGAAAGCTTCTCAAGGTTCACTTGTAGTTTTTGGGATTTCTATTCGGCTGGTAACTTCCTGTCTCACATATGCAGGGGCTAGGGTTAGGGGCTATGCTTGAGAAGAGATGCAAGTTGTTCAGATTGGTAGGCTTCAGGCAACCAATGATCAAGCCGCAGGTGTTGTTCAATGTCGGGTCTAATTTATTGGCATGCGTTGATCTCTCCCAGACAGGACACTTGTATTCTGCAGTCAAATAGTACAGGGTCAAGGCAGTGCATCTGACTCTGACTCCCTGCGTCAGACGTGTACGAGTTAACTCAAAAAAACCCACCTCCGATTCATCACCACTGCAAAGTAATGTCCTCTATTCAGGGCGGGAGCATCTCATGCCTTTCACAAATGTAAATACATTGTGTGTCCCCCCCCCCCCCCCCCCCCATAATAGTCTGGAAATGGAGGGGGTGAGGCGGATTCATGTTTAATTTGCATGTGGATCGGCCCAGTGTATATCGGAATGAGTCACGATTGGGAATCTTTGGAGTTTGAATCTTGTTCTGAGAGCTGACTTTCTATTTGGTATTTTTGATCTGTTCCTTGAATGAGAGGGTGTAGTCCAGGGTTATACCATGATAGATACAAACTAATAGCTTTGGGATAGGTATACCCTCTCCACCAGCTCTAGGTAACATGACAACTTGTGTTCAGCTCACCATATACAATGTTTAATGTCATTTAGAAATATTTGATCATTTTTTGTCATAATTTTGAGTGGCTATCGATTTATCTCTTGCGTCTCATACTTTTGGTTTTATTTGCTTCTTCACATCAACTTAAATTCATAAGTTTTTTGAATATAAATGGTAAAAATCAAATTCTTTTTCAAGAAACTTTAATTGTTGATCTTTAAAGTGTGTTATTATTGGCTTCATACGTGGATACATCATCAGAGGATGAAAATATTTAAGAAAAAAAAAAAAAAAATTCTTGAATCCTTGTCTGCTGATCTACTGTTAGATAGTGAAATGAGAGTTGTCTGCCCTTGCTGTGACCGAATCTGAAGAAGATGACATCATATCCGGATGAGGGTACAGCGACTTTCAGTTTTGATCTTTCTCACTCTCTTTCCTGCTGGGTATCTGTGAGTTCGGACATGACTGGTATCTGGATCATCGTGATGCATTCTCTTCTTCTTATGATACTTGTAAGGACCATGGTTCACTGCTTTTTTTTTTTAAAGGTTTCTGGAGAGCTTCAAATAAACTAGTGAACCGTATCAATGTGGTCTTGTATTTTTTTTTTTTGGAAGCAGTTGCTTTCAGCATAATCAAGCACCCTTCGAATCAAAGATAACGGACCGGGAGAAGCAGTTTGCTACTGCCATCATTACTGCCGTTATCATCAGCACACTCGTCATCAGACAAGAACCAAGTCCAGTTGAAGCATAGAGCCAAATTAATTAGCTACTCTTCACCTATGTAACACTATCAATTGATAAAGTTCATTGATACTTACAAAAATATGCGGATCATATTTTAACTAATATATATATAATGTAAATATTGAGTTTTCTAATGAACAGCCGATTGTGACAATTTCTAGTTGATATACGCCCCCCCCCCCCCCCAAGGAGGAAGTAATGCATGGGAGGATGATTGGATAACAGAACAGATACTACACTACCCCCCCCCCCATAAAAAAGGAGGTAATGCCTGAGAGGATGATTGGATAACAGAACAGATACTACACTACTCCCCCCCCCATAAAAAAGGAGGTAATGCCTGGGAGGATGGTATCATGACAACAGAACTGATACTACATTATCCCTCCACAAAAAAGAAGGTAATCCTTGGGAGGATGGAATAATGATCACAGAACAGATACTACACTATCCTCCCGGTAGCATTGAAAGATAGAACAATTAAGAAAAGTAATAGTATAGTTCGGCTTCAGACAGATACCAAATCTCCATTATTAGTAATCGATATATTTTTATGTGTCGGTGTGATTTCTTTTGGCAGCCTCGTAAGTCTACGTTTCCCCCTATTTTGTCCTTTAGTCTTCATATTCCATGAGCAATGTTTCTGACAAAGGGGGAAGAATTGCTGTTTTCTAGGTTGGCTGTTTATGTAGAAATTTTTAATCATCTCATAGTATTCATCATCATTCAAATGTCAATCTATCTACCTTATTCTCGAGTGTTTTCTTTTGCCTTGATAAATTGCGACTCATTACTAAAAAAAAAAAATAAAAAAAAATGAAAGTAAAAAGTCCCTGCACAACGTTGGGTAGATACAGTTAGTTATAAAATTTTTTAAAACTTCTATGATGTATCCACATTTAAGGCATCCTAAAATTCTACAATTTGAAATCACTAATTTTTTTTTTTTTTTTTTTTTTTTTTTTTTCAGATGTTGACTATGTTGATGAGGTCCGAAACCAAATTCCTCTGAGGCAGCAGAAGAGACATGATATTTATGAAATAGTTGACCATACCTCCTCTTAAATCTTTCTCACTTATAGATTATTATTTTCTTTTTTTCCCTCTTATCCGACCTATACCGAAAAAGAAGCAAATAATAAAATGATATTTCAGTGATCTGTTGTCTTTGCAAGAATTGGTTTTAATGTATGATCGCTTATTATTTATAGTGAAACGCGTTTCCGAAGGATTTCACGGCTTCCAACTACTAATTTTAAATTGAAACCATGTTTTAGTAAAAAAACAAATAACATTTAACCGTAAAACAGCAAATGATAGTATTAATATTATATGTAAAATCTTTCTATTAGGCACTTCGGTGCTTATGCATATCAACCCTGACATTGAAATATTTAAAGAATGTATAAACTTTATTATGTACTTACGTGTTAGCTGAAAATAAGATTGTGCAGAAAAAATTACGCAAATTCATCCAGTATTTATTTAATTATAAGAAAAAGAAAAAAAATGATTTTACGTACATTTTGACATTTTTGTAAACAATGGAGACTCCAAACCCCGAAATCGTGAAAATGAGTTATCGTCCTTGACCACTGGAAAATCTAAGATACAAATGGTGGAAATATCTACCGAGTGATAAAATCGTTTTTTATTTATAATTAAATAAATACCGGATGAATTTGCATACTTTTTGGTGTACAGTCTTTTTTTCATCTACCACGTAAGTACATAACAAAGTTTCTTTAGCTATTTTGTTTTTAAGAGCGGTCTAACATGTCAGGGTTGATATGCACAAGCCTTCTTTAGTTTAGCTGTGAATCAGAATTTATTTGTTTTCAATTTTGACAACAGGGGCAGATAATTAACCGGAAGTAATATAGAATTAGAAGTTTTTATCTAAAACAATCAAAGGTGGTGATGGTGCTGGGTGGGAGTGAATTAGCAGCGCAGGGAGAAAATAACACCGAAACTTTTATTTAAACATCTTGATTTTTTTATGAGCTGGGGGATGCTTTTGTATACGTTAGTTCTTATTTACTTGCCTAATTAAACAAAAGGTCGGGCACTTCTTTAGTTTAGCTGTGAATCAGAATTTATTTGTTTTTAATTTTGAAAACAGGGGCAGACAATCAACCGGAAGTAATATAGAATTAGAAGTTTTTTATTCTAAACAATCAATAAAGAGAACAATAATAACCGTGAATAGTGTTTTTTGTTTAATAATGTAACATTTTATGAAACGAATAGTCAACAGTGATTTTTTTTTTTTTTATTATTTAAAAATTTTTTTTTTTTATTTAAAATTTTTTTTTTTTTTTAGTATAATTTAAAACTTTATAAAACGCAGCTCTGGTGTAGTAGTAGTATTACGTTACCATACCAGATAATAATTTTTTATCTTTCCAAGAAAGATAAAAAAATTCAAAGTCTGAATTACTTCCGGTTGATTGGGTTAGGAGTGAATGTAACTCTTCAAAATTGATTTCTGATTCACAGCTAAACTAAAGAAGTGCCAAAATTCAAAGTTTGAATTACTTCCGGTTGATTGAGTTAGGAATGAATGTAACTCTTCAAAATTGATTTCTGATTCACAGCTAAACTAAAGAAGTGCCAAAATTCAAAGTCTGAATTACTTCCGGTTGATTGGGTTATGAGTGAATGTAACTCTTCAAAATTGATTTCTGATTCACAGCTAAACTAAAGAAGTGCCAAAATTCAAAGTTTGAATTACTTCCGGTTGATTGGGTTAGGAGTGAATGTAACTCTTCAAAATTGATTTCTGATTCACAGCTAAACTAAAGAAGTGTCAAAATTCAAAGTTTGAATTACTTCCGGTTGATTGGGTTATGAGTGAATGTAACTCTTCAAAATTGATTTCTGATTCACAGCTAAACTAAAGAAGTGCCAAAATTCAAAGTTTGAATTACTTCCGGTTGATTGAGTTAGGAATGAATGTAACTCTTCAAAATTGATTTCTGATTCACAGCTAAACTAAAGAAGTGCCAAAATTCAAAGTCTGAATTACTTCCGGTTGATTGGGTTATGAGTGAATGTAACTCTTCAAAATTGATTTCTGATTCACAGCTAAACTAAAGAAATGTCAAAATTCAAAGTTTGAATTACTTCCGGTTGATTGGGTTATGAGTGAATGTAACTCTTCAAAATTGATTTCTGATTCACAGCTAAACTAAAGAAGTGTCAAAATTCAAAGTTTGAATTACTTCCGGTTGATTGGGTTAGGAGTGAATGTAACTCTTCAAAATTGATTTCTGATTCACAGCTAAACTAAAGAAATGTCAAAATTCAAAGTTTGAATTACTTCCGGTTGATTGGGTTATGAGTGAATGTAACTCTTCAAAATTGATTTCTGATTCACAGCTAAACTAAAGAAGTGTCAAAATTCAAAGTTTGAATTACTTCCGGTTGATTGGGTTAGGAGTGAATGTAACTCTTCAAAATTGATTTCTGATTCACAGCTAAACTAAAGAAGTGTCAAAATTCAAAGTTTGAATTACTTCCGGTTGATTGGGTTATGAGTGAATGTAACTCTTCAAAATTGATTTCTGATTCACAGCTAAACTAAAGAAGTGCCAAAATTTAAAGTCTGAATTACTTCCGGTTGATTGGGTTATGAGTGAATGTAACTCTTCAAAATTGATTTCTGATTCACAGCTAAACTAAAGAAGTGTCAAAATTCAAAGTCTGAATTACTTCCAGTTGATTGGGTTAGGAGTGAATGTAACTCTTCAAAAGTGATTTTTGATTCACAGCTAAACTAAAGAAGTGCTGATTATTATTATTATTATTATTTGTTTCCTCTTATCTAACCTATTCTGAAAAAAAAGCAAATAATAAAATGATATTTGAGTTATCTATTCAGTCTTCTTTGCAAGAATTGGTTTGAATGTTTTAATGTTACAGTGAAATGGGTTTCAGAAGGATTCCATTGTTCCCAACCGCTAATTTTAACTTAAAACTATGTTTTAGTTAAAAACAAATAACATTTAACCATAAAAAACAGCAATTTATAAGTAGGGTTAGGGTTAGGTTTAATAGTACATGCGAAATGCGGACATAAGAAGTCGACAGGTGTGGAGGAGAAATGGCCGACAAAAATAAAAAATAAAGGAAATATTGTAGTATAATGGGGGTTCGGAATTAATTACAACTCGGAAGTAATTACAACTCGAAATTAATTGCAACTTGGACTTAATTTATCAATTTTATTTGTTATTCAAATAATAAATCTCATTTTATTTCTTTCATTTGCAAAATTATATTGTACGAATTAAAAAAATTTTTTTTTTTTATTTCATTTTATCATCAAGAATTACGAGATTTCTAATTCCTCGGCGACATAAAATCACTTCCGGTTTGTAATTAATTCCGTCACCCGTATAATGATGAGATGCAACGGAGACAATTCCGATTCTTACTATCGTTTCTGTTTTGAAATTAGTTCCCCTTTGACTGGGGTTCTTTGTTGTGGCGGATGACGATGAATAATAAACAAACACAAAGTGTCTATCATTCGTTGTAATTAAGATTGGCTTCTGTTTTTTTAACATTTGATACAACTGCAACAATTTCTCTTTTGATGACAAATTGTTTTGGGGTTAGGGTTAGGGTTGCTTGTATGTGTTGTTAATGTCAGTCAAATAAGCGATACCTTTTGGTAAGTGTAGTATCTGTTCCGATGGATACTGCACTCCATACTGGCATTGTCTTGTCCTTCGGGGCTTGACTTACGCCGGTCAATGGGTCTGTCCTGTGCAGTTCTAGGAGGTCCACCCTCCCAGGCTTCGCCTCCCCTCTTTGGGGAGGAGTAAGTTTATTGCTTACTGTCTGAGGCGACGGGGCTGCCCAGGCAATTTTTAATGGCCAGAGTGCTCACTTTCTCGGGCGCTGGCTTTTCAAATCCCACTTTCCCGACCCGATCTTGGGTCATATCTTACTTGTGGGAGTAAGATAAAACTGGCCTTGTGCCTAACTCCTGGGGAGGAGTAAATAAAACCTTTTGGTGCCTAAGTTTTCCTGCGTAATAATCAAAAACAAATGTAAATGTTAAAATGTTCCTTGTATTTATTTCGGTATCTACGGTAAGAAGAATGGCCATGCTCGTAATAAATATTTCGTCGACATAACAGAATTGATAAAACAAACAAGAAATACAAAAGGAAAAAGATATAATAAAGTTCTTGCCTGTTTAATTTTTTTAATGGAAATCGCTCCAGACAAGGCACGAAGCCACTTGATGTAAGGAGGAGGTAAAAAATACTACTCTAAGGTAAAAAACTAACCAACGATAAATGTTAGATGGATAGAAAACGGCAATTCTTTCCACTTTGTCAGAAACATTGCTCATAAAATATGAGGACTAAAGGACAAAATAAGAGAAGCGAGAGTTACGAGGCTGCCAAAAGTAAAGCCAAGGACCACTTTCTACTTTCCTAAAAAAAAAATTAATTTTTTGTCTTTTCAGGGACTCCTGCGTTTTTCAACATAGAATCCATAACTCTATATATTTCGAAATCGACTGTTCATGCAGTGGTGATTCGACCATTTTTCTCATTTTCCATTGGAAGAGCCAACGGACGATCAAAATGATTCGTAGGTCATTCATTCGCCCTTTCTTCCTCTCAGTCTCAGGTAGTCAATGATGAAGAAAAAGAAAGCAAACAACCGGCAGTCGCATTGAAGCCACGCCCTTGTTACTCTCCCCCCCCCCCACTCGTGCACAATATGCTACAGAACAAGAATGGACACCCCGCTATAGTATCATGTCTATTTACCCTTCACGCGCGTGCGTACCCGTAGCTTTTCTTATTTTGCTCCCATCAATATTTTTGTTTATATTTCATTTTTTTTTCTTTGCGTTTCCATCGTAATATAAATTTTATCCATTTTTCACGAATTACAATCAGCATATCACAAAAATAAAGAATAATTAACAATAATATATAAATCGTGAAAATTTACATACCTCCGATTTTTGTGAAGTTTTAACGATAGACATTAGATATCAGTTAATAAATATTCCGTTTCAGTTTCTTCGGAGGATTTTAAAGTTTTTTTAGGAGGCATAACATCTCTCGCGCTACTTAAAGCAGGGTTTGTGTCTTAGTGGTAGAACGCCAGACATCAGTAACGTTTCGGTTTTGAATCTTGCTATTAGTCTAGCCACACTAATGGGTCGTAGAGGCGACAAGACACGTGTCTGTGGATAAATATATTATATGGGGGCATCGCTCTTGTTGTAATACCCGTTCCTTCGGGGGACCCGGTAGCATCAAACAAAACACAATGATAGAGACGATGTTTCTTTATTCTTCACCACCAGCTGATGTAAGTTGTGTATACACATATATATAATTAAATATTTCTTTGTTAGCAAAAGTCCTTTGGCATTATGGTTCTTTCTCTTGTCTTACGAAGAAACCTCTTTCTTTATCTTGATGGCGGTTGATTTTCGACTCTACCCAACGTAGGTTATTTTAATGAAAATCAGGCGGAGTGATTTACCTTACAACCTAGAGGGAAACATGACAATACGTTCTGTAGCAGTCTGCTCCCGGAATCTAGTGCAGGCTTGTGATCCACACGCCAGTTGTTTACAGCAGTTCGGTCGTGGTGGGGGTTCCTCTCCTCGGAGCTTACCCACGACAAAATTTTCTCTATATTCTCCAAACTCGATCTCTGCTACGTAAGCGCTCCTTCTTCCTTCGTTTAAAACCGCCGTTTTAATTTCTGACTTTGCACTTTCGGTGCCTTCTTTTTCTTGCCTCGTGCACCCGACTCTTTTAAAGGTTACCGAGTCGGTTTTTTTACGACGTCATACTCCGAAATGAACTCGTCGACCTCACACACCTAGGCTCATTCAAAGGTCACCGATTCATTTACGTTGTTCTTTTAGGCTAATTGACAATCTATCTAGTCTTCGGCTTTTCTTCATTATTGCGGGGTTATGCCCTTAGCCTCCCCGTGACATCATTATTTTACACTCTGAGGAAGGGATAATAATTTCCACCTAGTATTAAGATAATGATTTTCCGTAAAAATCAGTATTGTAAATACAAAAACCCCAGATCAATAATCGAGTGTTTCTGATGTCAGCCTTCACTCACAACTTTAGCGCCACCCAAAATATCCGTCGATAAACAGATCTGGAAATCATTGGTTGATTTGGGCAGATGGATTTTTGTTAGGGTTAGGGTGACCGTCCGATGTTAAGAGCAGTATGCGTTGTGTACACTGTGGACAGCCGTGATTGTTCACAGGGAAGTGGTGACCGTTTTTATCCCTTTCTCAGGCGTAGACCGCTATTCGGGGTGAGCTGGAAGCAAATAGTTCAATGATATGACAAAAAGGTTGATAACAACAGTTTATTAGACTAATAAGTTTTATTAGAATACATGGGAGTAGGAGGGAAAGAAGAAGGAAACGTGGGAGTAGGAGGGAAAGAATAAAGAAAGAAGGAAAACGTGGGAGTAGGAGGGAAAGAAGAAGGAAACGTGGGAGTAGGAGGGAAAGAAGAAAGAAAGAAGGAAAACGTGAGAGTAGGAGGGAAAGAATAAAGAAAGAAGGAAAACGTGGGAGTAGGAGGGAAACGTGGGAGTAGGAGGGAAAGAAGAAGGAAACGTGGGAGTAGGAGGGAAAGAATAAAGAAAGAAGGAAAACGTGGGAGTAGGAGGGAAACGTGGGAGTAGGAGGGAAAGAAGAAGGAAACGTGGGAGTAGGAGGGAAAGAAGAAAGAAAGAAGGAAAACGTGGGAGTAGGAGGGAAACGTGGGAGTAGGAGGGAAAGAAGAAGGAAACGTGGGAGTAGGAGGGAAAGAATAAAGAAAGAAGGAAAACGTGGGAGTAGGAGGGAAACGTGGGAGTAGGAGGGAAAGAAGAAGAAGGAAACGTGGGAGTAGGAGGGAAAGAAGAAGGAAACGTGGGAGTAGGAGGGAAAGAAAAAGGAAACGTGGGAGTAGGAGGGAAAGAAAAAGGAAACGTGGGAGTAGGAGGGAAAGAATAAAGAAAGAAGGAAAACGTGGGAGTAGGAGGGAAACGTGGGAGTAGGAGGGAAAGAAGAAAGGACAGCCCTACTGTGTGTTTAGTTTATTTCCTTTAAATTTATATATATATATATATATATATATATATATATATATATATATATATAAATGAATAAATATATATATATATATATAAATGAATAAATATATATATATATATATAAATGAATAAATATATATATATATATATAAATGAATAAATATATATATATATATATAAATGAATAAATATATATATATATATATATATATAAATGAATAAATATATATATATATATATATATATATATAAATGAATAAATATATATATATATATATATATATATATAAATGAATAAATATATATATATATATATATATATATATAAATGAATAAATATATATATATATATATATATATAAATGAATAAATATATATATATATATATATATATAAATGAATAAATATATATATATATATATATATATATATATATATAAATGAATAAATATATATATATATATATATATATATATATATATAAATGAATAAATATATATATATATATATATATATATATATATATATAAATGAATAAATATATATATATATATATATATATAAATGAATAAATATATATATATATATATATATATATATATATATATAAATGAATAAATATATATATATATATATATATATATATAAATGAATAAATATATATATATATATATATATATATATATATAAATGAATAAATATATATATATATATATATATATATAAATGAATATATATATATATATATATATATATATATATAAATGAATAAATATATATATATATATATATATATATATATATAAATGAATAAATATATATATATATATATATATATATAAATGAATAAATATATATATATATATATATATATATATATATATAAATGAATAAATATATATATATATATATATATATATATATATATATAAATTAATAAATATATATATATATATATATATATATAAATTAATAAATATATATATATATATATATATATATATATATATATATATAATGAATAAATATATATATATATATATATATATATATATAAATGAATAAATATATATATATATATATATATATATATAAATGAATAAATATATATATATATATATATATAAATGAATAAATATATATATATATATATATATATATATAAATGAATAAATATATATATATATATATATATATATATATATAAATGAATAAATATATATATATATATATATATATATAAATGAATAAATATATATATATATATATATATATATATAAATGAATAAATATATATATATATATATATATATATATATATATATAAATGAATAAATATATATATATATATATATATATAAATGAATAAATATATATATATATATATATATATATATATATATATATATATAAATGAATAAATATATATATATATATATATATATATAAATGAATAAATATATATATATATATATATATATATATAAATGAATAAATATATATATATATATATATATATATATATATATATATATAAATGAATAAATATATATATATATATATATATAAATGAATAAATATATATATATATATATATATAAATGAATAAATATATATATATATATATATATATAAATGAATAAATATATATATATATATATATATAAATGAATAAATATATATATATATATATATATATAAATGAATAAATATATATATATATATATATATAAATGAATAAATATATATATATATATATATATATAAATGAATAAATATATATATATATATATATATAAATGAATAAATATATATATATATATATATAAATGAATAAATATATATATATATATATATATATAAATGAATAAATATATATATATATATATATAAATGAATAAATATATATATATAAATGAATAAATATATATATATATATATATATAAATGAATAAATATATATATATATATATATATATATAAATGAATAAATATATATATATATATATATAAATGAATAAATATATATATATATATATATATATATATATAAATAGAATAAATATATATATATATATATAAATGAATAAATATATATATATATATATAAATGAATAAATATATATATATATATATATAAATGAATAAATATATATATATATATATATAAATGAATAAATATATATATATATATATATAAATGAATAAATATATATATATATATATATAAATGAATAAATATATATATATATATATATATATATAAATGAATAAATATATATATATATATATATAAATGAATAAATATATATATATATATATATAAATGAATAAATATATATATATATATATATAAATGAATAAATATATATATATATATATATATAAATGAATAAATATATATATATATATAAATGAATAAATATATATATATATATATATATAAATGAATAAATATATATATATATATATATATATATATATAAATGAATAAATATATATATATATATATATATATATATATAAATGAATAAATATATATATATATATATATATATATATAAATGAATAAATATATATATATATATATATATATAAATGAATAAATATATATATATATATATATATATAAATGAATAAATATATATATATATATATATATATAAATGAATAAATATATATATATATATATATATATATATATAAATGAATAAATATATATATATATATATATAAATGAATAAATATATATAAATGAATAAATATATATATATATATATATATATAAATGAATAAATATATATATATATATATATATATATATAAATGAATAAATATATATATATATAAATGAATAAATATATATATATATATATATATATAAATGAATAAATATATATATATATATATATATAAATGAATAAATATATATATATATATATATATAAATAAATAAATATATATATATATATATATATATAAATGAATAAATATATATATATATATAAATGAATAAATATATATATATATATATATATAAATGAATAAATATATATATATATATATATATATAAATGAATAAATATATATATATATATATATATATAAATGAATAAATATATATATATATATAAATGAATAAATATATATATATATATATATATATATATATATATATAAATGAATAAATATATATATATATATATATATAAATGAATAAATATATATATATATATATATATAAATGAATAAATATATATATATATATATATATAAATGAATAAATATATATATATATATATATATAAATGAATATATATATATATTATATATATATAAATGAATAAATATATATATATATATATATATATAAATGAATAAATATATATATATATATATATATATATATATATATATAAATGAATAAATATATATATATATATATAAATAAATAAATATATATATATATATATATATATAAATGAATAAATATATATATAAATGAATAAATATATATATATATATATAAATGAATATATATATATATATATATATAAATGAATATATATATATATATATATATAAATGAATAAATATATATATATATATAAATGAATAAATATATATATATATATATATATATATAAATGAATAAATATATATAAATGAATAAATATATATATATATATATATATATATATATATATAAATGAATAAATATATATATATATACATATATAAATGAATAAATATATATATATATATAAATGAATAAATATATATATATATATAAATGTATAAATATATATATATATATATAAATGAATAAATATATATATATATATAAATGTATAAATATATATATATATATATAAATGAATATATATATATATATATAAATGAATAAATATATATATATATATATATATATATATGAATAAATATATATATATATATAAATGAATAAATATATATATATATATATAAATGAATAAATATATATATATATATATATATATATATAAATGAATAAATATATATATATATATATATATATATATAAATGAATAAATATATATATATATATATATAAATGAATAAATATATATATATATATATATAAATGAATAAATATATATATATATATATAAATGAATAAATATATAAATATATATATATATAAATGAATAAATATATAAATGTATATATATATATATATAAATGAATAAATATATATATATATATATAAATGAATAAATATATATATATATATATATATAAATGAATAAATATATATATATATATATATATATAAATGAATAAATATATATATATATATATAAATGAATAAATATATATATATATATATATATATATAAATGAATAAATATATATATATATATATATATATATATAAATGAATAAATATATATATATATATATATATATATATATAAATGAATAAATATATATATATATATATATATATATATATAAATGAATAAATATATATATATATATATATATATATATATAAATGAATAAATATATATATATATATATATATATATATATATATAAATGAATAAATATATATATATATATATATATATATATATATATATATATAATGAATAAATATATATATATATATATATATATATATATAAATGAATAAATATATATATATATATATATATATAAATGAATAAATATATATATATATATATATATATATATAAATGAATAAATATATATATATATATATATATATATATATAAATGAATAAATATATATATATATATATATAAATGAATAAATATATATATATATATATATATATAAATGAATAAATATATATATATATATATATATATATATATAAATGAATATATATATATATATATATATATATATATAAATGAATAAATATATATATATATATATATATATATATAAATGAATAAATATATATATATATATATAAATGAATAAATATATATATATATATATATATAAATATAAATGAATAAATATATATATATATATAAATATAAATGAATAAATATATATATATATATATATATATGAATGAATGAATATATATATATATATAAATGAATAAATATATATATATATATAAATGAATAAATATATATATATATATAAATGAATAAATATATATATATATATAAATTAATAAATATATATATATATATAAATGAATAAATATATATATATATATATAAATGAATAAATATATATATATATATATATATAAATGAATAAATATATATATATAAATGAATAAATATATATATATATATATATATATATAAATGAATAAATATATATATATATATATATATAAATGAATAAATATATATATATATATATATATAAATGAATAAATATATATATATATATATAAATGAATAAATATATATATATATATATATAAATGAATAAATATATATATATATATATATATATAAATGAATAAATATATATATATATATATTAATGAATAAATGCGAATTTTTAAAAAATATTTATCACTCCTATATTATAATCAAAACGGGTTACTGTTATTTAAATCAAGAATACGACATAAAATCTTGATATTCTGTATATATAGTGAAGATAAAATATTAAGAGAATCTTTTGACACCCTAATTAGCATAACTATTTTTTAAACCATTCATAATTGATTAGTATTTAGTATTATTAATTTAGAATTGCATTGGCTTATGTTTGCTATCTATATCCAATAGTTTCGTCTATATTAACAGTAATTAAATTTATTTAATAAATAAATCGGAAAAATAACTAAAACACCGTAAGTTTTAACTCCATGCTCTCGTAGACGACTTTACCGAAGGTTGGGGCTTGCTACAGGCGAGGCAGAAGCGAGAAGAGAAAGTGGGACCAAGTAAGAAGAACTACAAACAGTGTCAACATTTTCCCTTTGTTCCTGATGCGTTGCGAGAGAGTTTCATACGTGGAATGATGTCTTGCCACCAAATCTGGCTTCTATTTATATACAGAGTTGGAAATAAACATTCTGTAACAGTTGGACATTTAGACGATAAGGACGTCACATTTTGATTTAATCACTTTTTCACCAAAAATGATTTCAACTCATTAAAAGGAAAAATCCAAATTTCAAACTGATTAAAAACCTGAAACTGATAAAAGGTTCGCATCAATGATTTCACCCTTTTTCCCTAAACGTTTTCTCGATTTATCTTGAAAATCGTAAAATTTTCGATGCAATTTCATTTATTGTTTTATTTTATTTTAAATGTTTGGCTTTAATGGAAAAATATTGATGCGCCATTTCTTTTTTTTCTCTTTTATTTTTCTTCTTCTTTTTTTTCTTTTTTTCTTTCTTTTTTTCTTTCTTTTTTTCTTTTTCCTTTTTTCTTTATTTTCTTTCTTTTTTTTCTTTTCTTTCTTTTTTTTCTTTCTTTTTTCTTCTTCTTTTCTTTCTTCTTTTCTTTCTTTATTTTCTTTTTTTTCTTCTTTTTTTATCCGCGGAACACAATACCACGCGACTGCTTCCCAGCTGACTACAACATGGCCGTTTTAAAATCCAATGTTAACAAATTTTTGTCGAGCCGCCCACTTGAATAATCAAACTCTGATTATTAAACCCATCGTTTCGAATCCTCTCATGATGTTGTTCATCGCCAACTGGCAATCTAATCAACCTCTATCCTCGAGGGGCTTTTAGGCCTTGATAACTGGTGACACATTAGTAAAAAATATCTTCAAATTCAAATTAATTTACAAATCACGTGTCTCAAACAGAACAATAATTAAATTGTTTTCAAAATATTCTTTCTCCCAAATAAATTATTAAAAAAAATAACAACAGTTCAATATATTATTTTTCAAAACATTTGTTAACCTAACCCTCACCTAATCCTAACTGACAGCCACTCGCAATTAGGTTTAGTGATAAAAAAATGTTAATGCCATAAATCGCTAGAACGGCTCAGAAATGGAAGATAATTTATATACGAAACTGATCTGCCATTTTAAATCCTAAAATAATATATATATTTTTGTTTTTCCACCAAATTTTTCAGTGTGTTTACACGTAATCGCATAAAGAAGTAGAATCTCGTTTTTATTTTTTATTTGGGGAGGAGGGGGGAGGGTCAGCTGAGGGTGTTAATCTACAAATAGAAATATGTTAGCTTTTACGGTCATATTTTTAATGGGTAATAAATAACGTAACACCGGCACAGCTTTTCAACCGGACAAAAATCAATCGGACAAACCGAGTACAGCAATTTTCTACTGACATAATACGGAAGACGATAAGTATAAAAAAACAGAAATAACGATACAATACATCTCTGCAGTAGTAGTAGCAATAGCATTCAAAACAGTAACACTGTGTTTATTTTTTTCGTAGAGGGTAAATATCTTACTTCAGCGATTTTGATATCCAATAATACAATCGTCAATTTCCGTTCTACGAAACTGAAAGAGTGGATTTGTAAGTCTATATATATATATATATATTCCATGAAAAATGCCAGTATACTGAAAATAGAAAAATTCCTGCAATGAAAAAATTACAAAAGGAGTGACATTCCATGAAAAATGCCAGTATACTGAAACCATATGCTCTTAATAGGGTTGAGATGAAAATTCATATACACTAAATGTACAAAAGCAAGGAAATTCCCAAATTTTTACACTTTTATTGTCATTAAGGGTATGCGAGCACAACAGGGCTATGTATTTTACTTGTAGGAATTTTTCTTCAGCGCACCTCACACACTTCATCCACTCATGCATAGAGATTTATACTGTAGTGATGTGATAATGAAATGGTTTGGTTGATATGTAGTCATACCCTTAATGACAATAAAAGTGTAAAAATTTTGGATTTCCTTGCTTTTGTACATTTAGTGTATATGAATTTTCATCTTAACCCTATTAAGGGCATATGATTTCAGTATACTGGCATTTCTCATGGAATGTCACTACTTTTGTAAAGGCTATGCCTCAATACAATGCCTTCTCATAAGATTTTTTTTGAATTTTTTTGGAAAACTAAGGTATATGGTAAACTGAAATTAAAATGCCATCAACTAGACCCTAGAACCTCTATCTCTGCCAAAAATCAGCTGAATCCATAAAATAGTTGATGAGATACAGGGTGGCACACACGTACGTACGTACACACGGATAACACAAAATCATGCCTGACCTTTCTGGATCTTTGGGTTGCCTTGACTAATGATGCTGAAATTCTACACACTTATAGAACCTATCAAATAAAAATTTTGTGCAAAGTTTTAACTAATTTGGTTTATTGGTTTTTGAGTTATGATCGATCAAAGAAATGAGATTTCCAGCATAGGCCATTCGTGAAGTCTATTAAGGGATAGAGCGCTCTCGCGCCTCCCTTGATTATAACCTTATCTATTATTTATAATAATGGTTCCCATATTGTATTAAATTCTATACTAGGATTGCTTAGTAAGTCATTGTGGCCCAACATATGCGTTGCTTCTTTGAATCATCTTACTCTCCACCGTTCTTCTCTATGGTTTTTATTTCGTCCCATAAGGGTAGATGAACTCCCTTTTCTCTCCATATGTGGTCAGTCATACCCGACTTTTCGATATCTCAACGTATTACGGATTTCCGGTGTTCTTCTAGCCTTACTTTTAGTGGGCGACATGTATATTTTCCCACACTTACATGTGATCGCATACACACAGTTCTTAGTCATACATTTTTCCGTAAGAGGTTTGACTATTACAAGATGCTTTCGACAGAAATATTCCCGAGTTCGAAGAGATACACCTGAATAAGGCCGGAGGTTACAGCGGCCGAAACGTTGCTTTCGGAGAGTTAAGTCGCTTCTGAATACTATCCTGATGTCATATGGATTACATATTCTTTAGATTTTTTCAGACAAGCCCTTCATATATGGTATACAAACTGTGGTGAGTTTTCGCTTGGTGTTTGGTCTAGATTTCTTGGAGCTGATGTCAAACTCTCAGGATAGTTGTTTTTGGTGGAAGGTTTCTCTCAAGCTCTCCATCTACTCTTAATATGTATTGCTGTTACTACATATTGTCTTTGCCGAAGTAGTAGGCAGAGGATGATTCCTTTCTTTACATTATATGGATGGTGGGAGTTGAAATTTACATACTGTGCAGTGAAAGTTGGCTTTCGATATACAGATGACCTAAACTCCTGATCAGTGCCAGTTATCAGCACATCTAGGAAGGATAATTTGTTATTATTTTTGTTTTCCACTGTGAACTGTATAGATGGACGGATAGAGTTTACATGGTCTAGTAATGATGTTTGACTATCTTTTTGGTGAGACCAGAGTATAAATGTGTCATCCACATATCGTAGCCACATTTTTGGCTTTAGTGGTGTTGATCCGAACACAATTTCCTCGAAGTATTTCATGTATACATTGGCCAGTACTTGGGACAATGCTGATCCCATAACTAGACCTCTTTCCTGCCGATATATATATCAGATCCCATCACAAAGTATGTGGTTTATACACAGAAGGTCAACATCTCCATTAGATTATCAATTGGGATACAAGTGCGTTCCTTTAGTGAGGTATCTGAGTCAACTTATCCCGTACCGCCGTCAAAGTCTCATCAGTGGGTACTTTTGTGTACAGACTCACTACATCTAAACTCACCATCAGGTTGGAATGAATGGGATCATTGTTGAGTTTTCCACGAAGTGAGCTGAATTCTTAACATACCATGGAGATTTTCCTGTGAGTGGACTACCAGGAACTGGCTCAATGGATGGCATGCTGAATCTCGTGCGCTGACAATGGGCCTTAATGGAATACCTGAAGAAGGCCGGAGGTTACAACGTAAGATGAGAACAGTAGTCTAAATCATCCAAACTATACAAATTATCAATCCTTATCTCAAAAGCTCAGAACATAAAAAGTTAAAATTTGACGAATAAAAAATGAGCATTGACAATTTTAAGATTGCTAAGATAAATAGAAAAACTGATTAGTTTAAAACATAAAAAGTTCTCAAGATAAACCGAAAAACGTTTAAAAAAAAAGTGGCAAAATCATTGATGTGAAACTTTTATCGGTTTGAGATTTTTAATCAGTTTGAAAACTGAATTTTCTATTTAATGAGTTGAAATGATTTTTGATGAAAAATTGTGATTAAATGAAGATGCGTCGTCATTATCGTCTAAGTGTCCATCTGCTACAAGATTGTCTATTCCCAACTCTGAATATAAATAGAAGCCAGATTTGGTGAGAAGACATCATTCCATTTACGAAGCTCTCCAGGAACAAAGGAGAAAATGTTGACGTTGTTTGTTGTTCTTCTTACTTGGTCCGCTGTGGCTGCAAATCCGGTTTCGCAAGAAGTCACTCCTAGCAGCGCTGAACAGGAGGCAACACCAAGTCCAGACGATTTAAATGTTGACGTGAGTAGACTTTATTTTCGGTGGATCTCACTACCTTCCCACAAGAGTATTGATTTACTCCTCTCCAGGAGTTAGGCACAAGGCCAGTTTTTATCTTACTCCCACAAGTAACATGTGACCCAAGGTCGGGTCGGGAAAGTGGGGTTTAAAAATTGCCTGGGCAGTCCCGTCGGCATTCCCCGGTAGGGGCGCCTCAGGCAGTAAGCAATAAACTTACTCCTCCCCAAAGAGGGGAGGCGAAGTCTGGGAGGGTGGACCTCCTAGAACTGCACAGGACAGACCCATAGACCGGCGTAAATCAAGCCCCGAAGGCCAAGACAATACCAGTCGATGGGATGCAGTATCCATCGGAACAGATACTACACTTTGATCTTAGCCAATTAAATTTGAGTCCCACAGTAAATTACATGGGACATCAAAGACAAATATTTATAAGAATTTCCAGGGAGCAGTCTTTAGTTCTTTTAGATGCGTACTCGGTTGGTCTGTCGCGATTCAGATTATTCTCTCATGATTAATTTGTGAATAACATTGTATTGAATTGCAAGGTCTTTATTTTACGAACTAATTCACACTTCCGGTAGAAATAGGGTTAGAGTTAGAAATGGGGTTAGGGTTAGAAATGGGGTTAGGGTTAGAAATGGGGTTAGGGTTAGGGTTAGGGTTAGAAATAGGGTTAGAGTTAGAAATGGGTTAGGGTTAGGGTTAGGGTTAGAAATGGGGGTAGGGTTAGAAATAGGGGTAGGGTTAGAAATGGGGTCAGGGTTAGAAATGGGGTCAGGGTTAGAAATGGGGTTAGGGGTTAGGGGTTAGAAATAGGTTTAGAAATGGGGTTAGGGTTAGAAATAGGGGTAGGGTTAGAAATGGGGTTAGGGTTAGAAATGGGGTTAGGGTTAGGGTTAGAAATGGGGTTAGGGTTAGGGTTAGAAATAGGGGTAGGGTTAGAAATGGGGTTAGGGTTAGGGTTAGGGTTAGAAATAGGGTTAGGGTTAGAAATGGGGTTAGGGTTAGAAATGGGGTTAGAGTTAGGGTTAGGGTTAGAAATGGGGTTAGGTAGAGAATAGCGTATTTGAATACTGCAAGAATTTTCATCGCTAAACTGATTGAATGGACGTATCATGACTAATTTCATCAGTCGTTTTTTATGTAGTTAAAATCCAGCTCTCCAAAAAGGGGCACTCTTAATTGGGATAAAAATAAAATTGCCCCAGTCCAAAAGGATTTCTCCGTCATTTATTGAGAACAGAAAAGACGACGTGTAGTATCAGAACAGTTACTACACTTTCTTCCCAGTCAAAATGTGTCTCTCTTTTCTTTTCCAACGATGTCAAACAAGAACATGTTGAAAACGATTTGTCATACGGTTAAGAACATTTAAAGACCGGGATCGTCAGTTCGAACCACACCCTGTATCGAATTGTTATTTTTTTTTTCGGATTTCGTGCGCACTTTAAGTTGATTTATTGAAATTATCATATTAAGTGATTTCTAACACGAATTTCCTGTTTTTTACGTAAATTTCAAGTTTTCTTCATGCTTATTGAAACAAAGATAAAACTATTTTCTTCTTAAAAAAAAAAATGACTGCAAATCCGGATTTTTGCCGCTAGCGTTAGCTTTATATTGACTTCAATAATGTTTACACAACTTTTTTTAATAACAAAATGAAACGTCGCCTTTCAATATCTAATTATTTATATGTTGAAAAGTTAAAAGAAGAGCTTCGAATATTTTGAAAGTAAAAATACTCCAAGGCAACTCCGGGTCGGGACTGCTAGCATATTATTATCTTAAAACATCTGTCTGTCTATCTATCCTACATGTCGTTCTGTCTACATCCATCCATCTATCTATCTATCTATCTATCTATCTATCTATCTATCTATTTATCTTACATGCCGTTCTGCCTCTATCTATCTATCTATCTATCTATCTATCTATCTATCTATCTATCTATCTATCTATCTATCTCTCTCTCTCTCTCTCTCTCTCTCTCTCTCTCTCTCTATATATATATATATATATATATATATATATATATATATATATATATATATATATTTGTATAATTGGGTAGCATTCTTTCTTTTATGCATGTTTGATTACACAGGAGTGCCAACTTCTGCTTATTCAGCTTTTGATCCGTTTTTTTCTAGTCTTCGTACGACGGAATTGATGTTATAATCCAAGGAGTGTAAAAAAATCTCCGTATTTTGTGCGAACGTTTTCGACCGACATCGGTTGTCGTCAGGCGGTTGCAAAATGAAATAAATTGGTGAATCTATCAAGATGGCGCCCTTTTAAATTATTTCAACAGCACTTCAATACACCTTCACCCTCCCCCCTCATAACGGGAATGGTTGATGTTTGGTTTATTAATGCGTATAAACAATGCTTCCATTATGGGGAGGCGAACACTGCAACCCGAAACCGCCAGAATGGATGTGTTATTTGTTAAAATGTTCCTAAATTCGTTCTTTGGAATGCCATGCTTAATAAGATTTTGGTATATGGAGCTTTGAGGGGAGGTGAGGTGGCAAGTAAGTCGGCGTGATATGGTAGTCTTAGTCATGCCAATATACGTGTTGTTTGCAGAGACACATTCTCCGATAAGGCATTTAAATACGTATATGGCATTACTAGTTTTAAGTAAGCCACTATCATCCCGGCTATTTTTTATTAATAAATTATTAGTTTTTGACTTTTTGTAGTATCTGAATTTAGAGTTATTATCCACTGGGGTTGCGTGTTTGTGTATAATATTTTTTATTATTTTTTCTTCGGCTTTATAGTTGGGATGCATTTGGTTACAGTAGAATAAGTTAATATTATTAATATTGTTGTTGTCAGAGTTTTTATTTATGGCGGTTAGGGTGTGTTTTATTTGTTGATCAACTATATATATATATATATATATATATATATATATATATATATATATATATGTATGTGTGTGTGTGTGTGTGTGTTATATTTGGGCTGTTAATTCATATATATTTTGTGTGATTTTGTTTTGACTTTAAATAAAATAAAAGATTTCCAAAAGAACAGAATAATTTAATATCAACTTTTCTCAACTCAAATTGTGTGTTTTTATCGGCAGGAATATCTCCGTACTTATGGCTACCTGAACGATGTGAACGAACGCTCAGTCGATTATGCCGAACGCAGAGCAGACGCCATCAGGTGAGTCATTCACGCCGAACAACGTTTCATCTCTCTCTTTAGAACAGATATTTATTATATTCCAATAACCATGGTTTGTTTTATTACTTTTATTTTTGTTTTTATTATTTTCTACATTTCCAAAAATTCCAAATTTCTGTGAGATATATTTAACGGTCCGTTTCATTTGTTTTGTGCCAAACAACATTTGTATGTCAATATCGTCTCTGCAACACTACAAAATCATCAGAAAAAGTTCACAAATAATAAGAGTTCTTAGATTAGAGTGTCTTGAAAAACACCCACATCATACATCAGTTTCATTTTAAGGTGAAAATGAACAAAAGAACAAACGAAAATTTCAGAGCAGACACTCACATGTGTACGATCCAACTAATCAGCCATTTTGATTTTGATTTTATATATATATATATATATATATATATATATATATATATATATATATATATATATATATAGAGAGAGAGAGAGAGAGAGAGAGAGAGAGAGAGAGAGAGAGAACAGATATTTATTATATTCCAATAACCATGGTTTGTTTTATTACTTTTATTTTTGTTTTTATTTTTTTCACATTTCCAAAAATTCCAAATTTCTGTGAGATATATTTAACGGTCCGTTTCATTTGTTTTGTGCCAAACAACATTTGTATGTCAATATCGTCTCTGCAACACTACAAAATCATCAGAAAAAGTTCACAAATAATAAGAGTTCTTAGATTAGAGTGTCTTGAAAAACACCCACATCATACATCAGTTTCATTTTAAGGTGAAAATAAACAAAAGAACAAACGAAAATTTCAGAGCAGACACTCACATGTGTACGATCCAACTAATCAGCCATTTTGATTTTGATTTTATATATATATATATATATATATATATATATATGGTACGTCAATGAAAATTAGTAAGACCTGCAAATGGAAGCAAATCGGTATTTTCAGTTGTTCAAAACAAGGAGTAGTTTAGTTAATAAAAACATTTATTTTTCATCTCTTTCTTTCCTTAAACCAGGCTTTTCAAAGATTAAAATCTTATCATCAGAGGAAAAATTATGATTGATAAGTTGACAGGGTGGGACTGTCAAAGTTCCAAATTTGAAAAAGTTTTCTTTTAAAATTAAAAATTAAAGAAATTCAAAAAACTTCTTTAAAAAATGTTTCCAAAAGGTTCAGACGGGCATGGGAATCACCAATAACGAAATCCAAAAAACGCAGGGCTCAGAAATATATATATATATATATATATATATATATATATATATATATATATATATATATATATATATATATATATATATATATATATATATAAAGAGATGAAACGCGGGAGTCTCTGTGTAGCTTAAGTGCCATAAATATATTTTCATAACTTACTACTTAGCTCTACTTACGTATCGAGCACTGTTGAAGTAAATACTGAAAATAAAATTGATACATAAAAAAAAAATATCTTCTTTTAAAATTTTATGTGGATACATGAAATAGTAATATATATATATATATATATATATATATATATATATATATATATATATATATATATATATTGAAGCTCCTCGTTAAAAAGTAGAGCACTGTAAAATGGTAGTAGTAACACAGCGTAGCGTCACTTGCTTTATGCATCGTTCCTTCCCTTATAGAAGTTTGAATGCCTGTACGCTTTCGCCGCCGTTAATGTGTTAAAATTATCATTGTTTATTAGCTGTTCAGAACTGGCCTAGCGGTTAGTGACGTTGGACTGTAGGTTGAAAAAATACTTGTAGTCCAGGGTTTCGAATCGTGTGACCGGTGGTGAATAGTCGTACTTCTATGCTGATGAGTCTTGATTGAAAAGAGACGAAACGTATACGTCCATAGATAGACAATAACAAATATTATATATATATATACTAGCTGACCTGTTTCCCGGCGTTACTCGGAGAAAGTACATTAACTCGGAAAATTTAATTTTAATTCCCCAACCTTAAACTATTGAATTATTTACTGCTTATGGTTGTCCGGAGCGGACACACACCTCACAAAGTTAATGTAAAAAGTATAAAACAAACTTATCGATTTTGTGTGTTTCGGGTAGTTGCTTTGTACGATGTAAATACGTATTTCCTTAATGGAAACTGTAATTCATTACGCAAAAACTGTATAAAATGTAATTGTCAGGACATGATTTAATTGCTAGCAGCCATGTAAAGAAAAAAAGAGAGAGAAAGAGAAAAAAAGAGAAAGGGAGAGATTGGGAGTTATATTGGAAACGTAACAGTACATTTAATTTAATTTACGGGTTTAACGATGTAAATCTTATTTAAAACAGAACCGAACAGACAAAAGGAAATCAATTGTCCGTGTAATATTTAAAATATTAAGGTATTTAGGAAAATGTTTAAGTATAACAGATTGAACGACGGATAAAATGTCTCGCTATTAGTTTAGATGAGAACCTTCAGCTAAATAAAGAGATGCTACTTTTTTTTAGTTTAGTTTACGCGTGAACACCTTGAAAACATTGGGGCGAAAAAAAATTGTTTCAGAAACTACTACTACTAGCAAAAATACTACTACTAATACTACTACTATTACTACTATTACTACTACTAATAATGATAATAGCAAAATACTACTACTACTACTACTACTACTACTACTACATAAGCAAAAAATAATACTACTACTACTACTAATAGCTAAAATACTACTACTACTAGCAAAAATACTACTACTACTAATAATAATAGCAAAAATACTACTACTACTACTACTAATAATAATAATATAAAAATACTACTACTACTACTAATAATAATAATAGCAAAACTACTACTACTACTACTCATAATAATAGCAAAACTACTACTACTACTAATAATAATAATAGCAAAATACTACTACTACTACTACTACTACTACTAGCAAAACTACTACTACTACTACTACTACTACTACTACTACTAGCAAAACTACTACTACTACTACTACTAATAATAATAATAGCAACACTACTACTACTACTACTACTACTAATAATAATAATAGCAAAATACTACTACTAATAATAATACTAATAGCAAAAATACTACTACTAACGCAAATAGGTCAAAATGGCTATGTAAAACAAAAAAATTGTTTGTGACTAATATCTCAAGTGTATTTTCCTTATCAAAACAGATTAGGTTTGTTATACTAATTTGTTTATAGCAAGTCCCATTTCGATTTATTATTTTTGTTCCTTCCAGTTTACAACCTACCCGGCACTTTGCATTGCCCTCAGCCTTTTAAAAACATACTACTACTATTTTTAAATATACTACTACTATTCCCAGCAATGCTTCAAGCAAACTACAATTCTTTATTAACTCATTTAATTTAAATTATATTAAAAGTATATTAATGCGGATTATTTAGCAAATATAAATATATTTTTTTGATTTTTGCGAATGTTTTTGTTTTTTCATTTCTGTTGTGCAACTATCCGGAATTATGAGTAAAAATTAGTGTTTGTCAAAAAAGAACTCTCTTAACCCTACCACTAACTGTAGGTCCTGGTGGCAACTTCTCTTCTTCTTTCTCGGTTCGTTCGTAAGTTATTTTTTGCCACACAGACTTAGGGGTAGCGGTTAAGTTATAATGTAAAAAAAGTCTCTGGAATCAACCAAACCAAATGCCCTGAAAACAGAAAGTGTAGGTTGAAGGGAGTGGCACGTATTCAGTTAGTAAAAGTATGATAGGCAAAAGACAATAGCAAGAACTGGAAAAACGAAATAATGAAAGCGAAAATATCAGATGAAGAATACTTCCCGACATAAGGTGGTGGCAGTGGAAGTAGATCTAAGCGTGTGAGTGAAAATGACTTCGATTTTCTATATGTATGACTATTTTAAGAGCGGCGCGCAAGCCAGAAAAATGTAGAAATTATTAAAAGCGAACGAAACGGTCGTCTATTTTTTTCTGAAGATACGCATCAATACTTTTCATAAAGCTTGTTTATATAGCTTGTGTTTACAGAACTATAATGTCTGATGGAATAGGGGGAATCGTCTTTACTTTATATGTATAATATAATATATAATAATAAAAAATAATGCAAAAAATAATTATGCAAATTAGACGTACAGAAACTTCTGTTTAAATCTTTAATATCTAATCCTTCGGGGCTTGATTTACGCCGGTCTATGGGTCGGTCCTGTGCAGTTCTAGGAGGTCCACCCTCCCAGACTTCGCCTCCCCTCTTTGGGGAGGAGTAAGTTTATTGCTTACTGCCTGAGGCGCCCCTACCGGGGAATGTCGACGGGGCTGCTCAAGTAATTTTTAATAGCCAGAGTGCTCACCTTCTCGGGCGCTGGTTTATCAAATCCCACTTTCCCGACCTTGTGTCACATCTTACCGCTGTAGATGAAAGATTATATAGTATTTCCGAGTAAAATCTTGTATTATTTACTTGAAAAACATAGTCCTTTTGTATGTAATATAAGTATGATGCATGAAAAAACTTTCGCTTTTATTCATTTATATATATATATATATATATATATATATATATATATATAAATTTGGGAAAGTTCATTTTTTTATAAGCATCTTTAAAATTTTAAACTTAAAGAAAGAGGCAAAATGCCTTAAAAAAACCATGTGTTAGATGTAGATATTTTTTTTATTAAAATCAAAATAAAAAATTAAAACAATATTTTTTTTCTTCTTCATCTTGACTTTTTTAAAGTTTAAAATTTTAAAGATGCTTATAAAAAATGAACTTTTCCCCAATTCATACCTACCAGCGACCATTCGTGATTTAAATTCAATTTAAAAGAGATATTTACACCGTCAAGTCCACACAACATCGGACGCCACTTCTACAAGATCAGGAAGGATTGTTACGAAAACAAAATAAGGTTAATACCTTTTATTTGTCTAAAGCTCTGACGAGGCTTGTTGTATCAAGCGAAATTATTAGATAAAAAAGTCAAGATGAAGAAAAAAAAATATTGTTTTTATTTTTTTTTTGATTTTAATAAAAATATCTGCATCTAACACATGTTTTTTTGAAGGCATTTTGCCCCTTTCTTTAAGTTATATATATATATATATATATATATATATATATATATATATATATATATATATAGTTATCTGGAATAGGAGAAATCGACTTTACTTTATATATATAGTTATCTCGTCGAATTTTCGGAGTTTGTTATCGACAGCAATTACTCTGATGAATTATCATTTGATTTTACCTAGGCAATTCTTCTGTTTTTCCTTGAACCATGTATTCTTTATACAAAAATGTATTTAGTTTTAGTTTTTTTCATATAACACACATTCTGGTTCGAAACTTTTGTTTTACAATGAGGTCATTTTTAATTTATCACCTTAACAGAATCGATTGCTTACACCGTTAATAAAATGGTATAAGTTGTGGTTGCCTAACAGTATCCGACTCGCAATTTACAACGTCTTTTCGAACCTGCAACACTTGTAAATGTGACCACTTCATAAAAAATAAAAGGTCAACATAAATAAAAGGTCAACATAAATAAAAGGTCAACATAAATAAAAAAGATCAACATAAATAAAAGGTCAACATAAATAAAAGGTCAAAATATATAAAAGAAGGTCAACATAAATAAAAGGTCAACATAAATAAAAGAAGGTCAACATAAATAAAAAAGGTCAACATAAATGAAAGGTCAATATAAATAAAAGGTCAACATAAATAAAAGGTCAACATAATTAAAAAAGGTCAACATAAATAAAAGGTCAACATAAATAAAAGGCCAACATAAATAAAAACGGTCAACATAAATAAAAGGTCAACATAAATAAAAAAGGTCAACATAAATAAAAGGTCAACATAAATAAAAGGTCAAAATATATAAAAGAAGGTCAACATAAATAAAAGGTCAACATAAATAAAAGGTCAACATAAATAAAAAAGGTCAACATAAATAAAAAAGGTCAACATAAATAAAAGGTCAACATAAATAAAAAAGGTCAACATAAATGAAAGGTCAACATAAATGAAAAAAGGTCAACTCGTTCGACGAGCACGAGCCACTATTTACAAAATTCAGATCAGATTTCTTGCATAATTGTCGACTATTGAAATAAAATAATCATCACCAATTCTTCTCTTTTAATTCTATGGACGTCCGGCGGGAACGTAGACCACACGATATTATTGTACTGTCTTTAGAGAGAACAGATACTACACTTTCAAATAATATTCATTTGTAAGAAAATATATAAATATACAATTTTAGCTAAAAGGTCAAGAATGTGTATTTTAGTTCAAAGGTCAAGAATGTGTATTTTAGTTCAAAGGTCAAGAATGTGTATTTTAGTTCAAAGGTCAAGAATGTGTATTTTAGTTCAAGTTTAACGCTCGACACAACAGCGACATCCGATGAAATTTTGAAGATTACTTTTTCTGCTTTGCATCTTCGGCGATCGAGCGATTTCATCTTTTAGAAAAAGGGTGGACAGTGATAACGTAGCACAGCGTATTATTATATAGGTAAGAGATGGCATTGCTCTAGAAATAATAATATGTTTTTATCGACAACGAAAACTGAACTGGTTAATTTAATGTTGAAGTGATTTAAATACGTATTAATATTTAATATGAATATTAATTTTTTCCGGCTGTATGGCAACTTGTCTAAACTATCATCAGTAATAAAAAAAAAAGGAGAATGAGATTCGCTGGACATTGTTATAGAAGCAAAGAAGAGGTCATCAGTGATCTGATTTTATAGACGTCAACACACGGAACAGTTAAAGTTGGTCGACCCTATAAAACGCACACAAAACAGTTGACCGAAGATACTGGTTCTCAACTCGAAGATCTTCACAGAGCCATGACGAACAGGGAAGTATGGAGAAGTTGGGTCAATAAGCCCGATCTGATAGATAGATTAATATTAATATTTACTTGAATATTCTTTAAACGGGAAATTCGAATTAAATGCATTCCACAAAAAGATGGCGAACATTTATGCACACTGCGTTACTTAATAATTGAAGCAATAAAAATCATATTTAAAACTAAAAGTAATAAAGAAAACACGTTTTGTTGCAGGTAAATTAGTATTAATAATACGTTAGTATTAATAATATTAATCTTTTATTATTTTTACAGGTTATTCCAGGAATTCGCCGGTTTGGAAGTGACTGGAGAAACAAACGAAGAGATTCGTGAACTCATGTCAAAGCCTCGTTGTGGAATGAAAGATATCGAAATAGGCAGACCGGAAAATGGTGAGTCAGTGAACTGTTCACAGTGTGTGCGATTGTTATCCGCATTATTGGAGCCGCATTGCTACAAGCAGCGACAGCTAGCGGTTTACGGTTTTAAATCTGCTTAATTCATTAGCTTGGTGCTGATTGGTGCAGGCATTTAACTTCCTTTTCGGCTTGCCCAATCATGGACCATCTCTCATGCGAGCTGACCGCGTGACAAGAGACTATAAAAGAGATTGCACAGCGTTTATCTCCTCTGCTCTTCTTAGCCTATAAAGTTGTTTTATGTATTATAAATGGACTTCGTCTCATTTTCTATTTTATCACCAAATTAAAAACACAATAGACACATTAAAATTTCAACTTCACAAGAAACATATATTTTTGCAAAATTGTGTCTTCTTGTCATCTGCAACTCACTCTAAAATTTAACACACAGCAAAAAGACAATAAATTGCCCATAGACGAAATAATAATCGCTGTCGGATTTGCAGTCACAAAGAACACATGAGTCTGGTCTGGAATAAACCCGGAAGAAATTCGTGATAAATCTAATTTGATGTGGACTAGAAGCTTTAAAATATCCAATGTTGAGTTGAATTTTCCGAAAAAATACGGAAAAGATAAATCGGTGTAATCATAAAAAGAATGTTATACCGTAAAAAATGTAATCGCTTTGTTTATGATGTTTATATATGGTTATGGCGTGATGCTAATCTACCCTATTTCGGGAGTAGATGGACTCTTCCATACGCTATGAATAGAGTTACGACTAAGTGTCGTGGCAGTCATAGCCACAGTATCGGACGAAGACTTTATGTAGCATAATATTTCAGTACTTCTGTAAATGCACTCTTGTAAAAAATACCACCGTGTTGTCTTATTTATTATCGGCCCTTCAAGGTCACAACACATATTAAAGCCAACAGACTATTTACACCATCGAATTGTGTACATCTCTTTTGACCGGAAAATGGTAAGCAAGTACGAAAAAGAACGAGTAAAAAAGAATAGGATAGGATATTGAGACTAAATACCAATTTCATTGCTGGTTTTATATAATTAGACAGGACTAATGTTGAGGAGAGCTGTGAATCCGATTTCCATAAAGAAATGCTTGTAGTAACAAAAACCAGTTATTAAATGGTTCAAGAGTTTTTTTTAATATTATGAATCTATTAAAGCTAGTTTCTTCTCGAATGCATGTCAGGCGGCGGGGTAAGTTTGAAAAGGTTGTCTGACTTGCTCTTTGTTTTTCGCCCTTCTTCCATTACCACTTAAAATGGGTTCGTCTAGAGCAGTGGTTTTCAACCAGGGTTCCGCGGAACCTTAGGGTTCCGCCAGTACAGTCCAGGGGTTCCGCAATTTCTAAATTAGAACAACGAACAAATAAACAACATATTAAATTCAACCTCCTACTTGTGTGAATTTGGATTTTCAGCTCTGACAACCATCAAGCACAAGAAACTGGCACAATTGCGGTCTGTGGAAGATGAACTTCGTGTGTGTCTATCAAAAACACGACCCAATCTTAAAGAGTTGTGCGAGAAACACCAGGCTCAAGTTTCCCATTGACTTTTTTCATATGAATAAGTGTAATCTATTCAAACATAAACATTTTTGTTTTCATTTCATGTACAATACTCTGAATATGAGTATTTTCATTTTATTACAAATTTTTTTTTTGTATAATTAAATGCTGTTTTTTGCATAAGACAACCAAAATTTTGCACAGGGGTTCCTCGAGCCAGTGGAATGTTTCCATGGGGTTCCACTCCAGCAAAAAGGTTGAAAAGCACTGGTCTAGAGCCTAGGAAAATGTTTTTTATTCGCTAACCTTTGTGTGACGGGACGGATATATATTTATTTATATACAAATACACACAAAAACACACATTGGTCTTTATTATAGAGTGGAGGATGCCCGTGTATTAAATTAGACGTACATAAACACTATTCTACATCTCAAATCTACAACGGGGACGTAAATTGAAAGTAAAAACAAAAGTGCGTTGATAAAGTACACAATCTATATTAATACGATGGGCGTGTGATTGTCTGTCTGTTTGTCTGTGAACTACTTTTAGAGTACAACACGCAGAAACGCTGAAATTTGGTATGAATGATCCCCTACGTATGTAGATTATCCAAAACGAAGTATATTCATTTTTCTTTGGTAAAGAAGATTTTTCCGAAAAGAAAAGGAAACATTACACTTATTAAAGGCTTCAAGAAGACATATCAATATTTTGAACTTGTCATAGACCGATATTCCGGCAATTTGTATTATGGATGTGTACAGATGAAATTAGACTTACATAAATGCATTTCAGGCGGCGGGGTAAGTTTGAAAGGATTGTCTGACTTGCTCTTTGTTTTTCGCCCTTTTTCCATCACCACTTAAAATGGGTTCGTCTAGAGATTAGGAAAATGTACGTTTTTTTACTCGCTAACCTTTGTGTGACGGGACGGATATATATTTATTTATATACAAATATACAAATAAATACACATTGGTCTTTATTATAGAATGGAGGATGTCAGTGTATGTCGGTGGGAATGTATGTATAAAGATTAAATTAGACTTACATAAACAATATTGTAAAGTACAAAAACACAACATTATTCTTTTTAACATTGTCTTTTTTCATTTTCGCCTCTTTTAGCCAAATGGAACATTTCCGAAATCACCTACAAATTTCTCAGTTACACAAAGGATCTCAGCGAAAGTGACACACGGTAATTAGTCACACTTTTTTTGTCTTTCGAAAACAACTTTTGAATGATTTGAAAAACACATCTAAAAATGTGTTTCATCTTTTAATTACAACTGTATTTCCGTTGCAGAGAAGCAATTGGCCAAGCCTTGTCTTTGTGGGAAGGTCCTTCCAAATTGAAATTTAAGAAAATTACTTCCGGAACTCCAATTATGGAACTTAAATTTGTGATCAAGAAACATAAACCCTGTCCCTATGCATTGGATGGTAAAGGTAGGTTACTGTTTCCCCATCATTATGTTTTGCTCATCGCCAATTTTTATGGCTACAAATTCATCTAACTATATCCTGTTATTTTCTAACTTTTTAAGTAAATAACTTGTTTAGTTAAATAATATTAGTATTTAATTTAATTCTTTGGTGAATCTATATTAATTGAGAATTGAATAATCAAATGTTCCCGTCTTGTATTCAATGGTAATCCTGTAATGTCTATGTGTCTGTCTTCTTTCAGGGGGAACGATAGCCCATGCATTCTACCCTGCCAGGCATCGTTTAGCAGGTGACATGCATTTCGACGATGATGACACTTTCAAATATAAAACAGGCAAAGGCTTGAAGCTTTTTTCGGTCGCCTTGCACGAAAGTGGACATGCGTTGGGATTAGGACATGACAACAAGAAAGGCGAAATTATGGCCGGTTGGTACAGTGGACAAACAACTCTTGGACCAAACGACATCAAAAGAATGAAAAAATTATATAAATAAAAACAGAATCGAGGTTTGTAGATTTAAATCGTTTTTCATCTTTTTTTTATACAACTTTAATTTATTTCAATACACATTAAAATACGTATTAATCTTTTCTTATTTATCAAATTTAACGATAATAAGGTCGAATTTAACGATAATTAAGTCAAATTTAACGATAATTAAGTCGAATTTAACGAAAATTAAGTCGAATTTAACGAAAATTAAGTCAAATTTAACGATAATTAAGTCGAATTTAACGAAAATTAAGTCGAATTTAACGATAATTAAGTCAAATTTAACGATAATTAAGTCGAATTTAACGATAATTAAGTCAAATTTAACGATAATTAAGTCGAATTTAACGATAATTAAGTCAAATTTAACGATAATTAAGTCGAATTTAACGATAATTAAGTCAAATTTAACGATAATTAAGTCAAATTTAACGAAAATTAAGTCGAATTTAACGATAATTAAGTTTTGTCGGTAATTTAAGAAATATTTAACATCATTGTGTTTTCATATTTCAGAAACAGATTTGACCGTCGCGTATTTTACACCATTTCAAACAACTTGTACGAACATTTTCTTGTATCTGATTGAACCAATAAAAACTTCATCAGCAACCGAAAAATATGGTTTTTTTTTGTTCTTTTCTACAAAATCTTATTTATAACCTAAACACACTT
Source organism: Sepiola atlantica (assembly GCA_963556195.1). Classification (NCBI taxonomy): domain Eukaryota; kingdom Metazoa; phylum Mollusca; class Cephalopoda; order Sepiida; family Sepiolidae; genus Sepiola; species Sepiola atlantica. The sequence continues at coordinate 9,132,722 of OY744543.1, read as the reverse complement.
TAAAATGGGAGTGTAAAATGTTCCAGACTACGCCCCACCAGATTCTGTTTTCTGATATATATATATATATATATATATATATATATATATATATATATATATATATATATATATATATATATATATACAGGGTGTTTCAAAAGTCTTGGGAACATAACGATTTTTAATAACTCAAAAACTATTAGGAGTTGAAAAATGAAATTGGTACCGTTGGAAAGGTTAAAGTTTCAAGTTTTGTGGGGAATCTTCAAAGTTGCTCAATATGAGCACCATTCGTCACACGGCAGACATCTAGTCGATATTCCATTTCCTGCCAAACGCGTTCCAGCATCTTGACGTCAATGGTTCCCACAACTGCCGTTACTCGAGCCTTTAGTTCGTCAATATCTCTTGGAAGGGGCGGCACATAGACTTGTTGCTTGACAAAGCCCCAAAGGAAAAAATCACACGGGGTAAGATCTGGAGACCTAGGAGGCCACGGCATGAGAACGTCATCACCTCGCCCAGATCTCCCAATCCATCTACCAGGCAGCCTTGTGTTAAGAAACTGCCTTACTCTAATACTCCAGTGTGGTGGTGCACCATCTTGTTGAAAAATGAAGTCATCAGATTCTGCTTGTTCCAACTGAGCCATTAACCAGTCTTCCAGCATGTTGAGATAGGATTCACCAGTGATAGTTGCCTCTTCAAAGAAGAACGGTCCATAGACACCTTTCTTGGAAATTGCACAAAACACGTTCACTTTTGGTCAATCTCGCTCGTGCTCAAGAAGTTCATGAGGATTCTCAGTACCCCATATGCGAGTGTTATGCTTGTTAACTTTGCCATTCAGATGGAAGGTCGCCTCATCGCTAAAAACAAGCCGGTCATCAAAGCCGTTATCTTCCAACTTCTCTTGCATTGCAATGCAAAAGTCACGGCGAAGTGGCTTATCAGTGTCCTTCAACTTTTGGACCAACTTGAGCTTGTAAGGTACCATTTGCAGTCGTTTCCTTAAGACACGCCAGACAGTTGCTGGAGCAAGCTGAAGTTCCCTGCTGGCTCTTCTCACTGATTTACGGGGGCTCCGCTGAAAGGCTGTCCGAACTTGCTCAACTGCATCTTCTGAAGCTGAAGGGCGACCTGTTCGCTTACTTGGGCACAAACACCCATCTTTCACAAATTTAGCATGCCATCTGACAATGGATTTCCTTTCAGGGGCTTCTTTTTTAAATTTCCTGCGAAATGCACGCTGAACACATGTCCACGATTCAGTCTTTGCAAATTGGAGGACGCAAAATGCCTTGTCTTGTTTAGAGAACGCCATTACTGCACCTGGAAAGATAACACGAAAATCATTAGTATGACCAAAAACTTGATTAAGCAAGCTTTAAAATGGCACCAGTTTCATTTTTCTACCTGGAATAGTTCATGAGATATACGCATTTGTAATGTTCCCAAGACTTTTGAAACACCCTGTATATATATATATCTATATATATATATATTTTTTTTTTCATGTATCCACATAAAATTTTATAAGATCTATTTTTTCATGTATAAATTTTCAGTATTTACTTCAACAGTGCTCGATACGTAAGTAGAGCTAAGTAGTAAGCTATGAAAATATATTTATGGCAATTAAGTTACACAAAGGCTCCCGCGTTTAATCAGCGGGGGAATCTTCAGGCTAAAATGCATTTTAGCTTAATTGCCATAAATATATTTTCATAGCTTACTATATATATATATATATATATATATATATATATATATATATATATATATATATATATATATATATATAATAAAGTAAAGTAAAGTAAAAATTGAAAGATTTTAAAAAATCTAATCACCTCGCTTGGATGCTTGAATAAGACCGAATAGGGTCGAAATAAATTATTGCATTTATGATTATGTGATTCCGTGTTACTTTATTTTATTCTTGCTCTGTTTATTACATTGAGTTCTCATACTCGGATTTCCTTCTGGAATTTATTTCACTCTAACACACACACACTATATACTAATATATATATATATATATATATATATATATATATATATATATATATATATATATATATATATATATATATATATATATAAGTTGTGGTACTGGTTCAGTTTGTGAACAATGCTAAAACCGATGTTTCGTCGGCATCTTCCGGCTGTTTACGTAAACAGCCGGAAGCTGACAAAGCGATTAGCACATCAGGTTGCAGCTGACGACGATTTTCAATTGCGAATTTAGTAAATCGTAAAATTCATTAATTTAAGACAATTTATTAACTCGATAATATATTCCAGCGTTTTAGGGCAGCGATTCAGTCTCCCGAAGAACTTAATATGTATAAAACTGTTGTTTTTTTTTTAACTCTAAACATAACCCTACACCCTACCCCAAAATAACAAACAAACCTTAACTTTCCCGGGGTGGGGCGGGGTATTTACTTGTAAAAAAAATATCATTACAGCTGTTTCATTACAATTTCGTCATGAAACAATCAATATTTTGTCATACAATTTTACATATGCGACTGTTTTTTTTCTTGCTTTCAATGTTGTTTCATTATTTTTCCTGTTTGATAGCGTCGCCTCTTTTTCATTCATTTTGACGCTGGGTCGTTCACTCGTCATCTAACGGTATTTACGTAAACAGCCAGAAGATGCCGACAAAAATTCGGTTTTAGCCTGGGTCACAAACTGTACCAGTACCACTCTTAGTACTCCTGCTAGTCATAAATCTTTGCCAAAGTCACGTGTAGCTGTGTCATTGTTCAAGAAGAACAGTGGCAGTGATACCACTCCCTCAACTTCCAACCTTTCTGTTGTGCGGTACAAATCACCCCTATTGGAGAACTGATGGTATCAACCAGGTATAATAAATACCACTGGTAGCAGAGACTCAGGAGAGACTTTCATACCATGTTTTACCGCATGTTATGAACCCGTTCATCTCCTACCACATTAGTGGCGTTCTGTATTGCTTTATGATAAATACATTGTTATATTTTAACCCTGTCACTATTTGTGGTTTATTTCTTTGTGACCTCTAGCACGGGTCTACGACACTTTCCTAATTAAATCACATCGGATCCTCGTTCGTTCTCTTTTGAGTAACTGCAAGAATCTGACGATTATATCACAATGAAAACTATTTTCCTTCATATCTTTCAGAATCCGATCAAGTGATTCCAATCCAAGTACCTTAATTCAAGATTATGAGCCCATATCTTCTTAGAACTCCTGCTGATCGTACATCTTTGTCAAAGTCACAGGTAGCTGTGTCATTGGTAGCCATTTTAAGTCACAACTTTAATGCAATGTCAGCTGTTTTACCAGCAAAAAAGCAAAATAGCGGCAAGATCAAAAGATGCAAATCAATTTTCCCTCGTTTTAACGGTTTTCCTCTTCCTTCAGATAATACAAGAAAACATACACCGCCTGTAGCAGTTTACATGAATGAACTATTTTCTATCGATCTGTGTAAGTTGTGTTTCGGCTTGTCGAATCATTGTGATCATCGCCTCTTCACCAGGTGTGCGCTTGCATGTAACGAGCGATCGCTAAGGCCAGATCACGTGATCGACATGAACATTTCAGTTCGAGATTATTTCTCAACCAGATAAAATGTGATCCTGCGATTCTCTGCTGTCGGCCCAGCAGAGAATGTACGAACTCCAGGAAATTATTGTTTCGCCTTAACCCTATGTATTATCTTTCATTTTCCCCCATGTTTCTCCCACATAAACTATTACTCGTCTGTGCACAGTGTTGTTCAATTGTATTACGCCCCAAAAGAAAAGTTACACAAACCAATGCACCTATCTTTGTTTAGTTTCCGTCTTTATCACAACTAAAATTTGGCTTTCACCAGCTAAAGGCTACACAGACAATTATAATTCACGGAATAATGTCCCATCTTTCTTTTATGCAAGTTTAATAGAAACTAGCAGAATTATTATTTGGTGCCAAATCACCTAAAAGACATCTAAAAGACATTTTTTAACACATTATTCTTTATTTACTTGAATGATTTTATGTTTTGCTTAATTTGATTAAAAAATGAATCTTACTTATAAAAAAAAACGAAGATATAAAACATTAATTATTCATCGCTTTAAGATTCAAAGAAAATATCGGATTTTTAATGTTATTGATAGGAATAGTTTTCTTTAAGGACAAGAGCAAGTTCCGGAAATAGATTATGAAAGACAAACACCGGAATGTTGTCAGAACCCGTTGCCTTGCTGACATCCAGGTTCTTGATAAGTTTGGCAACATCCCGGACACCCCCTCCATATATATATATATATATATATATATATATATATATATATATATATATATATATATATATATAAAAGGAAGTTGTAGTTTGCTTGAAGCATTGCTGGTAAATATAAATGTTAGTAATCCGAGGCAGGAGCAATGTGATATAGGTACCGGAAGATAAAGCAGGTGAACACAAATACATGAGAATAGAGAATATGAATGGAATCGTCAACAGTTGTGTCCATCTCGTTTTTCGACCATTCGGTCATATTTTTGATTTTTATATTTTGATAATGAGAGGTATCACTCTCGAAAATTTAAAGTTACCTTTTTCCGGACCTTTTAAATTGCTTGACAGTGAACTTTTTTCTATTTACTGTTCTGTTATTTAAACCTTTACCGTGAAATATTAATAAATTGATTTGAGATTTCATTCATATTCTCTGTTCTCATTTATTTTTGTTCACTTGTTCCACCTTCCGGTACCTATATCACATTGCTCCTGCCTCGGATTACTAACATTTATATATATATATATATATATATATATATATATATATATATATATATATATATATATATATATATATATATATATTATAATATAAAATGAAGTAATAAAATAAGGTGTCAATCAAATTTTATTAGAATTCAAAGTTCATGCAAAGCATCCTTAAGTCCTTAGCTCATGAGTTTTCAAAGATAATTCTTCTCTTCAGAGGACCATTACCGCAGTTATACTACTACAGGCAATAAAATTACGCTTTGAAAATATATAAAATTATATACACAAATATATAAAAATACATAACATCAAACATATCAATCCAAAAACATACTTTTGTTGAATCCATACAGTCCATCCAAGTCATGAAGAGAAGAATTATCTTTGAAAACTCATGAGCTAAGGACTTAAGGATGCTTTGCATGAACTTTGAATTCTAATAAAATTTGATTGACACCTTATTTTATTACTTCATTTTATATTATAATATTAATGCTCTATCCAGTATATTGAGCTTCAGTTTTTTTATCCGGATGTTTCACTAATTATAAGATATTAGTTGACGCTTATATCTTTTGTTGGATTGCTTCATATATATATATATATATATATATATATATATAACTCAGAGTATGTTATCGATTTGAATCTGACCAGCAGACGTATTATTTATTTATTTATTTATTTAAGCTTCAGTGAAATAAGATAAAATATTTTGAGGCTAAAAAGAAGTTAAACAAGACAAAAAAAACATTTCAAATTAAGTATTTTTATTTTTTAATTTAATCAACTTGAACGAGATTAGCAAAATTATTATTTTTTTTTATAAAACACCATTGAAATTAAAAAAAAAACATTTATTAAATCAATTATTCTTGAATTTAATATTTTTATTAATTCATTTTTACTTACGTAATTTTATTATTTTATTGTTTCCGGAAGTTGATCGAAAAGCGGATCTATACATTTAACATTTTTTTTTTATCTCTTTGAATGTAAAGATCCTATCTCTTTCTCCTTACGACGTCACTTCCCTGTTCTCCTATATTTCCTTCCGTTCTCACTAATTATTCTTTGATTCTTAGTCATCATCATCTTTTATTCCACGAACGACATGTTGCCCTTGAGTCGAATCGTTCTTCGACACTCACCTACCACCGACAACGCACACCAGCTAACCAACCAGCTTGAATCCACTACATAAGTATTATCTCTATTTATATAAAGTTAAGTAGGTGTGTATGTTTATATATTCATAGGTACAGGATTCACTCCTAAACTAATTAACCGATCATTATAACTTTTGGAACACAGCTGTTCGGCGTAATGATGTGTAATCTGGATTTTATTTAGTTTAATTAAATTTTATACAAAGGAGGCGAGAAAGGAGTGGAAGCCATTCGTGAAAATTCAGATATATCCTATTTCTTTTTAAAATTTTTTTAACAATAGACAATCTATTAATAAATATCCCTAAATTTCAGTTTCTTTTGAGTATTTAAAAGTGTTTTAGGGGTATAATATTTTAGGGGTATAATATTTTAGGGGTCATAATATTTTAGGGGTATAATATTTTAGGGGCATAATATTTTAGGGGTATACTATTTTAGGGGCATACTATTTTAGGGGTATAATATTTTAGGGGTATAATATTTTAGGGATATAATATTGACATACCATTCCATGTGAAAATTAAAATATTTAAGATTTGTATAAAATTTGATCCATAGTCATTAGACACCAATTAAGCAAAATTCCTTTAATTCCAATTTCTTCTTAAGACACCGTAAGCTTTAGAAAATTTCTAGAATCAAAATCATGTAATGGATTTTGATAAAAATTAAAAAAGAGATTCTAGAATTATATATCTTGATGTTAATTTGGGTGACGGAATTAATTACAAACCGGAAGTAATTTTATGTCGCCGAGGAATTATAAATCTCGTAATTCTTGACGATAAAATGAAATAAAACTTTTTTTAAATTCGTACAATATAATTTTGCAAATGAAAGAAATAGAATGAGATTTATTAGTTGAATAACAAATAAAATTGATAAATTAAGTCCAAGTTGTAATTAATTCCGAGTTGTAATTAATTCCGAGTTTTAATTAATTCCGAACCCCGTTAATTGTCGTAAAGGGACATAGAATTGGTGCAAAACTGTTCTGCTAGGAAAATTAACTTTACTTGTCCTGGGACGGATATTCATATCATTAAAAAAAAAAAAACTAATTGTAATTAAAAATGAAAAAAGCAAAAAAAAAAAAAGCACGACGGTCTCAAGTTGTTCATGTAGTTTCTTTTTATTTATTAAATCAAAAATATAAAAATACAACGAAAACATTTGACGATTCGATTTTTCTGATTTGTTTGAAATCAGAAAAATAATTTTTTCATTGAAATTGTCCGGTGATCGACTTAGTCTGAAATATAAAAATAGAAAATAAATGTTAAACATCTGTTTAAATATACGAAAAAGAAATTATAATAAATAAGACACATCTACATAAAACAACATTTGTTATTGGTTGAAGTAATTCTCAACACCACGTATTAGATTATCACAACAATAGCAAGAGTTACGTCCCTTATTTCTTTTTATTGAACTTTACTTAACAGAATCGTTTCGTTCTTAGCTTGAAGGTTGATATGGGTCCGATTTTATTTAGACATGCAGTCTATTATTATAACCACATTATACAGTCATTTCTTATTATACAGTCAATTCTTGAGTCTAAACTAGCGGAACAAATAACTAACTTCTGATAACAAACCGCACTTCTCAGGATTACATCCTTTACGTATATTTATAAATTTTAACTAAATTAAGCATGACTATTTACTTAACTAAACTGAGTATTAAACTTGACTATTTACTTAACTAAACGGAGTATTAAACTTGACTATTTACTTAACTAAACTGAGTATTAAACTTGACTATTTACTTAACTAAACGGAGTATTAAACTTGACTATTTACTTAACTAAACGGAGTATTAAACTTGACCATTTACTTAACTAAACTGAGTATTACACTTGACTATTTACTTAACTAAACTAAGTATTAAACTTAACTATTTACTTAACTAAACTGAGTATTACACTTGACTATTTACTTAACTAAACTGAGTATTAAACTGTATCATTTACTTAACAAAACTGAGTATTAAACTTTACTATTTACTTAACTAAACTGAGTATTAAACTTGACTATTTACTTAACTAAACTGAGTATTAAACTTAACTATTTACTTAACTAAACTGAGTATTAAACTTGACTATTTACTTAACTAAACTGAGTATTAAACGTGACTATTTACTTAACTAAACTGAGTATTAAACTTGATCATTTACTTAACTAAACTGAGTATTAAACTTGATCATTTACTTAACTAAACTGAGTATTAAACTTGACCATTTACTTAACTAAACTGAGTATTAAACTTAACTATTTACTTAACTAAACTGAGTATTACACTTGACTATTTACTTAACTAAACTTAGTATTAAACTTGACTATTTACTTAACTAAACTGAGTATTAAACTTGACCATTTACTTAACTAAACTGAGTATTAAACTTGATCATTTACTTAACTAAACTGAGTATTAAACTTGACCATTTACTTAACTAAACTGAGTATTAAACTTGACCATTTACTTAACTAAACTGAGTATTAAACTTGACAATTTACTTAACTAAACTGAGTATTAAACTTGACTATTTACTTAACTAAACTGAGTATTAAACTTGACTATTTACTTAACTAAACTGAGTATTAAACTGGACCATTTACTTAACTAAACTGAGTATTAAACTGGACCATTTACTTAACTAAACTGAGTATTAAACTTGATCATTTACTTAACTAAACTGAGTATTAAACTTGACCATTTACTTAACTAAACTGAGTATTAAACTTGATCATTTACTTAACTAAACTGAGTATTAAACTTGATCATTTACTTAACTAAACTGAGTATTAAACTTGACTATTTACTTAACTAAACTGAGTATTAAACTGGACCATTTACTTAACTAAACTGAGTATTAAACTTGACCATTTACTTAACTAAACTGAGTATTAAACTTGACTATTTACTTAACTAAACTGAGTATTAAACTTGACTATTTACTTAACTAAACTGAGTATTAAACTTGACTATTTACTTAACTAAACTGAGTATTAAACTTGACTATTTACTTAACTAAACTGAGTATTAAACTGGACCATTTACTTAACTAAACTGAGTATTAAACTTGACCATTTACTTAACTAAACTGAGTATTAAACTTGATCATTTACTTAACTAAACTGAGTATTAAACTTGACCATTTACTTAACTAAACTGAGTATTAAACTTGATCATTTACTTAACTAAACTGAGTATTACACTTGACTATTTACTTAACTAAACTGAGTATTAAACTTGACTATTTACTTAACTAAACTTAGTATTAAACTTGACTATTTACTTAACTAAACTGAGTATTAAACTTGAATATTTACTTAACTAAAGTGAGTATTAAACTTGAATATTTACTTAACTAAACTGAGTATTAAACTGTATCATTTACTTAACAAAACTGAGTATTAAACTTGACTATTTACTTAACTAAACTGAGTATTAAACTTGATCATTTACTTAACTAAACTAAGTATTAAACTTGACTATTTACTTAACTAAACTGATTATTAAACTTAACTATTTACTTAACTAAACTGAGTATTAAACTTGACTATTTACTTAACTAAACTGAGTATTAAACTGTATCATTTACTTAACAAAACTGAGTATTAAACTTGACTATTTACTTAACTAAACTGAGTATTAAACTTGACCATTTACTTAACTAATCTGAGTATTAAACTTGACTATTTACTTAACTAAACTGAGTATTAAACTGTATCATTTACTTAACAAAACTGAGTATTAAACTTGACTATTTACTTAACTAAACTGAGTATTAAACGTGACTATTTACTTAACTAAACTGAGTATTAAACGTGACCATTTACTTAACTAAACTGAGTATTAAACTTGACTATTTACTTAACTAAACTGAGTATTAAACTGTATCATTTACTTAACAAAACTGAGTATTAAACTTGACTATTTACTTAACTAAACTGAGTATTAAACTTGATCATTTACTTAACTAAACTAAGTATTAAACTTGACTATTTACTTAACTAAACTGATTATTAAACTTAACTATTTACTTAACTAAACTGAGTATTAAACTTGACTATTTACTTAACTAAACTGAGTATTAAACTGTATCATTTACTTAACAAAACTGAGTATTAAACGTGACTATTTACTTAACTAAACTGAGTATTAAACGTGACCATTTACTTAACTAAACTGAGTATTAAACTGTATCATTTACTTAACAAAACTGAGTATTAAACGTGACTATTTACTTAACTAAACTGAGTATTAAACGTGACTATTTACTTAACTAAACTGAGTATTAAACGTGACCATTTACTTAACTAAACTGAGTATTAAACTTGACTATTTACTTAACTAAACTGAGTATTAAACTGTATCATTTACTTAACAAAACTGAGTATTAAACTTGACTATTTACTTAACTAAACTGAGTATTAAACTTGATCATTTACTTAACTAAACTAAGTATTAAACTTGACTATTTACTTAACTAAACTGATTATTAAACTTAACTATTTACTTAACTAAACTGAGTATTAAACTTTACTATTTACTTAACTAAACTGAGTATTAAACTGTATCATTTACTTAACAAAACTGAGTATTAAACTTGACTATTTACTTAACTAAACTGAGTATTAAACGTGACTATTTACTTAACTAAACTGAGTATTAAACTTGACCATTTACTTAACTAAACTGAGTATTAAACTTGACTATTTACTTAACTAAACTGAGTATTAAACTGTATCATTTACTTAACAAAACTGAGTATTAAACTTTACTATTTACTTAACTAAACTGAGTATTAAACTTGACTATTTACTTAACTAAACTGAGTATTAAACTTAACTATTTACTTAACTAAACTGAGTATTAAACTTGACTATTTACTTAACTAAACTGAGTATTAAACTGTATCATTTACTTAACAAAACTGAGTATTAAACTTTACTATTTACTTAACTAAACTGAGTATTAAACTTGACTATTTACTTAACTAAACTGAGTATTAAACTTAACTATTTACTTAACTAAACTGAGTATTAAACTTGACTATTTACTTAACTAAACTGAGTATTAAACGTGACTATTTACTTAACTAAACTGAGTATTAAACTTGACTATTTACTTAACTAAACTGAGTATTAAACTTGACTATTTACTTAACTAAACTGAGTATTAAACGTGACTATTTACTTAACTAAACTGAGTGTAGTAACAAAGATAATTGATGCCTGTCTCCCCCTTGGAGTAATAATGGAATGTTCTACATTCGTGTATATTAAGAGTGAATGTTAAACACTATTTGTCTGGCTTAGCAACAAATGGTTAAATAAAGCTTATCCTTAAGTTATATTCGGCGTCCAGTTTTTATTACAATTTATTTAACCATTCGTTATGGAACGTTACTTGAAACCCGATCGTCTAGACCTTGATACGGCCGACTCGGAATCTACTGACAAATGGCGGCATTGGAGAAAAATGTTCGAAGGATTCCTTACAGCTCTACAGTTATCTTCAAACGCGGCTTTAACAGGTACTGAGAAATATACCCTTCTTTTACATCATGTCTCTACTGCTATTTATAGAAATTTATCTGAATGTGAAAATTATGAAACTGCGGTGGACATTTTAGAAGCCATGTTTGTCAAGAAAAAAAATACTATTTTTGCTAGACATTTACTTGCTACCCGGCGTCAACAACCAGAAGAAAGCCTTGAACAATACCTTCAGATTCTAAAGACGTTAAGTCGCGAGTGTGAATTTACAGCCTTAACTGCGAACCAAGCGAGAGATGTTTTTATCAGGGACGCATTTATTAATGGAATACAGTCCAACCAAATAAGACAAAGACTACTAGAGAATAAAAACCTAGACTTACCAACAGCTTATGAACAAGCTCTAACGTTGGACATGGCACAGAAGCAGTCTGTCTTCTATTTACAACCCGATATTTTGGGAGCTGCTATCGTAGCCCCTCCTCTGCATGTTCAAAATTCTTCCATTGTCCAAGATGCTGCCACCCCCCTTTCTAACGATCACGAACAACTTATCACTGCCGCCTCAGCTGGATCCACATGCTACTTTTGTGGCCTTCGTATACATGCTCGTTCGTCCTGCCCGGCTCGAGATGTTAGATGCCACAAGTGTGATAAGCAGGGACATTTTTCGAAAGTTTGCCGGTCAGCTTCTCAAAAAAAACGTTCGGCTACTCTTGCTACTGTAGCACCAATTACAATATCAGCTGCATTCCCCGGCTGCCTCTCAAAAACAATCGTGAGGGTAAAAATCAATGGATTGACTATTCATGCGCTTATTGATACAGGCAGTTCCGAAAGTTTTATTAATGCCAGTATTGTAAAAGCAAATAAATGGGAAATATTTCCTTGTTCCAACCAAATATCAATGGCAAATTCATCTTTATCGTCCCATGTAATTGGATATTGCATGGTTAACCTGAAACTAAAAGGAAACTCCTATCAAGGGATCAAATTATCAGTAATGAAAAACCTCTGCTGCGAAGTGATTTTGGGTCACAATTTTCTAAAACAACATTCATGCGTTGAAATTCCTTTTGGTGGCCCCAAGCCAGTCCTAAGCGTATGTGGACTAGCAGCTGTCAAAGTGCGGCACCCGTCACTTTTTACAAACTTAACTCCTGACTGCAAACCAATAGCAATAAAATCAAGACGCTATTCAGAAACGGACAAACAGTTCATAGCAGCAGAAGTAACAAAACTACTTAAGGAAGGAATTATAGAGCCAAGTGAATCTCCATGGCGAGCACAGGTCCTCGTAACAGCCACTGAAAATCACAAGAAAAGGATGGTCATTGACTATTCCCAGACCATCAACAGATACACATTACTCGATGCCTATCCACTGCCTCGTATTGACGAAATGATTTCTAATATTGCAAAATATCACACTTTCAGTACTTTAGATCTCAGAAGTGCCTACCATCAGGTACCTATCAAGCCAGAGGATAAGCCCTACACGGCATTCGAGGCCTGCGGTCGCCTATATCAGTTCTGCCGAATTCCTTTTGGGATAACAATTGGTGTGGCTAGCTTCCAGAGGGTAATAGATGAAATAATCTCCAATGAAAAATTGAAGGGTACTGTTGCATATATAGACAATGTCACAGTATGCGGACATAACCAAGCTGAACATGACCACAACCTTAAACGATTCATGGCTGCCGTCAAGAAATATAATCTGACTTTGAACAGTGAAAAATGTTCCTACAACTTGAAAAGCATCAAATTATTGGGATACATTGTCAAAAATGGCACCATGACGCCGGATCCCGAGCGACTGAAACCGCTAATGGAATTACCAATCCCTGGAAACATGCCCTCTTTACGACGAGCCCTCGGTATGTTTGCTCACTACTCCCAATGGGTTGCGTCTTTTTCAGAAAAAATACACCCATTGACACAAGTATCTACTTTTCCGTTGTCCTGTTCCGCCATCAGAGCATTTCAAAACATGAAAAGGAACATTGCTCAGTCTGCCATTTCTGCTGTGGATCCTTTTATCCCTCTATTAGTTGAGACGGATGCCTCCGACTGTGCGATAGCTGCCTCACTGAGACAATCAGGTCGTCCTGTAGCTTTTTTTTCAAGAACACTTTCGAAATCCGAGCGACGACACTCTGCAATAGAAAAAGAAGCGTACGCCATAGTTGAGGCATTACGAAAATGGAGGCATTACTTAATCGGCCGACATTTTGAATTAATCACTGACCAAAAGTCGGTCTCGTTTATGTTTAACCCAAAAACAACGAGTAAAATAAAAAACGAGAAAATAGCGAGATGGAGAATGGAGCTTTCTTGCTACTCCTTTGACGTCACTTACCGCCCTGGTAAGGAGAATGCCGCGGTCGACGCGTTTTCAAGGGTGTGTGGCCTGGTAACTGGCTCAGATGATCTTCAGTATATACACAGGGAATTGTGTCACCCAGGTATCACAAGAATGATTCACGTAGTCAGGAGCAGAAACTTGCCATATTCTGTTGAAGACGTAAAAAGAATTACGAACTCTTGTCGGATATGCGCAGAAAATAAGCCCAGGTTCTACAAACCTCCTCCAGCAACACTCATTAAGGCCACACAGCCTTTTGAAAGACTTAACCTGGATTTTAAGGGCCCTTTACCCTCTAAAACTAAAAATAAATACATGCTCACAATAATAGACGAGTACTCAAGATTTCCGTTCGTCATCCCCTGCCCAGACGTAACGGCTGCAACAGTAATTCAAGGCCTCTGCTCCATTTTTGCCGTTTTTGGAGTGCCTGCATATATACATTCAGATCGTGGGTCTGCTTTTATGTCGGACGAACTCAAGCAGTTTCTGCATGAACGAAGAGTAGCTGTAAGTAGACCAACTCCTCACAATCCTCAAGGAAACGGACAGTGCGAAAGATACAATGGTATAATATGGAAGACAGTACAGTTGGCGGCAGCAAATCGCAATAGTCCGATCTCCGATTGGGAAAGTCTCATCCCCATGGCCTTATACGCTATTAGGACTCTATTATGTACAGCGACAAACGCTACCCCACATGAGAGATTCTTCTCGTTCCCACGACGAAGCTCAGCAGGCACATCACTTCCCTCGTGGCTTGCACAACCTGGCACAGTTTTATTAAAACGTCATGTTCGTCATAGTAAACATGACCCATTGGTAAGCGAGGTACAATTAATCGAAGCGAACCCTCAGTATGCACTGGTCAGAAATTCAGAAGGAAGGCAATCTACTGTCTCCTTAAGAGATCTAGCCCCAGCAGGAAATGTATATGAACGTAGAACTGCTTCAGATGGATATAGAGCTCCGGTTCGTGGAACAAGTCCGACCCTCTTAGGTGATCGTGTGCCAGATACGTCAAGTTCAGAGTCCCAACAAAACGAATCTGAATATACTAACAGAGTCGTCTCTGACTCTAGTTCGGACGACAGATGGGTACCACGAAAGCGGTTTCACCCAATATCTGAGACAGATACTCAATCTTCAGACACCAAGCGACCGAAGCGCCGTAGAAAACGAGAGCGATTTGGAGCAAGATATTTTGGCCCTAAACCAGCCACACAGGACAGTCCCGAAACGTCGTCAGGTCCCGAGGAGCCTAGATTAGAAATGGATGTCGGGCACGAACAACCAAGACGCCCTCAAAGAACCCGCAGGAGGCCAGGTCGATGGGATGATTTTGTTCCCTACGAATAAGAAGATAGATGGGGGAGAATGTAGTAACAAAGATAATTGATGCCTGTCTCCCCCTTGGAGTAATAATGGAATGTTCTACATTCGTGTATATTAAGAGTGAATGTTAAACACTATTTGTCTGGCTAAGCAACAAATGGTTAAATAAAGCTTATCCTTAAGTTATATTCGGCGTCCAGTTTTTATTACACTGAGTATTAAACTTGACTATTTACTTAACTAAACTGAGTATTAAACGTGACTATTTACTTAACTAAACTGAGTATTAAACTTGACTATTTACTTAACTAAACTGAGTATTAAACTTGACCATTTACTTAACTAAACTGAGTATTAAACGTGACTATTTACTTAACTAAACTGAGTATTAAACTTGACTATTTACTTAACTAAACTGAGTATTAAACTTGACTATTTACTTAACTAAACTGAGTATTAAACGTGACTATTTACTTAACTAAACTGAGTATTAAACGTGACTATTTACTTAACTAAACTGAGTATTAAACTTGACTATTTACTTAACTAAACTGAGTATTAAACTTGACTATTTACTTAACTAAACTGAGTATTAAACGTGACTATTTACTTAACTAAACTGAGTATTAAACGTGACCATTTACTTAACTAAACTGAGTATTTAACGTGACTATTTACTTAACTAAACTGAGTATTAAACTTGACTATTTACTTAACTAAACTGAGTATTAAACGTGACTATTTACTTAACTAAACTGAGTATTAAACTTGACCATTTACTTAACTAAACTGAGTATTAAACGTGACTATTTACTTAACTAAACTGAGTATTAAACTTGACTATTTACTTAACTAAACTGAGTATTAAACTTGACTATTTACTTAACTAAACTGAGTATTAAACGTGACTATTTACTTAACTAAACTGAGTATTAAACGTGACTATTTACTTAACTAAACTGAGTATTAAACGTGACTATTTACTTAACTAAACTGAGTATTAAACTTGACTATTTACTTAACTAAACTGAGTATTAAACTTGACCATTTACTTAACTAAACTGAGTATTAAACGTGACTATTTACTTAACTAAACTGAGTATTAAACTTGACTATTTACTTAACTAAACTGAGTATTAAACTTGACCATTTACTTAACTAAACTGAGTATTAAACGTGACTATTTACTTAACTAAACTGAGTATTAAACTTGACTATTTACTTAACTAAACTGAGTATTAAACGTGACTATTTACTTAACTAAACTGAGTATTAAACGTGACTATTTACTTAACTAAACTGAGTATTAAACTTGACTATTTACTTAACTAAACTGAGTATTAAACTTGACTATTTACTTAACTAAACTGAGTATTAAACGTGACTATTTACTTAACTAAACTGAGTATTAAACTTGACTATTTACTTAACTAAACTGAGTATTAAACGTGACTATTTACTTAACTAAACTGAGTATTAAACTTGACTATTTACTTAACTAAACTGAGTATTAAACGTGACCATTTACATAACTAAACTGAGTATTAAACGTGACTATTTACTTAACTAAACTGAGTATTAAACTTGACTATTTACTTAACTAAACTGAGTATTAAACTTGACCATTTACTTAACTAAACTGAGTATTAAACGTGACTATTTACTTAACTAAACTGAGTATTAAACTTGACTATTTACTTAACTAAACTGAGTATTAAACGTGACTATTTACTTAACTAAACTGAGTATTAAACTTGACTATTTACTTAACTAAACTGAGTATTAAACGTGACTATTTACTTAACTAAACTGAGTATTAAACTTGACTATTTACTTAACTAAACTGAGTATTAAACGTGACTATTTACTTAACTAAACTGAGTATTAAACTTGACTATTTACTTAACTAAACTGAGTATTAAACGTGACTATTTACTTAACTAAACTGAGTATTAAACTTGACTATTTACTTAACTAAACTGAGTATTAAACTTGACCATTTCCTTAACTAAACTGAGTATTAAACTTGACCATTTCCTTAACTAAACTGAGTATTAAACTGGACTATTTACTTAACTAAACTGAGTATTAAACTGGACTATTTACTTAACTAAACTGAGTATTAAACTTAACTATTTACTAGTGTATTCGTTACGTGAAAATTGGCGTCATATATTTTCTGACCTCTAAGAAAAGTTACATAAAAATTATTTTGATTATTAAACAACTTTCAAGTCAAAGTATAATAATATTTATTTAAATAATAAAAATTAAATTATTCATTCAATTTCCGTGTATTTGTTTATTACTAAAAAATGATTGCATTCTAAAAAATGCGAAGATAAAATTTATTTTAATAAATGAATGCGTGTAGAGTTAGAATAAATTGAAAATCAAAAAAATAAAAAAAAATTGAAATCTACAAACTTTGTAGGATGATGGAATTTGTATTTATGAATATAAAGTTTTGATTCTGTTGATGTCGTTTGGTCCCAGAGTTGTTTTCCCACTGTAGTAGGGCACCATTATCGATCCTTCCGTGTCGTCGTGCGATAATCCCAACGAATGGCCGATTTCATGTAAGGCGACCGAATCAACCTTCTTGCCATTGCCTCCTTTGTAAATGTAGGTTTCAGCGTCGTCAAAATGGATGTCGCCTGCGCTAGATTCGCCCGAAGGGAAGAACGCGTGGGCTAATGCTTTTCCTGAAATACACAAACATATACACACGATAATTTGTCGACACACACACCCCAACTTTATTTTATAATTCAAACCCCCTGTCCCACTGCCGCAATGTTGCATCCTTGTGCCTGTTTTACAAGTACTTCAATTGATTGTGCTCTGATGAACTTGCTGCTCTGGTACCCCCTCGATGTAAATACACTCGACCAACCCGACAATGAGCCAAATCCCACCCGTTCACTGTGGATGTCCATAAAGCCTTCTACTCCAATAGCTTCTTTCCCCGAGCTGCCGGCCTTTGGAACTCCATACCTGCTCCTGTTTCCCCGACTATACTGACATGCAGAAATTTAAAACCAATGTGAACAGGCACCCCGCTGCACAGCTCCCAACTTGGGATGACCCCTAAACCTACACCCTATTTCTCAGTAGCCCCTTACGTCTACAGTGGCGGCCTGCCTTGTTAGGGGTGAACTATGATATAAAAAAACACAATTGGCAAAGGAATACAACAAATTAACAGAATTAAATAACATCAGGATTCGCGGGGCCGGTGGAAATTCCACTGTTTATTAAATAAAACAAATTTTATTATTTTAACAACTTATATTTGATTAAAAAATTTTAAATGAAAATACATTTATAAATTATTTTCTTTCTTCACGAATATGAACATTGAGTATTGAAGAATGACTTTTAAATATATTTTTACACTTGAAAAATTCAATAAAAAACTATTTTAGAGATTTTTCATCGCATATAATAAATAGAATTTAGTTTTACATTTATAGATTTAGAATATCTTAAAAATATGTGAATGATAGAACATGTGAATGATAAAACATGTGAATGATAAAACATGTGAATGATAAAACATGTGAATGATAGAACAGTATAAAAATAAGTTAAGATAAGTTAACCAATTTTCACATAGATAATACATTACTAAGTTAAACAATTTGAAACACCAAGATAAGTTATATATCGAAATATTGCATTTTGATATGTATAATAACAGACTGACAATTGCAACTTAAACCGGAATAGGAAAAGACAACAACAACAACAACAACAACAACAACAACAACAACGACGACGACGACGACGACCACAACAACAACTTAATAATAATAATAATAACAACAACAACAACAGCAGCAACAACAACTTAATAATAATAATAATAATAACCACAACAGCAACAACAGAAACAACAGCAACAACTTAATAATAATAATAATAATAACAACAACAGCAACAACAACTTAATAACAACAACAGCAACAACAACTTAACAATAATAATAATAATAACTACAACAGCAACAACAACTTCATAATAATAATAACAACAACAGCAACAACAACTTAATAATAACAACAACTTAATAATAATAATAATAACTACAACAGCAACAACAACTTAATAATAATAATAATAACAACAACAACAACAATAATAATAATTATAATTTTGTGGAAATTTCACGGTGCTTTATACAATCGATTAAATTTACTGTTAATAATAAATGTTTGTCAGGATCAAAACTATTAATAAAAATATGACCCTTTCTTCTTCCATAAAAATAATTGTCGGTTCTTATCCAGAATTACAGAGACACGGGGAAAAAATAAACAAAACTTAGAAATATCTGTCCGATTTACGTACCCGTGACGGAATGAATATATCGTATACCAAAAATCATGTAAATTAATCAAGTAGGTTTTATTTAATAAAAGAAAATCAAATTTTTGTTGATAAACGGGTATATGAAATCATGAAACTACTACTACTACTACTACTACTACTACTACTACTACTACTACTACTGTGAAAGGCTTTTAATAACTTACCAACTCCATCCAGTGAATAAGGACACGGTGGATGTATTCCGGTTACAAATTCCATTTCCATAATGGCCTTGCCAGATTCCACTTTCTTGAAGATCAATTTTGAAGGACCTTCCCACTCAGACAAAGCTTTGCGAATCGCGTCCCTGCAACGAGAACGTAGGTTTAATTCAAAGACAAGAACAGATATATTTTTTCTAAGAATCCGTTATTTTTTTATCAAAACTCCTAAGATGTCTAACTCATTACCGTGTCGAACTTGAAGGAATGTCGTCGGTGTATTTTATAATGTTGTAGGTGATTTCTGAAATGTTCCATTTGGCTGAAAAAGAACAGAAAGAAGAAGAAATAATTCAAAGTTAGGGTATAGGTTTAGGGTTAGGGTTAGGGTTAGGGTTAGGGTTTAGGGTTAGGGTTTAGGGTTAGGGTTAGGGTTAGGGTTAAGGTTTAGGGTTAGGGTTAGAGTTAGAGTTAAGGTTATGGTTAGGGTTAGGGTTTAGGGTTAGGGTTAAGGTTAGGGTTAGGGTTAAAGTTTAGGGTTAGGGTTAAGGTTAGGGTTAGGGTTAAAGTTTAGGGTTAGGGTTAAGGCTAGTGTTAAGTTTAGGGTTAAGGTTATCGTTTTTGGCTTCTAAAATATTTGGATGCTTTACAAAACGTTTTTTTTTTATTAATGAAGATCTGAAAGTTTTTCCTGACTTACTATTTGCTGGTCGACCTATTTCGATATCTTTCATTCCACAACGAGGCTGTAACATGGATACCTGCGTCTCTTCGTTTGTTTCTCCAGTCACTTCCAAGCCGAAAAATCTCTGAAATAACCTGTAGAAGAAAAAAACAACAACAACAATAACAAGAAATGACGGCGATTGTTACCTCAATAGTCGACAAGTGTAGAATAGTGTTGTCCATTGGACGAGACAAGACGTACCTGAATGGCGAACTATTTAGATAAAATACAAAAAGTCTTCTTTTTGACTTGAGTAACAAAGAACTGATTTTTTAAATATCCCTCCAACAGCGGTAAGACGTGACACAAGGTCGGAAAGTAAGATTGAAAAGCCAGCTCCCTAGAGGAAGAGCACTCTGGCCTACAAAAAATGCCTGGGCAGCCCCGTCGGCATTCTCCGGTTGTAGCGCCTCAGACGATTAGCAATAAACTAACCCCTTCTCAAAGGGGTGAGAAGACAAAGCCTGGGAGGGTGGACATCCTAGAACTGCACAGGACGAAACCCTAAGACCGGCGGAATCAAGGTCCGAAGTTCAAGACGGTACCAGTCTAAAGAGGTATAGTATCCATGGGAACAGATATTACACTTTGATCTCAGGCCAAATTTTGATTGACTAACGCACCAGGAAAATAAAATCTCAGATCACGCTAGCCGTAGCAGTTCCAAGTCATGAAATAGGGAAAGAAGACAGATATATGAGCACGACGTCGGTGTGATTCACGAATCAGCTTTTATCAACCTGCGACGTTAACTTAAAACGTCTGGCAAGACAGTCCTTAATGCTACACAAAATCTCGATACTTTGTATATATATATATATACACGCATGCAACCGATAAAGACGTATTATAGTTAGGGTTGTCTTGATTTATATATAAGATAAAACTGTGTGGTCTTAGGTTTTTTTTTAATTGACAAAGTGGATCTTTAACATAAGCACGAATAAATGTAGAAAATGAAACCATTTTTACCTGTGCCATTTTTAACTGTGTCGTTTTTATCGGTGCCATTTTACCTGTGCCATTTTAACTTCTCAATGGATAAAGACATATTTTAGTTATTTTTAAGCTGAGTTGTGTTAACGTTTATTTCACATTGAAAAACTTAATATTTAAACTTAAGGATGAATAAATGTTGAAATTGATGTTGGTTATCCGGCTTCAGGTAAAAGGGTAAACCCAGCTCAACAAAAACGATAAAGAGAAAAAAAAGAAAAATGAATCGTTGCAAGAATTGTTTATGAAAAACAAATTGTTTGAGTTAAGAAAGGCCTAAATGACCGATAATCTTGTACGTTTTTGTAACAGTCATCAACACGAGTATAGTTTAAAAACACTAAACCAACAGTGACAATGGCATATACGTCTAATACCCTCAATAAGCTTAGTCTTGTTCACTCCTTCATGTTCGCACTTTTTTCTTCATCGTACTTCCTGTTGGGGCCTTTTCTCGACCCGCCATTTTTTTACTGTTTTTTTATTTTTTTATCCAACCCTATACTGAACAAATCTCTTAGCGTCACATAATGAATGTTTATTTTATATTTCATGTTATTGTCACTTCCGGTTTCGCATTCTTAGACTTGAATGGCGTCCGGGAATATGATAGCCCATTCAAAAGTAAATGATTAAATGGATATTTAGACGGTTTGAACGACTTAATTGAATGGCGTCTGGGGGCATACTATGATAGATTATTTAAAAGTAAACGGTTAAATGGATATTTAGATTGTTTGAACGACTTACTTGATCGCGTCTGTTCTGCGCTCAGCATAATCATCCGATCTCTCGTCCATATCATTTGCCATGTAACCGTATCTACGGAGATATTTCTGCAAGAAAACATAATTGAAGGGGGAAAAAAACGGTCAATGATTTTATAAGAAAACAATACAAAAAAAAACGCGTTCATAAAATGCATACATTTGACGTGGCGAGATCAACTACCTATTTTGAATCAGTACTAAGTCATACTATTTAATTAATCGTTCTAATCAAATATTTGATCAAGCGATCGTGTTAGTCAAATATGTTAGCACGTGATCGTTTCTAGTTAAACATATAATAACGCGTCGTCACGGAAGTTTGTTCGTTCTGAGAGACTTAGTTGATCTGAAAACGACGCTAATTAAAAACCATATTCGGAAGTTTGCATGAAGATACGAAATAGGTTGGAGAAATCCACGCAGATTTCGGTTAAGAATAAAACAAAACGTCAATGAAACTTCCCCCGTGACGTGTTGAGGGCAAATCTCTGCATACGTGACAGACCGGTACAGAAAGTCGCTGAATGATAAAAGCAGCCGACAAACATTAAAGCGTATTTAATCTTGCTTCCATTTCGTAAAATAACTAATTACATCTATGTGTTCTCCGGGTGTAAATATTGTAAATTTTGCATAGATCTATCTATCTATCTATCTATCTATCTATCTATCTATCTATCTATCTAGCTAGCTAGCTAGCTGGATGGATAGATAGATTTATTTGTCACCTGAAGATGATTATATATATGTTTTCGCCTGAAGATGATTCGACGAATGATCGAAAACTGCGTGATACATATGGAACATAGATACATGATTTTTTTTTCATGTTTAGACGAAAAAAAAAAATCATTAGAGAAATAAACAATAAAAGAAGGTATTAATCAAGCAAGAAATTCTTGATGTTTAATAATGATTGCTTATATATATATATATATATATATATATATATATATATATATATATATATATATATATATATATATATATATATATATGTGGTTTCTCAAAAAATTTCAAATATTTCTTCTAACGACGCTTTCAAAACTGTAGTAACATTTATATTATTTATCGCAAGCCTGCCAGGACATTCACTACAAGCACCGGACATATAAACAAACTCTCCAATAACATCGGAGGAGATCGTCAATCTCCGGCCACGCCGTTAGATTTTCACCATGAAATATGAAAGAATAAAAAAAAATACAATGTCTGTTTACTATGATTATGGTTTTTTAAACCGAAAATTCGGATTTATAAATATATATATATAAAAAAATTAAATAAATTCTCATTTTTTTTATATAAATTCACGCGTCTGTTAACTGGTTTCTCAAAAATGTTCAAATATTTCTTCTAACGACGCTTTAAAAACTGTAGAAACACTTATATTATTCATATATATATATATATATATATATATATATATATATATATATATATATATATATATATATATATATATATATATATATATATATATATATATATATATACAGGGTGGGCCAAAATAAGGGTCCTATCTTTAAATTTGAATAACTTGAATTTGAATAACTTCCACAAAATAAAAGTTAAACTCACCAAACTTTATGTGTGTGTAGACTGACCCTTCCGAGATTTTTTGAAATAAACAAAACAAATTTTAGCCGAAAAACACTTCTTAAAACTTACAAAAACTAAAGTATTGTTTTTTACACTGTTTTGAGTTTTTTAAGCAAAAATAATGTTTTCTAAATGAGGGTACGTTCCTTAGGGCTAATACGGCTCATGCTTGCTTCGGAAGGGGTCCTTTACTTATTCTAAAAAAAAAAAAAAAAAAAAAATCAATAAATAAAAAAGTTATGAATTTTTAAAAATAGGACCCTTATTTTTGCCCACCCTGTATATATATATATATATATATATAGTATGGGGGAGGCGGTGAAAGTGAAAAAGAAAAAGAAAATATAGAAATATAAAAAGAAGAATAAGAAATAAAGAAGAATGTGTCACCCACTTGTCATATTTCAATATCACTTAAAGTCTTCTCATATGGTCCAATCGGATCATCCTTTCCTCATCCCATGTGTGTGCCTTTCAAAATAAAATTATCTCCAAATCTTCACGAACGAAACCGGTCAAATCTCTTGTCTTTGTTTTTTTCCTGCACTTTAACCTGTTTTCCGTTTGCAATTTCACTCCCCCCCCCCACACACACACACACATATATATATATATATATATATATATATATATATATATATATATATATATATATATATATATATATATATATATATATGGGAAGAGAAGGATGAAGGTAATCCGACGTGATGGGAAAATGAAAAAGGAAAACCAAAAAATGGATGTTTTTTATGTGTACATCAACGTTTCGCCTTTATTTATAAGACTTCATCAGGATGATAATATAGAGGGATGGTGTGAGCAAGGACTACTGTGGCTAGTCCTTGCTCACCCCATCCCTCCATTTTTTCCCCACTTATTTTCTTCAACATTCATTTTTATTCTTCAACAAGTACGGACGTCCACCCAGTAGTGGCCATTATTTCATTTTATTTTTCCTCCCAATATGTCTACCCTACATGTATCTGTACTTGCATGACATTTTTTCTCTATATTATCATCCTGATGAAGTCTTATAAATAAAGACGAAACGTTGATGTACACATAAAAAACATCCATTTTTTGGTTTTCCTTTTTCATTTTCCCATATATATATATATATATGAACTCCGTAATAAGTGATATAACTGACACACCACAAGAATGATAATTTGAAAGATGTTTTTCTAACAAACACATATGAAAAATATTTACTACATTTGTATTTGTTTAGGATTACAATGGAGAAATGAGCATAGTGTAATTTGTGGCCTTTGTCTGCACATATAAAATCATTCGGGACCCAAATTGATACCCCCGTTTGTGTCCCACTCTATCCTTGTGGTTAGATAATGAAACCCCCAGAATATAAAATGTACTCACGTCAACATTTAAATTGTCTGCAAATCCGGGTGTTATTTTCTGTTCAGCGCTGCTAGGAGTGGCTTCTTGGAACAACTGATTTGTGGCCACAGCCGACAAAGTAAAAAGAACAACAAACAACGTCAACATTTCCTCCTTTGTTTCTGGTGAGTTCCAAGAGAGATTCGTAAATGGAATGATGTCTTGTCACCAAATCAGGCTTCTATTTATATTCAGAGTTGGGAATAGACAATCTTGTAGCAGATGGACACTTAAACGATAATGACGTCACATCTTCATTTAATCACAATTTTTCATCAAAAAATGATTTCAACTCATTAAAAAGAAAAATGCCGATTTCAAACTGATTAAAAGCCCCAGTTTCGCATGAATGTTTTCGTCCCTTTTTGCTCCAAACGTTTTCTCTATTTATCTGGAGAATCGTTTATATCTTAATATTTCACATTTAACGCCATTTATCCTTAATGGAAAATATCGACTCATTGAGGGTTAGGGTTAGGATTAGGGGTTAGGATTAGGGTTAGGTGTTAGGATTAGGGTTAGGTGTTAAGTGTGAGGGTCAGAGTTAGAGTTAGGGTCAGGGTCAGGGTCAGGGTCAGGGTCAGGGTCAGGGTAAGGGTTATGGTTAGGTGTTAGGTGTTATGGTTATGGTTAGGGTCAGGGTTAGGATCAGGGTAAGGGTTAGGGTTAGGGTTAGGGTTAGGTGTTAGGGGTTAGGATTAGGGTTAGGGGTTAGGGTTAGGGTAAGGGTAAGGGTAAGGGTTAGCGTTAGGGTTAGGGTTAGGTGTTAGGGTTAGGGTTAGGTGTTAGGGTTAGGGTTAGGTGTTAGGGTTAGGGTTAGGGTTGCTTTTTTGTATTTCCCTTCTTTTCATTCCTTAACTTTTTTTAATAACAAAAATGCAATTAAAGTAAAATAGTATTCTTAGTTGTTTTCCCAATTCGAACTTATAAAAATAATAATAGTTATATTTTTTTTAATCTTCGCCATTCTTCTTGAATTTTTCCTCCAAACATTTGTGTATTTTTCATAAAAAGAAAAATTCAGATTTCAAACTGATTAAAAGCCTCAGTTTCGCATGAATGTTTTCGTCCTGTTTTTGCTCCAAACGTTTTCTCTATTTATCATTTATATCGTAATATTTCCCATTTAAGGCTTTTTATCCTTAATGGAAAATATCGACCCATTGAGGGTTAGGGTTAGAGTTAGGGTTAAGGTTAGAATTAAGGGTAGGGTTAGGGTTAGAGTTAAGGGTAGGGTTAGGGTTAAGGGTTAGGGTTAAGGGTAGGGTTAGGGTTAAGGGTTAGGGTTAGGGTTAGGGTTAGGGTTAAGGTTAGGGTTAGGGTTAGGGTTAGGGCTAGGGTTAGGGTTAGGGTTAAGGGTAGGGTTAAGGTTAGGGTTAAGGGTAGGATTAAGGGTAGGGTTAAGGTTAGGGTTAGGGTTAAGGTTAGGGTTAGGGTTAAGGGTAGGGTTATGGTTAGGGTTAGGGTTAGGGTTAGGGTTAGGGTTGGGATTAAGGGTAGGGTTGGGATTAAGGGTAGGGTTGCTTTTTTGTATTTACCTTCTCTTCATTCTGGAATTCTGTTTAGAAATTTTAAACAAAAATGTCATTAAAAGCAAAATGCAGTTTATTTGCCTGTTTTCGCAATAAATATTTTAGAAGAATGGAAAATTTGTTTAAAAATAACTGTTACTATTTAAATGTAAGTTAATTAAATAAGTTAAAAAATAAATGGTATATTTAGTACAAACGCCTCTCCATCTGTCTTCATCTCTCTCTCTCTCTCTCTCTCTCTCTATCGCTAGCTCTCTCTCTATAAATCTATCTATATATTCTATATCTTCTATATCCATATGTATAAAACTCGATGTCTGTGTGTATGCGAGTGTGATTTTAAGTGTTCCCTATAGAAAGAAATGTTAGAGAATCTACATAAAATCTAAAAATGTATTTTTATGTAAAATTTACCGGGGAGACAATCGAAGTTGTTCCGACTCTCAGTGCACCTCCTAAGGGGACTATGAGGGCATATCCTTGTAAGACTTTAAATATATTCTATTTTTTATGAAAATTAAATCATATGTATGACATTTTCTGGGGAAGACAATGGAAGTGGTCCCAGGTCTCTAAATGCCCTTTCACAGCAAAATCTCGTCTAGCTCAACCACAGTACAGAACTGCGCTTTCTTTCTATGTGTACAGAACTTCCATGCACTAAGTTTCTTTTCTAAGAGAATCCTATCTGTGGAACAAAATATGACGATGCTTTTTCTCAACCGACTACAAGATGGCCGTATTCAATTCCAATGTTAACAAATACTGTCGGCTTCAGATATTGAAGTAATAGTACAGTTTCGGCGTCAGACAGACAGATACCAAGTTTCTATAAGTAATAGGTATATGAATATATAAAATCAAATCTTAAAAAAGCTTTTCAAAAAGTTATAATTAACCTGCACAACTGAAACCCCCTTCTACGACCAGAAGGGAAACATCTATACCCAAATCGATAGCGTTTACATGGAATTGGTTCATCGGACCGGCCTTCAACAATTTTTATATGGCCTACCTCAAAAATAAAATATTTAATATAATTGCTAAATCCTCCATTTATTCCCGTTATGTTTACGATATCCTTTAGCAGACAATAATGATGAGATCAAAACTACAAAACATTTTTCAAAATAACTCCGTACTTACGTTAATAAAAAAAATCGGTTTTAGATGTACTCATTGACTCCTTATAAAAAATCGTTTTTAGATGTACTCATTGACTCCTTATAAAAAACCGAATGTTCACATTAGTATAAAATAGCAATGATAAAAAAATCTATTAAACTGTGAAAAACTAATCTCTTCAACCGGAAACAAATTTCTTTAACAAATTAAAAATATTAAGCAAGTTCTAATTAACACAATTTCCCTATTATATTGTAGACGAACAATTAATGGTTAAAAATTTAGAAAATATTAATAATAATCAGTTAAATAATTTCCACTATATTAATCTATTCTATTGTCCCAGATTCATCCGAACTTAAAATTGGATGAAAAAGTTCTGAAAAATATAATACATCGATGAATTCTACATCGAAATTTAAAAATTCTTGAAGCCGTTTACATAAAAACCAAACATCCAACAAGTAATAATGTTAATTACGAAACTAGCCACAAAATTTTAAAGTGTTTAGCAAAGTAATTAACATTAAAAAACAACAACTCTTAGCTGTAAAAAAAACTTCTTTTGAATTCCTACACGCGCTTAGCACGTGATCACGTTTCGCATACGGCATCTCATCACCACGTACCTTCATTTTAAAAGCCATTAATTACTGACCGTTTGACGAACTCAGCAGTAAAGACATAGTTGTAAGCACACCAAGACTAACTCCGCCTGATGTTGATTTAATGAATAAAAGTCGAAATTACTCGCAAAAAAGAAAGAAAAATTGAACAAAATACCCATGGAACATACATACAATAATTTAAACGAAATATTTGATGGACCATTCGAAAAAAAAGTCCCATTAAGCAGAAACACTTCGTGTTATTTAATAACGTTTGTCTAAATAAACAGGTACACACACCCCTAACCTTATGTACAGGAACACCCTTAAATGTTAAAGTTTACAAAAAATAATAATAATATGCCGATGTTACTCACCATTTTGCCTAGAATATATATTCCAAAATTCATAATTATCCGTTAATTAGTTTAGGATATAAGAGATCAGATAAAATGTGATTCTAAACATTAAAATCACCGTATGTCTAATTTTAATGCAGAGGTTGGTAAATTTTCACTTACCATCGATTCACTGTCGGTAAACATGGTGTCTATGTCATTGTAATTTCGTAAGAGAACTCGAGTGTTGCATTGCTGACCAAGTGTAGTTGAAGATATACAAGACATTTGTATCATTCTCTTTTTCACTAAGAAAGATGAACATTTTCTTTTTGAAAGAAGCTGACCAATTTTCTTCTGGACATCCGTTTCAATCCACCAGAACATATTTTTTGTTTGTTTTCATTAATGAGTCACCACTTATAAAGGCCAATAGTCACTCGAGGATGAGGGTTAACGAGATGGATGGATTTTCAGTTGAATTATAAAGAATATTATGAAAGGATGGGAAATGATGAATGGAATAAAAAAACATTTGGGAATATTTGTGTCGAACTCGAAAATATATACGGACTTTCGAAGTAAATGCTTTATTTATTTCACGACGGTAGATTGTTCTCGTCCCACCAACCGTTCCATCAAAAGTGTTCATACATGCAACTCTTTAGAAGTCCAAATATCGTGTCCAGAAACATCAGAAAAAAAAGACAAAAAAAAGAACAATCACATTAAAATAAAATACATAAAAACACAATTCCAATGGGCTCAGTCCGTCTGCCATTACTGGGTAGTCGTGTTAAATGTTATTCTTTTTATTATTGCCTGTTGTAATGATTTAACTTTCAACCTCCAGAAAACTAACTTTTTAATCAACGCCTTTATCCGTTGCGCCACCGATCTAAGTTTTAGAAAATATATCTGAACAAAGTTGGAGGGAACATCGGTCAAAACGCTGTGAATATAACAACAACGATGAGAATAGTAGTCCGAATAATCCAAATTATACAAAATGGCTTTATTTAAAAAATTCTTAAACGATAAAATGTTAAATCGTTTTCCGGTAATCGATATAATTTTGAGAAAACAAAAAATAAATAATTGTTTCTTGTAACAAAAAACATCATTGTTTCAGGTTTCTTATATAGTTTTGATTGGTTTACTAAAATACAAGAAAACATTCGTACAAGTCGTTTTAAATGGTTTCAAATAATCGATGTTTCACGGACTTTCGAAGTAAATCCTTTATTTATTCCACGAGGGTAGATTGTTCTCGTTCCGTCAACCGTTCATTAATTATTATATTATTCTTAGTTATCATCGCTTGTAGTGAGGATTGAACCCTCAACCTCCATAAGACTCACTTAAAACTGATTGTTATTAACGCTTTTATCCGTTGTGCAATGAGTCTAAAGTCAAAATAATATTAATTATCAAACCGCATCTAAAAATATTCAAAACAATATTTGAAATCGTTTTCCGGTAATCGATATGATTTTCAGAAGACAAAAAAACAAAACAATTGCTTCAGGTTTCTTATATAGTTTTTATTGGTTCAATAAAATACAAGAAAACATTCGTACAAATCGTTTGAAATGGTTTCAAATAATCGATGCTCCACTGGTCAAGTTCAATCTCTACAACCAATCGCCATGTCTGAAATATGAACACAGATCCAAGTTAAATACTTCTCAAATAATAAAGACAACTTAAACATTAATCATCGATACATATAAAAGACAATCAATACGCATCTTTCATTTATTTCAATGAATTCGAATTCATAAAAAGAGGCAAACAATAATTTCAATGTACAAACCTTGTGATGTGGAGCAAGAGAAGATGCTGGTGGTTTATGAATACAAAGCCTTCATCTTCTTGATGTCATTTGCTCCAAGATGGGTTTGTCCATTGAACCAAGGATTCATAATTTGGCCTTTAGTTTTGTCATGTCCTAATCCCAACGAATGTCCACTTTCGTGCAAGACGATTGAAGAAAGCTCGTAACCTTTGCCCTTTTTATATTTGAAAGTTTCATCATCGTCAAAATGCATGTCACCTCCAGTACTTTTGGGGTTAGGAGGGAAGGCATGGGCGAGCACTCCATCTGAAATACAGAAACACATAAACGGTAGAATTGGCACTCGATAATACGGAAGCACCAACCATTTTTGGATTATTCGGACTACTATTCTCATTTTGGTTGTTATTTTCACAACGTTTCGGCCGATGTAACACCCGGCCTTCTTAAGTTTAGCTTTTCAAGTTCGAAAAGATGCACCGTAAGAAGGTCGTAGTTTACATCGGCCGAAACGTTGTAAAAATAAAAACCAAGATGTAAATAGTATATAACATATTACTTAACAAAACTGGATCAATCTATGTAATAATACACTAAGGCATTTCATATTTGTACGTACGTTATCACCTTTCACACATTAAAAAAGTGTTTGTCCGATCAGTAAAGATTGTGATTGGTGAGCAATCAGATATTGCTCAGGTAAATAATTCCGACTTTAACGATTTTAAAATGAATTGTTCCCAAATCAAATTATGTCGTTCAGGCAACTAAAACAGTAAAACTTTTAAATAAATGAATTTTAAAAAGTGACATTCGTTTTAGTGATTTGAAAAATATTTAACTGACAATTATTTTTACGGCGAGAATACAGGGAATAATTATTGTTTTAAAAATAATCAAATTGCTACAATGTTGAATAAATAATGAAACAAGTGACATAATCGTTTTATTTATTTAAATATTAAATTAAACATTTAATAATAATTATTGTTTTAAAAATAATCAAATTACTACAAATTTAAAAATAAAGAAGAGACTTTTTTTATTTAAAAAATATTTAGCTGACAATAAAATTATTTTTACGGAAGAAGAGTCATTTTTTCTTAATAGTATTTAACCTTACAGACATTTATTATTTCAAAATGCATGTTATTAATATTAAATTATACACATTGATGTAGAAAGCGCCGTGGAATTTCCACGGATATTGCTAGTTATTGATTTAAAACGGTAATTAAACGGTAACTTTTGATTAAAACGGTAATTAAACGGTAACTTTTGATTAAAACGGTAATTAAACGGTAACTTTTGATTAAAACAATAATTAAACGGTAACTTTTGATTAAAACAATAATTAAACGGTAACTTTTGATTAAAACAGTAATTGAACGGTAACTTTTGATTAAAACAGTAATTAAACGGTAACTTTTGATTAAAACAGTAATTCAATGAAAACTTTTGATTAAAACAGTAATTCAATGAAAACTTTTGATTAAAACAGTAATTAAACGGTAACTTTTGATTAAAACAGTAATTAAACAGTAACTTTTTATTAAAACAGTAATTCAATGAAAACTTTTGATTAAAACAGTAATTAAACGGTAACTTTTGATTAAAACAGTAATTAAACGGTAACTTTTTATTAAAACAGTAATTCAATGAAAACTTTTGATTAAAACAGTAATTAAACGATAACTTTTGTTAAATCTGTAGACGCAATAAAGAAAGCAAATTTGAATTAATAAAACATAAGATTGGAAGAAAAAAACGTATTAATAACATACAAGGTCCATCGAATGGTCTGTCACATGGTGGATGGTTTCTTGTGACAAATTTAATTTCCATGATGGCACGGCCCGATTTAACTCGTTTAAATTTCATTTTGGTAGGACCTGCCCACAAAGGCAATGCGGCGCCAACTGCTTTCCTACAACGGGAAAATCGTTTTAATTAAAAGATAAAACATGGTCACATTTTTAGATGATAGTTTTCAGATGATTTAATATTTTTTTCCAACGAGAAAAGCTGACAAAATGTGTCAATAATTACCGTGTGGCTCCTTTACTAACGTCCTTTGTGTAAGTTTTGATTTTGTAGGTCATTGTTGAAACGTTCCATCTTCTGGCTAAAAGAGAGAAGAAGTAGACAACGTTAAGAAATAATGATTTCTGTTTCACTTCAACGATTGTGTAAATTATCTTTTATCTCTACATAAATAATTGTATGTTTATTTATTCACGTATCATGCGAAGAATTCTTGATTCAAAATGGCGCCTATCACAGCTCGCATCACTTGCGTCAATTCTCTTTTAAATGACAATTTCGATAGTTAAGAAATAATGATTTCTGTTTCACTTCAAGGATTGTGTAAATTATCTTTTATCTCTACATAAATTGTTTTGGGGGGCAAAAAAGCAGAAACTATTTGAAATATAAAAATATATCCAATATCTTCCTACCGGATGTACCCTGAAGGAGGCCGAGGCAGCAGTTAAAAGGGAAAAGGTTTGCTAAAAAAATAGCTCCTTCAGCGACCCACCCAACAGGGTCTGGTATAAAAATGGACTCTCTGGTTGGAGTAAAGTCGTACTATTGACGCCGACTCGTAACAGAGTCTGCCTATGTCGTGCAAATGGCAATCCATACGCGAGTATTGCACAAATAACTAAATTAATTGGGCACTTCTGTAGTATATATGAAGCAGCAGATTTTCTGTCCTTCTACTGAAAATAAAGGGAGGTAATTCAACCGGAAGTGATTTTTTTACAACATAAAAAATGCAAGACTGGTTTGTTTTTGGGTAACAATTAACAATTTCTTTTTTTTTTATTATATGAATAAAATAATTTTAAATAAAAAACCCTAACCCTAAACCCTAACCCTAAAATTAAGAAATCAGGCGGTGTGCCTGTAAAAAATCTATTGTTTTTTGCGGCTGGTTCATTAAATTACCAATGTCTCGAAGATTAATCTCATTTAACTCCATTTTCTAAATACTAAATTCAACTTCTGGTGAATTCTGAATGAATGGTACTTGGAGAACAAAAACGGAACTCTTCAATTTCGATTTCTTAATCGGCAGCTGCTTCTTATATACTACAGAAGTGCCATTAATTGTATTTGAACGTGTGCTAGTGAGGTATCACCACATTTACTACTATACCTATAGATACGCTTGTCCGCACTTATATGCACTGGCAATATTGGTTCAATTACTCCAATATAGTGATGGAGAGCACTTAGGTTACGGTATATTATAACATTATAAATCTAAATTAGAATGACTGAATACAACTCAAAAATACTTCGAAAGTGCTGAAGTAAGTATGTTCTTTGAATTGTTTAGAGGAATTTAGACAAATGTAATTTCTCATAGTTCTATTTAAATTATCTTACCCGAAATAGACGTTTATTTTACATTATTTTATGTCAATATCAATCATTACCTTTCTTCCAATTACAATATTTTGTTTTCTTAATTTGATTCGCAAAGAAAATGTATTAAATCAAAAGAATATTAACTAGTTACCAACTTCTTATCAAGTTTCGGAAACACGATCTCGTTGAGGGGTTGACGGGTAAATCCGAATCCGAATCTTTATAAACTCCTCGGTGTCGAAGTTCTTTCAGCGTCGTAAAAGTCTGTCCATATCCACTATTGTTAGTGGAAAAACTGTAGTTGAAATATCTCACCCGTAAGAGAGTCTGTCGATATATCACTATAAGTGGAAAAACTGAATTTGAAATGTTCGACTCGTAAGAGAGTCTGTCTGAATGGGGAATGGCGGCGGCATTCACCCTGTTGGCCACTGACTGGAGAAAGGCAGAACCTAATATATAGGCCTTTGTACTACCCCCCCCCCCGCCCCAACCAAAAATGCGCCAGTCCGACCATGCTCCGTTGGGTTTCATATCCCCCCTCCTGAACGCCTCACCCACTCAATAGGCTTGATCGTCCATATTTTTTTTTTTACAAAATAATTGTATGTATATTTATTCACATATCATGGGAATAATTCTTGATTTAAAATGACACTTCATAAATAGACAGCTCGCATCACTTGCGTCAATTCTCTTTTAAATGACAATTTCGATAGTTAATAAATACGACCTTTAACTTTGAATGAAAGCAACGATAATAGAACTTATTGTTATAGATTAGAGAGTTCTATTAAGGGGAGATAATCTTTAACAAGGGGAGCTAACTTTTTTGTTATAGCTTACGATTGAACGGAGATTAAAACCGGTTTGGTGAGTTCGTTTCTCGCGTTCATAATTGATAGACTACAGGTTTGAACATTAAACAAAAATAAAAGTTTAATAAGTGGAAATGGTGTAATGAATAATGACACGGTTGGTGAAATCAGCGTGCCGTGTTCAAATACTGTTTAAGTCATGAAAGTCACGTTCACTAATCACTAAGGTATGAATCAATCTGTTTGACCTCATATGTTTTTTTTGTTAAGATCAAATTTGAAAATCTCATTGACTTACCATTTGCCGGTCTGTCAATTTCGATATCTTTCATTCCACAACGAGGCTTTAACATGACTCCTCGAGTCTCTTCGTCTGTTACTCCTGTCACTTCCAAACCGGCAAATTCCTGAAATGACCTTGAGAAGGAAAACACACAAAAAAAATGGTGGCGATTATTTTAATAGTCGACAATTACGAATAAATGTAGAAAGATATGCCAGAAATTCGACTTTATAATGATGACAATGAAAAATAAAAATTATATATGAATGGCATAAAATTTATTTTTATGTTTCTTGACATTTCCTTCTAAGTCTCTTTGAATAAATTTAAGATAATTGAAATGAAAAGTTCCGCTACTTTTAAAGAACTTTTTATTCTTTCGTAAAAACTGAGATAAAATGAAATGTCAGTAGAATAAAGAAGTTTATAACGATTACAGTTCAATGTGTGAACAAAATCGATAAACAATGAAACATAAGAATATATAAACAATCAATATTTTTTCCACTCGATTCCTTTTGTAGCTTTTGTACCTATTTTCTGTGATTTGTTGTCATTTTCAAAACTTATATAATCTCGAATCATTTTATTAATATCATTCTATAAAAAACATTCATTAAATAATTTTTAAAATTTTTTAAATAAAAAAAAATACCAGAATAAATAAAAAATGAACTTTTCACTAAATGAGATTGACTATTCTTAAGTCATGAAAAGAGATTAGATGGTCGCCGTTTTTAATTAATGATAGAAATATATATATATATATATATATATATGTATGAAGATTGCGCAAGCATGAAACATCGATGTCTGTAGGTAAAAATAATTAATATATACTTTTAAAAATATAAGTGTAGTCCACTTTACTAGGATTGGGTCACTCTGAAAGAATTTTTAAACGAGCAGTAATACAATGGCTTAAAAGCGAGATTCCGACCCCATTTGTAGTTGTTGTAGAACCATTTTCAACTGCTCGCTATACGCGCTCGCCGATTTGGTGTTTATACATTTAAATCCCTCCTAATTGTCATGTGGATTCTCGCCGGTCGAGGGGAAAGATACCCGACTGCAAATCAGTGGCGATTTGTAAAAACCGGGTTCAAGCCTCTCGACCGACAGTAATTAACATCCCTACACCGAAAATTGTGTAAGCATGAAACATCGATGTCAAAGAACGCAATTTGGAAAAAATATATAGTCACGTGTAATAAACAGTAGAAAGGGAGACTATATATTTTTCCAAATTGCGTTCTTTGTACAAATTTGAAACTTTTCTGTTTTTAATTAAAGTTCTACTGCCAACTGATGATGATTGTCCTAACAATTGAAATATTTTGGTAGAACTATTCAATATGTGTTTTTGAGTTTATATTTTTGCTAGTTATTGATTTGCTTATCCTTTATTCCATTTTTATTTTTACATTTTGTCTGAAACATTGTTTCTTTTATTACTCATATATATATATATATATATATATATATATATATATAAATAATATTTCTTTTAGTAAATATATATATATATAAATAATATTTATTTTAGTAAATATATATATATATAAATAATATTTATTTTAGTAAATATATATATATATAAATAATATTTTTTTAGTAAATATATATATATATATATATATATATATATATAGATATATATATATATATATAGAGAGAGAGAGAGAAAGAAGAGAGAGGAGGGAAATGTTGTTTGTTGTAAATGACTTACCGGATGGCGTCTGTTTTAATTTCGTCATAATCGTCTGAGAGTTCGTTCACATCATTCATGTAGCCATATCTACGGAGATATTCCTGAAGAGAAAAATAGATTGATTTAACTCATTAAAACTTATTCGCATTGTCCGTCATTGACTTTTTTCTTAAAATAAGAGAGTGTTATAAAAGGGGAGATAATTCCGTTTGGCCTAAAAGGAGAGCAACT
Source organism: Sepiola atlantica (assembly GCA_963556195.1). Taxonomy (NCBI): domain Eukaryota; kingdom Metazoa; phylum Mollusca; class Cephalopoda; order Sepiida; family Sepiolidae; genus Sepiola; species Sepiola atlantica. The sequence continues at coordinate 9,095,719 of OY744543.1, read as the reverse complement.
ACGAATAAATTTTTATTAATAACTTATGCGACGACGGAGATATTCCTGCCGATCATAAAACGTCATAAAATATTAATGGATTTATATGAAATAATGAAACAACTGGATTATCACATGGCCACGTTTTATTGTGAGAAAGGAATCTCTGTAATTATTTGGAATCCTGACCGGATAATGATTCACTTTTTGGTGATTTGTTTGAAAAAATAACAACAACTGTTTATTTAGAAAGATAAATTAAGATTAATCACGCGAATAAAGATGTTAATAATCTAGAAGTATGAATAAAGAAAGCCGTTGTAGCAGAAATTTTATAGTAACAATCCGCGCGTGCGTGGTCCCCCTCTGTATGTGACTCGATGTGGCGAGTATAAAATGCAACAAATTTGGGCAATTTGGGGCATTTTTGACCCCCATTGTACCCCCTAGGGGCGCGAACCAGAATTTTTCTGAGGTCAAGGATGCTCATTTTATATCCAGAACAATTGCCTCTACATTTTAGCCAAGTTTCAGAAATATTGAATGGATGGATCAAACGTTATGGGAGAAAAGGGTCATTTTTTGCCATTTTGGGGGCTTTTGACCCCCTGGGGGCGCGAACCAGATTTTTTCCAAGGTCAGCGATACTTATTTTCTATTAGGAACAATTGCCTCTACATTTTGGCCAAGTTTCAGAGAAATTGAATGGATGGATGAAAAGTTATGGGGCAAAAAATGTCATTTTTTGCCATTTCAGGGCCTTTTGACCCCCCCCCCCCTGGGAGGGCTAACCAGAGTTTTTTTTTTTAATCGGAGAATGTCACTTTCTAACCTGACCAAAGTTACAACTTCATGCAAAATTTCAGAGAAATTCAATGGATGGTTGCGGAGAAAAATCCGGACGGACGGACAGACGGACGGACGGACGGACGGAAATGCCTCAAAACATTGGTCCCCCGATTTTATAAATCGGTGGACCAATTACAATATTTATCTTTATTTTATGACAGCGGTAATCGGTCAAATAACAGAAAAATAGGAAAATCTATTTTAACCATTCTATCTATCTATCTATCTATCTATCTATCTATCTATCTGGAACATGGTTGGCCTAATGGACACTATCACAGACTATAGGATCGGCTATGCCGAGTTCAATTCCTATCAGTTCATTTGTGACCATTGAATTTACACCTTGTAATTAATTTGTTGTACTTATACTTGTGTTTATTCACCTCATTTGAAAGAAGTTAGACACAAGGTCAGATGGGGTTTGAAAAGTTTATATCTACATCTATATCTATATCTATATATTAGTATTTCATGTATCCACATAAAATTTTATAAGGAGATATAATTTTTTATGTATCAATCTTCAGTATTTACTTAAACAGTGCTCGATGCGTAAGTAGAGCTAGGTAGTAAGCTATGAAAGTATATTTATGGCAATTAAGCTACACAGAGACTCCCGCGTTACCCCAGAGAGAAGGTAAAGCCTGGAATGGTGGATCTCTTAAAACTGATCAAAACTGTCTGACTGATTGACGAGGACGTATTCAAGACTGGTACGAACACCAACCCAAGTTGTGTCAGATGTGTTATTATGTAATGTACACTGAATCTTGCATAAAAACGCCTTAGTGTTCTGTTCGACACCTGTGATGAGATGATGAAGAATCCCGAAAGTAAAGTCTACTCACGTCAACATTTAAATCTGTTGGGGTTACTTTCTGTTCGGCGCTGCTAGGAGTGACTTCTTGCGAAACCGCATTTGCTGCCACTGCAGACCAAGTAAAAAGAACAACAAACAACGTCAACATTTTCTCCTTTGTTCCTGATGCGTTCAAAGAGACTTTCTCCAATGGAATGATGTCTTGTCACCAAATCCGGATTCTATTTATACACAGAGTGTTGAATAGACATTCTTGTAGCAGATGGACATTTAGACGATAATGACGTCGCATCTTCGTTTAATCACACTTTTTCATCAAAAATTATTTCAACTCATTAAAAAGGAAAATTTAGATTTCAAACGGGTTAAAAATTTCAAACTGATAAAAGTTTCGCATTAATAATTTCTCTGTTTTTCTCTGAACATTTTTCTCGATTTATCTTGAGAATCTGAAGATTTTCAATGCAATTTCATTTATTCGTGTCTTTTATTTTAAATGTTTGGCTTTAATTGGAAATATTGATTCGCCATTTCTTTTTGGTCGACTTTTTAGTCGTGAATCTTTGTTATTCGTAACCAAATATTTAACTAAATTCCTAAGCGATTTACACTTACGATCCTCACATCATAAGTGACCTAGTTAAGCGTCAAATCTAAACCGGGATTGCCAGTGTGAAGGACTATTAACCAAAGGAGGCTTCACAGAAAAATAGATCTAAACATAGTCAATACAAACAATTGTTTATTTAAAAAAAAAAAAGATTTTGAGAAATGCGTTTTAATTTTGGCATCTTATATTTCTTTACTCCAAGAGTGATTAATAATATTCTCATTCTAAACAAAAGCAATGTAGCATAAAATATCACATAGGTCTATTGAAGAAGGCTGTTTACGTAAATTGTGCGTTTTTTTTCTTCTGGCTCATTATACTATAGGTACTATCTACCTCTGTAGGAGTCAGATACGTCCCAAGATGGAGTATTGCTGCCACATCTGGGGAGGTGCCGCTCAGAGCGCCCTTTGTTGCCTTCACAGAATTCAGAATCCACTTCGAAATCTAGTGGAGGATGATCGCTTCTATCTTAACACTAACCCTAAACTTTACCCCCTAACCCTAACTCTAACTTCATCCCTAACCCTACCCCTACCCCTAACCCTAACCCTAACCCTAACCCCTAACCCCTAACCCCTAACCCTAACCCCTAACCCTAACCCTAACCCTAACCCAATCCCTAACCATAACCCTACCCCTAGCCCTAACCCCTAACCCTAACCCAATCCCTAACCATAACCCTACCCCTAACCCTAACCCTAACCCTAACCATAACCCTAACCCTAACCCAATCCCTAACCCTAACCCTAACCCTAACCCTAACCCTAACCCTAACCCAATCCCTAACCCTAACCCTAACCCTAACCCTAACCCTAACCCTAACCCAATCCCTAACCCTAACCCTAACCCTAACCCTAACCCTAACCCTAACCCTAAACCAATCCCTTACCCTATCCCTAACCCCACCCTTTCTCACAGAAGAGACGTTGCTAATATCCTTCTACTCTATCTATCGTTCTTTACATGTAAGGTGCTCGACTGAGCTCAAATCTCTGTTTTATCCTTGTAAGACATTCACAGCAAGAACTCATCTCTTACCCACAACAGAAGAAACACTTTCTTTCTACCGCAGTTTTCCCAGCGTAAAACGAAATTCACGCGAACAGATTTTCTTGACAAGAGCTTACCGTCTGTGGAACACATTTCCGCGGGACTGCTTCACTTTTCTTACCACTTTTTTGTCTTTAAAGCCAATATCAACAGATTCCTATCTAGGACCGTCCCCACAAATATTCGAAGTTGATTCTGACAATCATTCCATCTCATTAAACCTTAGCCTCGAGTCGCATCTGGCCTTGATAAATTGTGACTCCTTTTTCGTGTAAAAAATAAAAGTAAAAAACGAAAAAAAATTATGAAGAACATCTGGAATCTAAACGAATTAAAAAAATGATCATACCCCACATAACAATTACTGCACCAAATTCATCTTAGAAGTAATTAATTAAAAGTAATTAATTAAAAGTAATTAATGAAAAGTAATTAATGAAAATTAATTAATGAAAAGTAATTAATTACAAGTTATTAATTTAAAGTAATTAATGAAAAGCAATTAATGAAAAGTAATTAAGTAAAAATTATGAATTAAAGGTAATTCATGAAAGTAATTAATTAAAAGTAATTAATGAAAAGTAATTAATGAAATGTAATTAATTAAAAGTAATTCATGAAAGTAATTAATTAAAAGTAATTAATGAAAAGTAATTAATGAAAAGTAATTAATTACAAGTTATTAATTAACAGTAATTAATGAAAAGTAATTAATGAAAAGTAATTAAGTAAAAATTATAAATTAAAAGTAATTCATGAAAAGTAATTAATTAAAAGTTATTAATTAAAAGTTATTAATTAAAAGTTATTAATTAAAAGTTATTAATTAAAAGTAATTAATTAAAAGTAATAAATCAAAAGTAAATTATGAAAAGTTATTAATTAAAAGTTATTAATTAAAGTAAATAATTAAAAGTTATAAATTAAAAGTCAGTTATGAAAAGTAATTAATTAAAAGTACGTAATGAAAAGTAATTAATTAAAATTGATTAATTTAAAGTGTAATTAAAACACGAGTTTTATGGCATCATAAGAAAACAGATTTATGTATTTTCTTTTTTATAGGAAAAATTAAAACAATTTCTTTTTATTTTCATTTATTTATATTTTCTCGAAAATTGTTTCGTGCTACCGAAATATTGTAATTTTTACGATCTGGACATGTATTATATGCTATAAGTAGGTATGTCTCCCTTTCGGCAATTGTTTTGTTAGAACAGTTTTTATTTTTTATTGATTTGAAAGTGACGTGCTACCGAAATATTGTAATTTTTACGATCTGGACATGTATTATATGCTATAAGTAGGTATGTCTCCCTTTCGGCAATTGTTTTGTTAGAACAGTTTTTATTTTTTATTGATTTGAAAGTGACGTGCTACCGAAATATTGTAATTTTTACGATCTGGACATGTATTATATGCTATAAGTAGGTATGTCTCCCTTTCGGCAATTGTTTTGTTAGAACAGTTTTTATTTTTTATTGATTTGAAAGTGACGTGCTACCGAAATATCGTAATTTTTACGATCTGGACATGTATTATATGCTATAAGTAGGTATGTCTCCCTTTCGGCAATTGTTTTGTTAGAACAGTTTTTATTTTTTATTGATTTGAAAGTTACGTGCTACCGAAATATTGTAATTTTTACGATCTGGACATGTATTATATGCTATAAGTAGGTATGTCTCCCTTTCAGCAATTGTTTTGTTAGAACAGTTTTTATTTTTTATTGATTTGAAAGTTACGTGCTACCGAAATATTGTAATTTTTACGATCTGGACATGTATTATATGCTATAAGTAGGTATGTCTCCCTTTCGGCAATTGTTTTGTTAGAACAGTTTTTATTTTTTATTGATTTGAAAGTGACGTGCTACCGAAATATTGTAATTTTTACGATCTGGACATGTATTATATGCTATAAGTAGGTATGTCTCCCTTTCGGCAATTGTTTTGTTAGAACAGTTTTTATTTTTTATTGATTTGAAAGTGACGTGCTACCGAAATATTGTAATTTTTACGATCTGGACATGTATTATATGCTATAAGTAGGTATGTCTCCCTTTCGGCAATTGTTTTGTTAGAACAGTTTTTATTTTTTATTGATTTGAAAGTTACGTGCTACCGAAATATTGTAATTTTTACGATCTGGACATGTATTATATGCTATAAGTAGGTATGTCTCCCTTTCGGCAATTGTTTTGTTAGAACAGTTTTTATTTTTTATTGATTTGAAAGTGACGTGCTACCGAAATATTGTAATTTTTACGATCTGGACATGTATTATATGCTATAAGTAGGTATGTCTCCCTTTCGGCAATTGTTTTGTTAGAACAGTTTTTATTTTTTATTGATTTGAAAGTTACGTGCTACCGAAATATTGTAATTTTTACGATCTGGACATGTATTATATGCTATAAGTAGGTATGTCTCCCTTTCGGCAATTGTTTTGTTAGAATAGTTTTTTTTTTTATTGATTTGAAAGTGACGTGCTACCGAAATATTGTAATTTTTACGATCTGGACATGTATTATATGCTATAAGTAGGTATGTCTCCCTTTCGGCAATTGTTTTGTTAGAACAGTTTTTATTTTTTATTGATTTGAAAGTGACGTGCTACCGAAATATTGTAATTTTTACGATCTGGACATGTATTATATGCTATAAGTAGGTATGTCTCCCTTTCGGCAATTGTTTTGTTAGAACAGTTTTTATTTTTTATTGATTTGAAAGTGACGTGCTACCGAAATATTGTAATTTTTACGATCTGGACATGTATTATATGCTATAAGTAGGTATGTCTCCCTTTCGGCAATTGTTTTGTTAGAACAGTTTTTATTTTTTATTGATTTGAAAGTGACGTGCTACCGAAATATTGTAATTTTTACGATCTGGACATGTATTATATGCTATAAGTAGGTATGTCTCCCTTTCGGCAATTGTTTTGTTAGAACAGTTTTTATTTTTTATTGATTTGAAAGTGACGTGCTACCGAAATATTGTAATTTTTACGATCTGGACATGTATTATATGCTATAAGTAGGTATGTCTCCCTTTCGGCAATTGTTTTGTTAGAACAGATTTTATTTTTTATTGATTTGAAAGTGACGTGCTACCGAAATATTGTAATTTTTACGATCTGGACATGTATTATATGCTATAAGTAGGTTAGTCTCCCTTTCGGCAATTGTTTTGTTAGAACAGTTTTTATTCTTTATTGATTTGAAAGTGACGTGCTACCGCAATATTGTAATTTTTACGACCTGGACATGTATTATATGCTATAAGTAGGTATGTCTCCCTTTCGGCAATTGTTTTGTTAGAACAGTTTTTATTTTTTATTGATTTGAAAGTGACGTGCTACCGAAATATTGTAATTTTTACGATCTGGACATGTATTATATGCTATAAGTAGGTATGTCTCCCTTTCGGCAATTGTTTTGTTAGAACAGTTTTTATTTTTTATTGATTTGAAAGTGACGTGCTACCGAAATATTGTAATTTTTACGACCTGGACATGTATTATATGCTATAAGTAGGTATGTCTCCCTTTCGGCAATTGTTTTGTTAGAACAGTTTTTATTTTTTATTGATTTGAAAGTGACGTGCTACCGAAATATTGTAATTTTTACGACCTGGACATGTATTATATGCTATAAGTAGGTATGTCTCCCTTTCGGCAATTGTTTTGTTAGAACAGTTTTTATTTTTTATTGATTTGAAAGTGACGTGCTACCGAAATATTGTAATTTTTACGATCTGGACATGTATTATATGCTATAAGTAGGTATGTCTCCCTTTCGGCAATTGTTTTGTTAGAACAGTTTTTATTTTTTATTGATTTGAAAGTTACGTGCTACCGAAATATTGTAATTTTTACGACCTGGACATGTATTATATGCTATAAGTAGGTATGTCTCCCTTTCGGCAATTGTTTTGTTAGAACAGTTTTTATTTTTTATTGATTTGAAAGTGACGTGCTACCGAAATATTGTAATTTTTACGATCTGGACATGTATTATATGCTATAAGTAGGTATGTCTCCCTTTCGGCAATTGTTTTGTTAGAACAGTTTTTATTTTTTATTGATTTGAAAGTGACGTGCTACCGAAATATTGTAATTTTTACGATCTGGACATGTATTATATGCTATAAGTAGGTATGTCTCCCTTTCGGCAATTGTTTTGTTAGAACAGTTTTTATTTTTTATTGATTTGAAAGTGACGTGCTACCGAAATATTGTAATTTTTACGATCTGGACATGTATTATATGCTATAAGTAGGTATGTCTCCCTTTCGGCAATTGTTTTGTTAGAACAGTTTTTATTTTTTATTGATTTGAAAGTTACGTGCTACCGAAATATTGTAATTTTTACGATCTGGACATGTATTATATGCTATAAGTAGGTATGTCTCCCTTTCGGCAATTGTTTTGTTAGAACAGTTTTTATTTTTTATTGATTTGAAAGTGACGTGCTACCGAAATATTGTAATTTTTACGATCTGGACATGTATTATATGCTATAAGTAGGTATGTCTCCCTTTCGGCAATTGTTTTGTTAGAACAGTTTTTATTTTTTATTGATTTGAAAGTTACGTGCTACCGAAATATTGTAATTTTTACGATCTGGACATGTATTATATGCTATAAGTAGGTATGTCTCCCTTTCGGCAATTGTTTTGTTAGAATAGTTTTTTTTTTTTATTGATTTGAAAGTGACGTGCTACCGAAATATTGTAATTTTTACGATCTGGACATGTATTATATGCTATAAGTAGGTATGTCTCCCTTTCGGCAATTGTTTTGTTAGAACAGTTTTTATTTTTTATTGATTTGAAAGTGACGTGCTACCGAAATATTGTAATTTTTACGATCTGGACATGTATTATATGCTATAAGTAGGTATGTCTCCCTTTCGGCAATTGTTTTGTTAGAACAGTTTTTATTTTTTATTGATTTGAAAGTGACGTGCTACCGAAATATTGTAATTTTTACGATCTGGACATGTATTATATGCTATAAGTAGGTATGTCTCCCTTTCGGCAATTGTTTTGTTAGAACAGTTTTTATTTTTTATTGATTTGAAAGTGACGTGCTACCGAAATATTGTAATTTTTACGATCTGGACATGTATTATATGCTATAAGTAGGTATGTCTCCCTTTCGGCAATTGTTTTGTTAGAACAGTTTTTATTTTTTATTGATTTGAAAGTGACGTGCTACCGAAATATTGTAATTTTTACGATCTGGACATGTATTATATGCTATAAGTAGGTATGTCTCCCTTTCGGCAATTGTTTTGTTAGAACAGTTTTTATTTTTTATTGATTTGAAAGTGACGTGCTACCGAAATATTGTAATTTTTACGATCTGGACATGTATTATATGCTATAAGTAGGTTAGTCTCCCTTTCGGCAATTGTTTTGTTAGAACAGTTTTTATTCTTTATTGATTTGAAAGTTACGTGCTACCGCAATATTGTAATTTTTACGACCTGGACATGTATTATATGCTATAAGTAGGTATGTCTCCCTTTCGGCAATTGTTTTGTTAGAACAGTTTTTATTTTTTATTGATTTGAAAGTGACGTGCTACCGAAATATTGTAATTTTTACGATCTGGACATGTATTATATGCTATAAGTAGGTATGTCTCCCTTTCGGCAATTGTTTTGTTAGAACAGTTTTTATTTTTTATTGATTTGAAAGTGACGTGCTACCGAAATATTGTAATTTTTACGACCTGGACATGTATTATATGCTATAAGTAGGTATGTCTCCCTTTCGGCAATTGTTTTGTTAGAACAGTTTTTATTTTTTATTGATTTGAAAGTGACGTGCTACCGAAATATTGTAATTTTTACGACCTGGACATGTATTATATGCTATAAGTAGGTATGTCTCCCTTTCGGCAATTGTTTTGTTAGAACAGTTTTTATTTTTTATTGATTTGAAAGTGACGTGCTACCGAAATATTGTAATTTTTACGATCTGGACATGTATTATATGCTATAAGTAGGTATGTCTCCCTTTCGGCAATTGTTTTGTTAGAACAGTTTTTATTCTTTATTGATTTGAAAGTGACGTGCTACCGAAATATTGTAATTTTTACGACCTGGACATGTATTATATGCTATAAGTAGGTATGTCTCCCTTTCGGCAATTGTTTTGTTAGAACAGTTTTTATTTTTTATTGATTTGAAAGTGACGTGCTACCGAAATATTGTAATTTTTACGATCTGGACATGTATTATATGCTATAAGTAGGTATGTCTCCCTTTCGGCAATTGTTTTGTTAGAACAGTTTTTATTTTTTATTGATTTGAAAGTGACGTGCTACCGAAATATTGTAATTTTTACGACCTGGACATGTATTATATGCTATAAGTAGGTATGTCTCCCTTTCGGCAATTGTTTTGTTAGAACAGTTTTTATTTTTTATTGATTTGAAAGTGACGTGCTACCGAAATATTGTAATTTTTACGATCTGGACATGTATTATATGCTATAAGTAGGTATGTCTCCCTTTCGGCAATTGTTTTGTTAGAACAGTTTTTATTTTTTATTAATTTGAAAGTGACGTAACTCTGACGAAAGAAAAAGATTTTAGTTTAAGAATTAAATGTCTAAGCATAGTTGCTCGTAAGAGTTAAACTTATTTTTGTTGTATTTTGTTTTAATTTGTAAAACATATCCGTTTATTTAATTGAAAATATTATTGTTTTGTTTTGAAATATCTGTACGTAAACGATTTTTAAAATTTTATATTTATCGGTGGGAAGATTTGTTTTGCATTACGTAAGCAAAAGTATAGTTTTGTTTGATAAATGTAAGTTTGAAAAATAGAAGTAACATCTAAGTTTTTGTCTGTAATAGAACAACAATTGATTCTTTCTTTGTTTTTTTTTAATGGAAATCGCTCCAGACAAGGCATGAAGCCACTTGATGTAAAAAAGCTAAAGAAAACGAGAGATGATTAACGCAAAGACAGGAGACGCCTATTGACCTTAGCGGAAAAAAGGGCACACAACCATCCAGATGTAGATCATTGCTATGAACAGAAGCATCACGATGAATCTTACAACGAGCAAAAATGTGAGGAGATTTGCATAAGAGAAAAGAATTGAACATCCGAAAATTTTGACCTGGTGTTACTATAGGAATTAGTAAGGGGTTTGTTGTGTGGATTTGTAGATGCTAGTCTGCTTATATTTGATAATACTGACATTATTGCATAATAACAAAAAGGGAGAGGAAGGTAGAATAAATTGAAAATAACGTAGTCTTTTAACTGACGGTGATAAATTCAAAGGCATAAAACTCGAACGTAAAGCGAAAACTTAAGTAACGGACCCAGTTACCAACACCGGAAATATCCCAAGAAACACACGCCAATCAGCAACATGGTACTTAAGAATACCCCGGCATTTAGTGAGTTCTGCTTAAGAAGCTACCCCAGAGTTTGGCCTCCTGTACTATCAACTGGCAAAGTGCCAACCAGAGAAAACACTATGATCTCACCCTCTACCAAGGATACTTAACTACCGTCATTATTTGTCAGCTATCAGACAAACCAAGCATAGAAGAGACACCACCCTCAGCGTTCAATCCCCTAGACTCGAAACAGACTAGTAAAAAAATAAGTCCTTCAAGAGCCCAATACGGAAGGAAGGAGTTATAAGGCTAAAGAGGGCCGTGTCCCCATGAAGTAAGATTGACCACTGCAGACACCAACCTCGTATTTTTAAGAGACTCAGCATCAATACCATATGGTGATTGCCAAGTTCTCGCATTGCGTTCACAAAAAATTTAAATATTGATGAAAAATAAAATATAAGGATCTAGAAAATTCCAGTAAATTTCGATTATTTGAAAGCGGTAAAATGAGAAAAATTCAAATCCCACAACTTCAGTCGTGTCAGCTGGGAGGTTACGGTGGTTTAGTGGATATCGACACGGACTGAAGACCTGGGTGTTCCAAGTTCGAATCCAGTCGGTTCCACTGTACCACTTTCACTCAGGGATGTTGGCAACCTTCTCGTGGTCCTTCCCGTAAGTACCCGATGTCTTTCCAGAAAGATTTCTTACTAGAAAAACATCGGGGAAACTAATGGCAACACCAGAATCATATGATTCACACGAAAGAAGAAGTCGTGTCAGCTGTATATTTTAGATATTTTCTCACTTCAAGGTCTTTAAGAGATATCATTTTTTTCAGATTATCTTTAAACAATTCGCTAAAAATCTCTCCGACACTTAATCACGCGAAAACTACTTGGCCCAAACCTATGAAATATTTCGTATATTTATCTCCGATCCCTGGCAGTGTTTTCAGTAGATAATACAATGGGCCAAGATTTAGGGACTAGTGTTTATATCACGTGAAAAATACTCGACGAAAATATATGATATTTTTTTGTATATATAGCGATCCTCGACAGTGTTTTCGGCAGATTAAGTTTTGAAAACTGACAGTCTAATAAGTTTCTAATTATGGGCCGAAAGTCAGGGACCAGTGTTTATATAGTTTGAAAAATACTTGACAAAAATATATAATATTTTGAAAATAGTCGTTTATATTTAGTGAGGACATGTGCAGACAAAAATGTATGATATTTTCTTCGATCATCAACAATGTTACAATCATATTGAATACAACTCGATCAAAATCTATATTTTCTGCATATGTTTATCACATGAAAACAACTCGATCAAAATCTATATTTTCTGTATATGTTTATCACATGAAAACAACTCGATCAAAATCTATATTTTCTGCATATGTTTATCACATGAAAACAACTCGTCCAAAATCTATATTTTCTGCATATGCTTATCACATTAAAACAACTCGATCAAAATCTATATTTTCTGCATATGTTTATCACATGAAAACAACTCGATCACAATCTATATTTTCTGCATATGTTTATCACGTGGAAACAATTCGACGGAAATATATATTTTCTACATACGTACCTTTGATGTCTGGCTGTGTTTTAAACATAATGGATTTTGAAAACCTTTCTAATAATAGATTTTTGGTCAATGGGTCGACAGTAAGTTACGAGTGTTTAAATCATGTAAAAAATTATCGGCAGTAAGTTATGGTAGTTTAAGTGTAGATGTATTCGATTCCGGCAGTTATTTTAAAAATGTTTTTTTGAAAAAGTTTCTTGGTTAGGGTTAGGGTTAAGGCTAGGGTTATCTTGGATCCTTGAGTTGTGTTTTACGTACATTTGTTTTGAAAATCAACTCGCTAAATAATGATATATTGAAAACCAAGACTCTAACTTGCCCATAAGGGGGCTGTAAAGGATTTGTATTTTAGAGGAATATTTTGAGAGAGAGAGAGAGAGAGAGAGAGAGAGAGAGAGAGAGAGAGAGAGAGAGAGAGAGAGAGAGAGAGAGTGTGTGTATGTGTTAAAGTTAATGAACCGGAAGTCAGTGACAGATGAGTATATCACGTGAAAGTTACTCGACAAAACTGTATGACATGTTTTACAAGTATATTGGATTTTGAGAATTGTTCGGTCAATGGCAAAGGACAAGAGACTTCTGTTTTAGAGGATTATGGCGGGTATTTTGTTCCAATTCCAGTTACAATTTATGACCCAGCGAAAACAAGTGCTTCAACTAGTTTATAATTTTTAATCTAAAACAAAAATCAGAAAATGGAGTTTTATCAACGATTTTTATCAGATTAGCGAACGTTTCGCTTTTCAGAAAAAAATGTCGAGACAATTAAATTTATCAGATTTACGGTTCAATGGAAATCTCGATGAGAAATGCAAAATGGAGATGCCAGCTGTTTCATCGTGAACGCAGTATATAAAGAAAGGCCAAATCACAACCGAGCCATCATTTGATTTCGAGGCCTTCTCTTTTCCATTCTCTCATCCGGAGCCAGGGAAAGATGCACGTGCGAATGTGCTCGTTGTTTTGGGCTCTTGTCTACTCGGTAGTGGCAGTAAGTGCGCCTCTTCAAGAAGCCACGTTGGCTAGCGTTGAACAGAAAGTGACCCCCACATCGCAGGAAGCAACACCCGTATTCGAACAACACGGTTTAAATGTTGATGCAATTAGATTCACTCTCTGCCCCCCCTGTTTATCTCTTCCTCTCTCTCTCACTCTCTCACTTTCTCTCTCTACCCCTGTCTATCTCTTCCTCTCTCTCTCACTCTCTCACTTTCTCTCTCTATCCATGTCTATCTCTTCCTCTCTCTCTCACTCTCTCACGTTCTCTCTCTACCCCTGTCTATCTCTTCCTCTCTCTCTCCCTCTCTCACTTTCTCCCCCCCCCCCCAGGTCGTCGGGTCTGGACCAGTGCACGTTTCTACAAAAACTACAAGCTAGAAACAAAGTTTTCAAAAACTAGATATGTTAACCAGTTAAGATTATTTTGCTCACAGAGTAATATGTTTTGGGAATAAGTTGCCAAATCGGATTAAGAACAGCAATAACGTGGATCAGTTTAAGATGAGGTTGGATTAATTCAGAGAAAGTGGTATGACGGAGAAATTCAGAGGGCACTTTTGGGAGTTGTCAAATGAAATATTTAACAGAATTTGATCTGGATACCGATACTGTACTAAGAGTTTATTTATTTAAAAATAAATAAATATATTTTTTTTAACAGTTGAATCGAGAAGATAGTTAAAGGGAAGATGGCCAAGGAGGCATAACAAACAAATAAAAAAAAAACAAAAATAATAATTAACAAAATTAACTGAACTTAATAAAACAATCTTAGAACTCAACTCATCACAACAAATCTAAAGTTAATTAAAGTTAATTAAAGTTAATTAAAGTTAATTGCCAAACTAATCATATAGACATAATTGTTAACTATATCACTTAACGATCTGAAAAAGAAACAGACAGCGTATATTAAAATAATAATTAAAACAATAGAAAATTTAAAAAAATAACTAAATAATAATAATAATAATAATAATAATAATAATAATAATAATAATAATAATAATAATAATAATAATAATAATAATAATATTGTGCTGTCCCTCCGAGGAAGGACAGCACAAACCAGACCTCCACTGGAAAAATGCGGAGAATGCTGGGACCTTGGGGAGGCTTATTTCAACCCAAATACCAGAGAAGACCAATGGTCCTTACCAGCGAGAAATCAATGGTAAGAGGATGTTGCGATACCGCAAAGTTATTGGCAGTGATTATCGAAAAGAGGTGAAGAATACTGGAAATCTGGAGAGGCTTGTTGTCACTCAGACTCCAGGAAATACCACTGGTTGTTGTCGGTGAGCAATCACTGACGATGATCTGTGTGAGAACTCCTAGTGAGTACAAATAATAATAATAATAATAGCTGCCCCCCCCCCAAATGGTGCCGGCCTAGGCTGACACCAACCAATATATTTGTAGAGGGCCAAGGAATATGAGAAGACAGAGGAAGGGCAGCACAAACCAGACATCCACTGGAATAGTGTGAAGAGTACTGGGACTTTGTGGAGGCTTATTGGCGTTTAAATTCCAGAGAAGACCAATGGTTCTTACCAGCGAGAAATAAATGGTAAGCGGCTGTTGCGATATATATATATATATATATATATATATATATATATATATATATATATATATATATATATATATATATATAGTAATCCAGGTAAAGTAAACACCCCCAGAATGAAAATCCACAGAATTTCAACTGGGCTTATAAAATAGTGCTCAATAGTAAATAGAGCTATTTATATAATTATTTTTATTCACACTGACATGTCGATGTTATCGATCAATAGTTATTAGAAACTAAGATCTCATCAGGCGCTTTTTAACTATGAAACAAGCACAACACAGGTCTAGACACAAATATAAGTCTTCCTTTATTAGCTGTTTTTGCACGTTTACTATATAAAGTTCTTTCATTTTTCTTTAACGAGGTCGCATCCGAACGTATTTTGTTTACGAATCGTTAAAGGAGGAAATTAATGTCAGATACTGCGTAGACTGAATCTATCATATTGCTTTATGCCTTCTGACGTTTTTTGCTCGCGGGCCTTGATTTTTTATTTTTGTAAACATGACGCACTCACGTTTAGCGTGATTAGGAATCTCTCCTGACGTGTCACTCATCCGAATTTATTTAGAATGTATTACTTGCTGGCGTATTGAATGAATGAATAACCGGTTTTTGTGGTATTCGCCTTGCATCGGGCATTCCACATTCTATTGAAAATGGAAGTTTATGAAGAATAAAAGTTCATATGCGATCCCAAGTCAGCTTGTATATACCGGTTGGGGGAGATGACACACAGCGCCTAGTATTTCCAAATGGTCACTCACCTTGTACTGGCCAGGCTCAACGTTGCTTAACTTCGGTGATCCAACGGAAACCGGTGTGTCAACGTTATTATATATATTGGCGTATTACTAGACTAGTGTGGAACAAGAAAAAATCAGTAGTTGACACTGAAGTCAATATATAAAAAAGGAATAATGAAAGAAGGCGTCAAAACAGGCACGCAGACCCCACAGCAGAAGAGAGGGTACTTCGTGTTCGCATGAAAGAGCGCTAAAATGGTAGGATGTAATAAACAAAATTTTTTTTTTCGAATGTTTAATCGGTACTTCTATCGATCCTGAACCAATTACCGTGAACTTCGCGTCGGCAACGTTCGGGCATGCTACGTAAACACCCGAGAGATGACGAGCCGAATGGTGGCAGAGAGGAGCCGAGCGATTAGCAAATCAGCTGTCAGTAACCAGACGACAATTTTTCTAATCAGTATTTAAATTGATTAAAAACACAAACAGTTGTTCAAAGCCAGTGCATTATGTATTTCCTGTTAAATAAAAAAAAACAACATTTATTTAGTAACAGTATTTTCGCTATGTTTTGTTCGTTTTTTTTTTTCACTCTTTCTTGAAAACAAAACTGAAAAAATACGACGCAGCAACGTATCGAAGGTATCGGCTGCCACCATTCGGCTCGTCATCTCTCGTGTTTTATTCATAATTAATTTATGAAAATCAGACTTTTGTATGTACGGATGGCCCGATTAAGCTATTCATTTTTACTCCATGTAATATAATCATATAATCATTAGTTCAGCCTTACAAGCTGTAACAATAGGGATATAATTCTAGAACCTAGAATATAGTTTTAAATAAGTGATGATTAGAAATGAATCCGTTTTTACGTTACGCTTTAAAAAGGAACGAGAGAAAAACACTAAGAGTGATGTTGCGTTCTTGACCTTGTGTCATACACGCAGCAAACAAGTTGCCGAAATCATTACAGAAACACTAGCGTTCATAAATTGTTATCCACACGTTTTTGCTGTTGTTCTTGTACGCGAATGTTACTTTCTTTCTTGTTGTGCTTAATAAGAACAATTCTGACCCGAAATAGACAGACGTCGACATACGGAATTTCGCCTACGGACTCAATGTAGTCACGCCCCGATTTGTTCATTTCACGACGGCTGTATTTTCGTTCGCCCTGTCTGCAGATGACGTTTGCAGATGTCTCTTCATAAAATCACTGAATGTTTATACTTCCGGCCAGGTGGATGTCTGTGTCAATCGTCCGGGTGTTATTTCTCCCGGTCAAGTATTATGCCCGGTACCCCAGACCCAGTATTCAAAGTAAATGTGAGTTGTACGATTGGTTGGTGCTTCCTATAATTTCTTGCTTCACGGTTTTCTTCATCATCAACGACATTTACCTCTCAAACCGAGCGACATCCGCGGACACCATGTGATACCATCGAGTTCTATCGATTGCATATTTATCTTTCTCTTTCTACACATCTCTCTCTTTCTATATCTCTCCCCCTCTCTCTCTTTCTCTCTCTTTCTCTCTCTGTCTCTGTCTGTCTGCCTGTCTGTCTTTCTCTCCCCGTCTCTGTCTGTCTGTCTGTCTGTCTGTCTGTCTGTCTCTCTCTCTCTCTCTCTCTCTCTATATATATATATATATATATATATATATATATATATATATAACACAAAGATCTAGTGTAAAATTTGTTACATGATCATTTATTTTTGCTTCAAAAATTCAACATAACAACAGTATGTGCACGATCGTTTCTGAGACGAGATATATATCTTTTTAATAAATACCGGTTCTCTTCATCAGTACAGGGTATAGCCACCAAGTTAAAAGCATACAGACAGCATTAAGGCTTTAAAGTTCAACTGCACCAATTATATAGCAAAATAGAAATAAAGAAGGGATCAGTGGTATGGATACATCAAATCAGTACAATATTTGGGGATATACAGTGGGGCCTAAAGTGGAATAAATGGATAGTAATCCAGGTAAGTATTCATCCACATGGTCAAAATCTAGTGAATCCTTACTGTGTTCATTAAAAGTGCTCAATAATAAATAGAGCCATTTATTAGGTATAATATTTAAAAACATTTATACAAACATACTAATATACATATATATATATATATATATATATATATATATATATATATATATATATATACAGTACGTCAGAGTATGTTGAAAAGAAATAAATAAAGTGCTCGATCGCAAAAAGTGAAAGTCAAAATACAAATTATTTATTTAAAAACTATAATTTACATACGTCTCTGAAATATGTAACATATAGTTTATATATATATATATATATATATATATATATATATATATATATATATATATAGTATAAATTTTAATTTATATGTTTGTATAAATAGCTCTACTTGTTATTGAGCACTTTTTATAAACACTGGAGTTTCAACGGATTTACATCTACAGAAACTAATACAATACGTGTACCGTCACTACTTAAATTCCTGACTGCCTGCGTTTAATATACACAGTTCAACTTCAACTTCTGAAAAACTACTCTCATTCCCGGTCCACGGAAGTATTTTAAAATGTCCCGAATTCTCAAAATTACTTCCGAATAACCGCGTTCCACCTACGACTGAACTAAACTATTGGATTTACTGCATTCTTGAACTTTTTCAATGCTGCCTTCACGAAAACCCTTCTTTTCCATCTTTAAATTTTCTTTTCACTGGACACCTTATCAACGGACATTTACCAACTGGACAGACCCCATATCTTTTTACACGCACATTCTCACTCTCCATTACTTATTTTTTTCAAATTTTGAATTTTGGCTTTTCCACTGCCAACTTATCTATCTATGTAATTCCTCTGATGATAAGATTTTAATCTTTGAAAAGCCTTGGCTTAAGGAAAGAATAATAAACATGTTTTTACCGAGTACACATTGCATTGAACAATCGAAGTTGAAATAAATTTGTCATTCGTACATGTTTAACCCTCTTCTTTCATCTATATATATATATATATATATATATATATATATATATATATATATATATATATATATATATATATTAAGAAGAATGGAAAGGAATTAGAGAAGCAAAAGCCAAATCAAAATTCAATTCAAATGCTCAGAGCAAGGTATATTCCGCAAAAAGGCAATTTATTCAAGTTAAATTTTCCTTAAGCCAGGCTTTTCAAAGATCAAAATCTTATCATCAGAGGAAGTTGCTGGGATAGATAAGTTGGCAATGGCCAAGATTTAAAATTTGAAAAAAAGAAATAAAAGTTGTAGGGAAAGAAAACGCAGGGCAAAACTCTGCCGGAATGCAAGCAAATGTCCGATTGCAAAAAAGTCCGGTGTCGAAAAGTCCAGCGGAGAGAATAAGGTGTAGATAGGTGGGTCATTAACGGCACAATAAATAAATGAGAGAGGATTCAAAGTTAAAATCCAAGATGCCACAACTTCAGGTACGGCGAAAATAGAAAATCCAAAAGGGGTAAAAAGTCCAATAAGAGGTACGTTCGTGGAAGCAGGTAGGCTCAGAGAAGATTGAGGTGGAAAATAGTCGCCATTAAAAGTACTTCCTGGGCAGAGATAACAATGGAAAGTGTTTTAAAGTGGGAAAAAAGGCAGCGAAAATGTTTAAAGCTAGCCCGTTTAGAAAGCCGACTTAAAATGAAAAAGCAAAAACTAATATGCGACCAGTAGGCAGGGAGGGAACGGGTAAGGGGTGCGGGGGAGGAGAAAGGGACGGGTACGAGGGAGGAGAAAGGGAGTGGAAGCGGTGAAAGAAGTGCGGTTAAAACTAAGAGTGTGAATGTGGGGGGTGAGATGTGGGGGGTGAGTCACATAAAGTTGAAATTGGATGTCAGCGCGGAATAGGATTCAACTAGAAAAGGGGGGAGAAAGGAGTGGGGGTGAGTTAACGAAAGTTCGGAGAGGGAGTTAAAATAACAGAAAATGTTTATGAACAGAGTTCGGGGTTTAGATGCTTAATCAGATGACCTTAGATATAAACAATGAGGCAAAATATATTTGAAGGGTGAAACTAGAAGAAAGAATTAAAAATTAAAAAAGTAAAGATAAAAAATAAAGATAAAAATAGTATTAAAAGTAGAAATAAGAAAATAAAAAATGAAAAAGAGATAATAAGATTAGTCTTAGGCTCGCAAGGAAAATTAAGGATTGACCGATAAAAATAAAAAATAAAAAATAATAGAAAATAATAAAATAATAAAATAATAAAATAATAATAATAGAATGAAGGGAAAGTAGAATAGATTGGAGCTCAAGAGTGAGAATTAGAATAAAGAAAGGTAAAAAGTAAAATAGACCTCGAAGGGATATCCGGAATGGGAATCTCCAAGGTGGTTAGAGATATGGGTTGAAATAAAATAAGCTGTTACAGGACGCTATTTCTTATGGATAATGGGAAAATTAAACTTTGAATTTTTTTTCGAAAAAGTTATATGGAGGTTAATTAAGAAAATTATTAAAAAGGTTAATGATAGCAGAAAGAAGTAAGAGACATACAAGGTTAAAGAAGTGACAATAGATTAAGCCAGAGGGAGAGTGGAGATCGCAAGTTAAAAGTAAATATTATGGGGGTTAAAAAATGTAGAGCGAGGGCGGGTTGGGGGTTGAGTATGGTCTGAGAGAAGTGTGCGAAGGGCGAGGTAAAACAAGGGGGGAATAATCGAGGCTATTATAAGAGTGAGAAGAATTATTTAGAAGTAAAAACAGGAGGGGAAGAATAATTAGAGTGCACAGTGAAAACAGTAAGGAGTTCGATATCGAAGTGTGCAAAGGGGATTAGGGGTAGATAAGGCGAGTCAGCAAGTAAATAAGAGGGCTAAGATATAATATGAATAAGGTGGGTTAGTTATCAAGTTGAGAGGGAAAGGAATGGAGTTTGGAAGTGTTGAGAGGGAGCGGACGAATGTATTAAAAGAAGTTAAACGGGGAAGAAGATGGAAAGCCATATAAAAGATATACGGTTAAGGAGGTTAAGTTAAAAGATTTAGGGGTAGTGGAAGAAAGGTGTTAGAACTAAGGGGATTGTGGAGCTAACGGAGTTCATGGGTGATTTTTTTATGTTAAGAGAAGGATAAAGGGATGAGGGAAATATAAGGAGGGATTATAGAACAACAGGAATTAGAACGAATCGGAAATAAAATTCGAAATGTAGGGAGGGAAGATCCGAGATGAAGGGAGCATCCCATTGCCAACTTTGTACTTTGGAAACCTTTATGATAGCTACTGCTACTAAATCTAAAAATATTATTAATTCTAAGAATGAACTTATCTCCAGTTGCAGGCATAAACGTAAATTCAAGTATAGCAACCATAGTAATCCCCCTGACACCCCTCCCCCATTTGATTAAATACCCTCCCTTCATCTCGGATCTTCCCTTAAGGTCATCTGATTAAGCATCTAAACCCCGAACTCTGTTCATAAACATTTTCTGTTATTTTAACTCCCTCTCCGAACTTTCGTTAACTCACCCCCACTCCTTTCTTCCCCCTTTTCTAGTTGAATCCTATTCCGCGCTGACATCCAATTTCAACTTTATGTGACTCACCCCCCACATCTCACCCCCCCACATTCACACTCTTAGTTTTAACCGCACTTCTTTCACCGCTTCCACTCCCTTTCTCCTCCCTCGTACCCGTCCCTTTCTCCTCCCCCGCACCCCTTACCCGTTCCCTCCCTGCCTACTGGTCGCATATTAGTTTTTGCTTTTTCATTTTAAGTCGGCTTTCTAAACGGGCTAGCTTTAAACATTTTCGCTGCCTTTTTTCCCACTTTAAAACACTTTCCATTGTTATCTCTGCCCAGGAAGTACTTTTAATGGCGACTATTTTCCACCTCAATCTTCTCTGAGCCTACCTGCTTCCACGAACGTACCTCTTATTGGACTTTTTACCCCTTTTGGATTTTCTATTTTCGCCGTACCTGAAGTTGTGGCATCTTGGATTTTAACTTTGAATCCTCTCTCATTTATTTATTGTGCCGTTAATGACCCACCTATCTACACCTTATTCTCTCCGCTGGACTTTTCGACACCGGACTTTTTTGCAATCGGACATTTGCTTGCATTCCGGCAGAGTTTTGCCCTGCGTTTTCTTTCCCTACAACTTTTATTTCTTTTTTTCAAATTTTAAATCTTGGCCATTGCCAACTTATCTATCCCAGCAACTTCCTCTGATGATAAGATTTTGATCTTTGAAAAGCCTGGCTTAAGGAAAATTTAACTTGAATAAATTGCCTTTTTGCGGAATATACCTTGCTCTGAGCATTTGAATTGAATTTTAATTTGGCTTTTGCTTCTCTAATTCCTTTCCATTCTTCTTCATATCTACCTGCTCTATCCTGGATATTGAGCTGTATACTCTTCACAATAGGTTTTACCTCTCTTAAAAGTTCGCTTTTAGTACACCTCTTTATATATATATATATATATATATATATATATATATATATATATATATATATATATATATATATATATATATATATATATGTCATCTATCTTTATATATATATTGTAACAGCTTTATTAAAAAATGGGAGAATGCCACAATGGCTACGAATTTTTTATTACCAATTAATAAACTCGTGGCATTTAATTAAAAGTACGAATCTCTTTTGAAGATTTAAACAGTAAAATATGAAATTATATAAATACTTTGCATTATAAATAACGCAGATATAAGAAAAATATATAGTTTGATGGGGAAAATTAATATACAGCCTATATATTTTAGATAGTACCAAAAGATTGCTGACTTTTACATTTTGTTGTGGTTCTTGAGATATTCGAGGCATTTATTATCTGGTGATTACAATATTAAATTCTTTAAATGAAGAAGACAATGTTGGTAAAAAATAATGTTGATGTTTTGTGCTTTAGAATATTGTTTACATTCATCAAACTCCTAGTAAACAGCCCCTGAAAATATTTGTACAACATCTACGTAAGGAGGCATTCAATAAGTTTTATCAGGAACCACTTCCGGTTATAACTTCGATATCGAAAAGACTCGGGTTTCTATTGTGAACAGGTGTAAAATATGGACTAATATTATTTCTATGTCCTATTTATTATGTTTTCAATATGAATGACAAGAACACGAAATTTGTCAAAATTTGTGTTCTTTGTGGAGATGATTTTGCAAGGTTCACCGACTTACATTTTTCCGGTCAGCCTATATCGATGTCTTTCATTCCACAACGAATCATTTTAAGCAGATTTAACTAGTAAATAAGATGTTGAGAAAACAAAAGAACAGAACGAAATTGTCTCAGGTTGGTGATACATTGTTATTGATTCAGAAAAATACAAGACGACATTCGTACAAGTCATTTCAGATGACGTAAAATAAGCGATTGTCCACTCGCCAAGTCAAATCATACAGCTATTCACTGTATCTGAAATATAAAAACAAATCTATACATACATATCTATCTATCTATCTATCTATCTATCTATCTATCTATCTATCTATCTATCTATCTATCTATCTATCTATCTATCTATCTATCTATCTATCTCCCCCTCTCTCTCTGTCTCTCTCTGTCTCTTTCTCTCTCTCTCTCTCTCTCTCTCTCTATATATATATATATATATATATATACAGGGTACTCTCGTACACTAATGAACGGATAATTATTAATTTTGGAATATATATTCTAGGCAACACGGTGAGTAACATCGGCACATTGTTTCTGTTTTAATGTTAACATTTAGGAGTGCATATATATATATATATATATATATATATATATATATATATATATATATATATATATATATATATATATATATATAGGATCAAATATAAACCAAAAGTAAAACTTTTAGTAGATGGAACCTATTGTGAAGAGGTTTAGCTCAATATACGAGATAGAGCAATTGTATATATATATATATATATATATATATATATATATATATATATATATATATGATTATTTTTATTTACACAGATATGTACAAAATCTGCAACACTGGCATGTCGATGTTATCGATCAACAGATATTATAAACTGAGATCTCATCAGGCAGAGTTAGAATCCGATCTTAACCGTAGATCATATTAACTAAAGAGATTTACTAAAGATGCCTAAATCTGCCCTTTTGGATGAAACCGCGGTACATTGCTGAAATATGTAATATACAGTATCTAAATAAATTATATATATATATATATATATATATATATATATATATATATATATATATATATATATATATATATATATTATAATATAAAATAAAGTAATAAAATAAGATGTCAATCAAATTTTATTAGAATTCAAAGTTCAAGCAAAGTATCCTTTGAATTCTAATAAAATTTCATTAACACCTTATTTTATTACTTCATTTTATATTATAATATTAATGCTCTATCCAGTATATTGAGGTTCAGTTTTGATCCGGATGTTTCACTAATTATAAGATATTAGTTGACGCTTATATCTTTTGTTGGATTGCTTCATATATATATATATATATATATATATATATATATATATATATATATATATATATATATATATATATATATATATATATATATATATAGTTTAAAGGTTCATACTTTTTTCTTTAATAAGCATCCGTTTGAAATTTAATAAAAAAGAAGTGTGGTAAATAAATACCATCAAAGCTTGTTATAGATGCAATATGTATTTTACAAAAAAGAAAAGACAAATCGAAGGTTTTTTTTTCTTCTTCTTTTTATAAACTAACATTAAGTATGTAAACTACATACATACTTAATGTTAGTTTATAAAAAGAAGAAAAAAAAATCGTCTTCGATTTGTCTTTTCTTTTTTGTAAAATACATATTGCATCTATAACAAGCTTTGATGGTATTTATTTACCACACTTCTTTTTTATTATTATATATATATATATATATATATATATATATATATATATATATATATATATATATATTAGGAAACTGCAGCCTGGAAAATCTGAAACATCCATTTTAAAGTTTGGGTGATAAAATAAATAAAATAAATAATAAAATAATAATTAAAAAATAATAAAATAAATAAAATTTTGTGAAAAGAACAAAAGAAGACATATTTTTCAGGTTGCTGATGAAGTTTTTATTGGTTCAATAAAATACAAATCATTTTAACAAGTATAACATAATCGATATTCCACTGACCAATTCGAATCACGCAGCAAATTGCCATGTCTGAAATATTGAAGGAAATTCGGTTAAAATACTTCTCGAATGATTAAGACAACTTAATTAGCGTTAAATTCGATGAATAACAGACGAATCGCATTTTAATATCGATTAAAATGAATTACAATTTTATCAGAAAGAAGAGCAAAATCGATGAATAAAGACAATTAATAATTATTTAAACATATTTCAAATCATTAAAATTCTACTAACAAAATAATAAAAAAACGATGTAACTCTACAAACCTTTTATGGCGTTAAAAAGAGATGTTGTTTCCTTTTATTTATATAAATCTTTCATTCTTTTGATGTCGTTAGCTCCAAGAGTTGTTTGTCCACTGTACCAACCGGCCATAATTTCGCCTTTTTTGTTGTTATGTCCTAATCCCAACGAGTGACCACTTTCATGCAAGGCGATCGAAACAAGTTTCAAGCCTTTGCCTGTTTTATACATGTAAGGTTCATCGTCGTCAAAATGGATGTCACCTGCTACGCGATGCTTGGAAGGACCGAATGCATGGGCTGCCACTCCACCTGAAATAAAAACGATGAAAACATACACACAAAATAACAAACATTCAATATAAAATGGAAACATCAAGAGTTTGATTGGTCGTTTCTGAAATATAAGTTCTCTAATAAATAAATAATAATATTAATATCATTTAATTAAACTAATTATTTATTTAAAA
>OY744543.1:9060200-9065200 GCA_963556195.1 Sepiola atlantica | reverse complement strand
AACAAAGAACAACGATGTTAAAATTAAATATGCCAAAGTTATATGCGTACTTTCCGCAGCGGTAGAATGATCCAACCATTTTTCAGTGACCATGGCAACATATTTGATGTATGTCTTCTATTTTAGGTCTGGACTGAAAGTCAGTCCTAGGAGCTTATCAAAGCAAGAGGCTTCCTCAAAGAGCGACCCATTCATTTCAACCTAGGCAAAACCGGGATCCGAGCGTTGGTGGTGAAAGGAGAGAAGCTTCGTTTTTAAGGTGTTAACGGCAACACGTCACGTGTTTCCCTTATTACACCACGTGTTTCCCTTATTAACCCCTAGGCTGGAAGTGAGAATCAGAAAGACCTCGATCGAATAAATAATCTTTCCACAGAATGAGACATCGTCTGTGCGATTTTCTTGTTTAACATCATTGGAAAAGAGAAGCGACACACCGGAAGGGAGTTAACACTAATCCTAACCCTAACCGCGACAAACCGGAAGAGACTTAACCCTAACCCTAACCCTAACCGCGACACACCGGAAGGGAGTTAACCCTAACAAACCGGAAGAGAGTTACATTCTTAAACTACGCCCATTCAATCTACGCGTTTAACGATGAAAATGACTACAGTGTGAATTAGTGAAATAAAGTTTCTTAAGCCTACATCTTGTTTGTATTTCGTAATTCAATGCAATTAATATTTAAAGCTTAGTTATGACAGACCAATCTGAAGCGTGACAGACCAATAGAGTACGCAGCTAAAAGAACTCGATAACACTTTCTGTTAATGATTATCAATAATTGTCACCGCTCCCCATGCAATGAATAGCAGCATCAGACATTAAAAGCCTCATTAACCCTAACACCATAACCCCTAATCATAACCCTAAACCCTAACCGTAACCCTAACCCTAACCCTAACCCTAACCCTAACCCTAACCCTAACACCCTAACCCTAATCCTAACCCTAATCCTAACCCTGACCCTAACCTCTAACCATAACCCTAACGCCCTAACCCTAACACCCTAACACCCTAACCCTAACCTCTAACCATAACCCTAACCCCTAACCCCTAACACCTAACCGTACCCCAACACCCTAGCCCTAACCATAATCCTAACCCTAACCCTAACACCCTAACCCTGACCCTAACCCTAACACACGTTACTTTTGTGGGAACGTAGTGAAACCCACAGAAAATAAAATCTACTCACATCAACATTTAAATCTCTTGGTGTTGCCTCCTGTTCAGCGCTGCTCGGAGTGACTTCTTGCGAAATCGGATTTGCGGTCACCGCTGACCAAGTAAGAAGAACAACAAACAACGTCAACATTTTCTCCTTTGTTTCTGGTGAGTTCCGAAAGAGTTTCTCCAATGGAATGATGTCTTCTCACCAAATCCGGCTTCTATTTATATACAGAGTTGGGAATAGACATTCTCGTAGCAGCTGGGCATTTAGACGATAATGACGTCATATCTTCATTTAATCACACTTTTTCTTTTATCAAAAATCATTTCAACTCATTAAAAGGTAAAATTCAGTTTCCAAACTGAATAAAAACCTCAAACTGATAAAAGTTTCGCATCAATGATTTCTCTGTTTTTCTCTAAAAGTTTTCTCGATTTATCTTGAGAATCTGAAAATTTTAGATGCAATTTCGTTTATTCGTATCTTTTATTTTAAATGTTTGACATTAAGTAAAAATATTGATTCGCCATTTCTTTCCATTTTTCCATTTTTTATTCGTGAATCTTTGTCATTCTTAACTAAATATTTAACTAAATATTTAACTAAATATTTAACTAAATTGCTAGAGACTTTCACTTACAATCCTCATATCTTACGTGTTGTGTTCTTGTTAAACACAACTTCTTTCAAACCAAAATGTAACATACGAATCGACGCCTGCTGCAACTTTTTCAGGGGGCAAAGGGACATGCTTCACCCCTAGGGGAATATTTTGCAATTAGATCAATTATAAAAGTCAATTTGATGGCATATGACATCGGCATCTTTCTAAATAAATTCAATTTTTACTATGAAATGATGATGATGATGATGATGATGATGATGATGACGATGATGATGATGATGATGATGATGCTGATGCTGATGATGATGATGATGATGACGATTAAAAAATAGAGACACGACAAAGTCACTCAGGTACTACACTGGAATATATGCAAACTTCATGAATTGGTATGGGCATGAGCTAGATGTGGTACTGGAGAACGACAATGTCAAACTTCTTTGGGACATGCGCATACAGACTGATAAGGTTCTTGAACATTCAAAACCCGACTTGATCTTTCTAAACAAAAACAAGAGAACTTGCTTAATCACTAATATAGCCTGCCCCATCGATACCCGAGTGCAGGAGAAGGACCAAGAAACAAAAAAAATCGAGACTTCAAATGGGAATTAGTTAGACTATGGAAATGTAAAGAAGTAAAGGTGATTCCCGTTGTAATCGGAACGCTTGGAACCATAACGAAAAGCCACCATAAATGGCTTAAACAGATTGACGAGACAATTTATTTTCCAATTCTGCAAACGTCTTGCCTGTTAGGAACAGCGAAAGTGTTAAGGTACAGCTTGAATGTCTAAGGTCAAGGGAATAGACTTGATGTTCAAAACGAAAAATCCAACTAAAAACATATAAAGTTGAGACTACTATGAAATAATATTAATTATAATAATAATAATAAAAAAAACACACGACAGCGTGGGAAAGGAAAGATACTGGGAACTATGCAAACATCTGCACTTTGACATGCAGACAAATGGTACACACATGAACCGGAGACAGTATTGGAAAATGAAAAACAGATTAGTATATAAAGCTTTTGGTTCTAAACCTATAATCTCCGTGGAAGTATGGGAAAATCGACTTTACTTTATTTTATAGAATATATATATATATATATATATATATATATATATATATATATATATAAATTCAGTAGAATACAAAATGTATGACGTCACTAATAGTTTGCAATCTTGCTCCAAAAATTTCAACAATCAACGATATTTTCAATGTGTACACGTGTTTCAGAAAATTCACCGACAATTAAATGAATTTCCACGTCAGCACCTGTTTTTTATCAACTCCAACTCGGGCAACTTGCAATGGAAATATTCGCAATAATTTCAAAAGCAAAAACAACACAAAGTTCAATAATGACATGCTAAATACGTGAGATTAATAAAAGTCAAGGATCCATTACATGATGAGATCCATTTTCAGAGGTTCTGACTAGATTAAAATATTTTTTAAACGATCATTTTCCAAGAATATGAAGCTCCACTTCTTAAGAAAGATCAGCAGCCCGAATAAGAAATGATTTTCTTAAAATATTTATGAATGCAGGAATAATAATTTTATAGTTAACGATTTTCAATCAATCTCTGATGTTATAAAAAATTCTGTTATCACAAATCCCAGACATGACTAAGCGCAACCTATTAATGTTTTTAAATTCAGGGGAGATAAATAGTTTATCTTTAAAAAATAATCTATCGTGATTTTTATCCTCTCTTTTAAAAGAATCTTTCTTTGAAAATCCATGGATTAAGGATAATGAGAATCATCCTTGTTTTTGAACTTGTGATGATATGATAAATATATTAATTGTACAACTTTTATTTTCGTCATTTATTTACTATATATATATATATATATATATATATATATATATATATATATATATATATATATATATATATACTAAAGTAATCCATATTTTATTATTATTGGCAGCGGTTATCGGAAGAGGCGGAGAGTGCCTGACATCTAGGAAGACTTGTCAGTTCAGGGAACACAACTTGTTGCTGCCAGTGAGCAATCCCTGATAATGACTGGCATGAAAACTGAATTGGATTATTCTGTTTTAGATACGTTTTATAGACTTATTTCAATTGTTTTTACCAGGGCAGTAACTTATTCACACGACTAGCAAAGAGGTTAACCCCACCTGAAGGGTCGAATAGGAGCACGGGCCGCGTGCGCCATCTTCAGACAGAGAACACACACACTTTGAAAATAGTTAAACTCAGCTAGATATTTTGGGGGTAAATTGCAGAGTAACACACAATGCGCTAAATTACTTACTCTCCATCCAAAGAATGAGATTTTACTTTTCTTTGAGGAGAGAATTACGTGTGTACAGTCTGATAAACTTGGTTGAAAAAAGACAACAATTAAGATCGTCTATAAATTGAACATAAAATGATAACCCATCTCTCTGCCATTTTAACTTTGTACGGCGGTTAACTGTTTTTTTTTTTACAGCTAACCATGAATATGAGTATCCAGGTATTCAAGCAAAACAAACAAACAAACAAACAAAAAACGAATTAAGTGGGTTGCTTGTTACTTTAATAAACCTTTTTAAAAAGTGAAATTTCTTTTTCGATTTCCCCCGGTAAACGCCGGGGCACGGGTCTTGCTAGTTTAGCATAAAACAAAACAGTAAATGAAATTGCATCGGAAATGTTTGGATTCTCATGATAAATCTAAAAAACATTTATATTAGAGAAAAAAGAGATAAATAATCATTGATGGAAACTGTTAGAAGTTTGAGTTTTTTAATCAGTTCGAAATCTGAATTTTTCCTTTTAATGAGTTGAAATTATTTTTGATGAAAAAGTGTGATTAAAAGAAGATACTACGTCATCATTGTCAAGGTGTCCAGCTGTTACACACTCTGTGTATAAATAGAAGCCACATTTGGTGAGAAGACATCATTCCATTGGTGAAAGTCTCTTTGAACGCATCAGGAACAAAGGAGAAAATGTTGACGTTATTTGTTGTTCTTTTTACTTGGGCTGCAGTGGCAGCAAATCCGGTTTCGCAAGAAGTCACCCCTAGCAGCGCTGAACAGAAAGTAACCCCAACAGATTTAAATGTTGACGTGAGTAGACTTTACTTTCGGGATTCTTCATCATCTCATCACAGGTGTCGAACAGGACATTAAGGCGTTTTTATGCAAGATTCAGTGTACAT
>OY744543.1:9047700-9055200 GCA_963556195.1 Sepiola atlantica | reverse complement strand
AAACTTACACAAAGGACGTTAGTAAAGGAGCCACACGGTAATTATTGACACATTTTGTCAGCTTTTCTCGTTGGAAAACAATATTAAATCATCTAAAAACCATCATCTAAAAATGTGGCCGTGTTTTATCTTTTAATTAAAACGATTTTCCCGTTGTAGGAAAGCAGTTGGCGCCGCATTGCCTTTGTGGGCAGGTCCTACCAAAATGAAATTTAAACGAGTTAAATCGGGCCGCGCCATCATGGAAATTAAATTTGTCACAAGAAACCATCCACCATGTGACAGACCATTCGATGGACCTTGTATGTTATTAATACGTTTTTTCGAATCTTATGTTTTCTTAATTCAAATTTGCTTTCTTTAATGCGTCTACAGATTTATCTAAAGTTACCGTTTAATTACTGTTTTAATCAAAAGTTGCCGTTTAATTACTGTTTTAATCAAAAGTTACCGTTTAATTACTGTTTTAATCAAAAGTTACCGTTTAATTACTGTTTTAATCAAAAGTTACCGTTTAATTACTGTTTTAATCAAAAGTTACCGTTTAATTACTGTTTTAATCAAAAGTTACCGTTTAATTACTGTTTTAATCAAAAGTTACCGTTTAATTACTGTTTTAATCAAAAGTTACTGTTTAATTACTGTTTTAATCAAAAGTTTCCGTTTAATTACTGTTTTAATCAAAAGTTACTGTTTAATAACTGTTTTAATCAAAAGTTACCGTTTAATTACTGTTTTAATAAAAAGTTA
This sequence comes from Sepiola atlantica, assembly GCA_963556195.1. NCBI lineage: Eukaryota > Metazoa > Mollusca > Cephalopoda > Sepiida > Sepiolidae > Sepiola > Sepiola atlantica. Next base: position 9,054,450 of record OY744543.1, on the reverse strand, counting down.
CCGTTTAATTACTGTTTTAATCAAAAGTTTCCGTTTAATTACTGTTTTAATCAAAAGTTACCGTTTAATTACTGTTTTAATCAAAAGTTACCGTTTAATTACTGTTTTAATCAAAAATTGTCGTTTAATTACTGTTTTAATCAAAAGTTGTCGTTTTATTACTGTTTTAATCAAAAGTTACCGTTTAATTATTGTTTTAATCAAAAGTTACCGTTTAATTACTGTTTTAATCAAAAGTTACCGTTTAATTACTGTTTTAATCAAAAGTTACTGTTTAATTACTGTTTTAATCAAAAGTTTCCGTTTAATTACTGTTTTAATCAAAAGTTACTGTTTAATTACTGTTTTAATCAAAAGTTACTGTTTAATGACTGTTTTAATCAATAACTAGCAATATCCGTGGGAATTCCACGGAGCTTTCTACATCAATTTAATATTAATAATAATATGCATTTTGAAATAATAAATGTCGTAAATACTATTAAGAAAAAATAATTTTGTTATCAACTAAATATTTAAATAAATGAAACGAAAATGTCTCTTAGTAATTTGATTAAAATTATTGTTTAAAAAATAACAATAATTATTCCCTGTATTCTTATTTATTTTTAAATTTGTAATAATTTGATTATTTTTAAAACAATAATTATTCCCTGTATTCTTACCGTTAGAATAATTGTCAGCTAAATATTCTTCAAATCCCTAAAACGAATTTCACTTTTTAAAATTCATTTATTTAAAAGTTTTACTGTTTTAGTTGAGTGGACGACATAATTTGATTTGGAAACAATTCATTTTAAAATGGTTAAAGTCGCAATTATTTAACTGAGCAATATCTGATTGCTCACCAATCACAATCTTTACTGATCGGACAAACACTTTTTTAAATATGTGTGAAAGGTGATAACGTACGTACAAATATGAAATGCCTTAGTGTATTATTATATAGATTGATCCAGTTTTGTTAAGTAATATATTATATACTATTCATATCTTGGTTTTTATTTTCACAGCGTTTCGGCCGATGTAAACTACGACCTTCTTACGGTGCATCTTTTCGAGCTAAAGAAATATTTCTGTCTGCGTAGGTTTCCGAGTTCAACAGAAAAATTCCCAAGTTTGAAAAGCTGCACTTAAGAAGGCCGGGTGTTACATCGGCCGAAACATTGTAAAAATAACAACCAAAATGAGAATGGTAGTCGAAAAATTGTTGGGGCTTCTGTGTTATCGAGGGCCAATTCTACCCTTTATCTGTTTCTGTATTTCAGATGGAGTGCTCGCCCATGCCTTCCCTCCTAACCCCAAAAGTACTGGAGGTGACATGCATTTTGACGATGATGAAACTTTCAAATATAAAAAGGGCAAAGGTTACGAGCTTTCTTCAATCGTCTTGCACGAAAGTGGACATTCGTTGGGATTAGGACATGACAAAACTAAAGGCCAAATTATGAATCCTTGGTTCAATGGACAAACCCATCTTGGAGCAAATGACATCAAGAAGATGAAGGCTTTGTATTCATAAACCACCAGCATCTTCTCTTGCTCCACATCACAAGGTTTGTACATCGAAATTATTGTTTGCCTCTTTTTATGAATTCGAATTCATCGAAATAAATGAAAGATGCGTATTGATTGGCTTTTATATGTATCGATGATTACGTTTTAGTTGTCTTTATTATTTGAGAAGTATTTAATTTGGATCTGTGTTCATATTTCAGACATGGCGATTGGCTGTAGAGATTGGACTTGACCAGTGGAGCATCGATTATTTGAAACCATTTCAAACGATTCGTACGAATGTTTTCTTGTATTTTATTGAACCAATAAAAACTATATAAAAAACCTGAAACAATTATGTTTTGTTTTTTTGTTTTCTGAAAATCAAATCGATTACCGGAAAACGATTTCAAATATTGTTTCGAATTTTTTTAGATGCGGTTTGATAATTAATATTATTTTGACTTTAGACTCATTGCACAACGGATAAAAGCGTTAATAAACAATCAGTTTTAAATGAGTCTTATGGAGGTTGAGGGTTCAATCCTCACTACAAGCGATGATAACTAAGACTAATATAATAATTAATGAACGGTTGACGGAACGAGAACAATCTACCCTCGTGGAATAAATAAAGGATTTACTTCGAAAGTCCGTGAAACATCGATTATTTGAAACCATTTAAAACGACTAGTACGAATGGTTTCTTGTATTTTAGTAAACCAATAAAAACTAAATAAGAAACCTGAAACAATTGTTTTGTTTTCTTGTATTTTAGTAAACCAATAAAAACTAAATAAGAAACATGAAACAATTGTTTTGTTTTCTTGTATTTTAGTAAACCAATAAAAACTAAATAAGAAACATGAAACAATGATGTTTTTTTTTACAAGAAACATTTATTTATTTTTTGTTTTCTCAAAAGTATATCGATTACCGGAAAACGATTTAACATTTTATCGTTTAAGAATTTGTATAATTTGGATTATTCGGACTACTATTCTCATCGTTGTTGTTATATTCACAACGTTTTGACCAATGTTCCCTCCAACTTTGTTCAGATATATTTTCTAAAACTTAGATCGGTGGCGCAACGGATAAAGGCGTTGATTAACAATCAGTTTTAAGTGAGAGTCTTCTGAAGGTTGAAAGTTCAATCATTACAACAGGCAATAATAAAAAGAATAACATAGTATTTAACACAGCTAGACAGTCATGGCGGACGGGCTGAGAACATTGGAATTGTGTTTTTATGTATCTTATTTTAATGTGATTGTTCTTTTTTTTGTCTTTTTTTTCTGATGTTTCTGGACACGATATTTGGACTTCTAAAGAGTTGCATGTATGAAAACTTATATATATATATAATTTTTGGAGACGACAAAAAGCAATAAAAAGTATCAAATTTCAAAAGAAAATCTCCCGCACCCTAGAAGGCTGGGATGACCGATGGATCATGGATGGGTAACACGCACTTGACCAAGAGAAGCAGGAAAAATGACAAATAAAAAATAAAAATAAAAATCAAAGATACCCACACACCCGCAAACCCACGCATGCGCAAAAACAATAACAAATTCCTCAAATGAAACAACATTTGCTCGAATCGAAAGACATTTCTTCAAATGGATTTTCATATCTGATGAAAGCGGGCCACCGCTTGAAACGCGTTATATATAAAATCATAAAATGGTAAAATAATAAATAAATGTTGAAAAAAACAACAAAATAATAAATAAATGTTGAAAAAAACATTCTACAAATGTTGGTAGCCTTACTCCTTTACATATATATATATATATATATATATATATATATATATATATATATATATATATATATAGAACAGTTATTTATTATATTCCAATAACCATGGTTTGTTTTATTACTTTTATTTTTGTTTTTATTTTTTTCACATTTCCAAAAATTCCAAATTTCTGTGAGATATATTTAACGGTCCGTTTCATTTGTTTTGTGCCAAACAACATTTGTATGTCAATATCGTCTCTGCAACACTACAAAATCATCAGAAAAAGTTCACAAATAATAAGAGTTCTTAGATTAGAGTGTCTTGAAAAACACCCACATCATACATCAGTTTCATTTTAAGGTGAAAATAAACAATTTTTGGAAATGTGAAAAAAATAAAAACAAAAATAAAAGTAATTAAACAAACCATGGTTATTGGAATATAATAAATAACTGTTCTATATTTTGCTCTGTTATCAATAATTGACAAACATTGAGCTGAATCTTCAAAGGAGACTACAAACTAAAAGTATCTGATGATATATGATAATACATATATTGTCTTTAATAATTAATTATATATATATATATATATATATATATATATATATATATATATATTTATTTATTCTGGTACAGAAAAATTAGTACAACATTCTTAATTAATCGAGCACTCTGCTGGGATTTTTCCTACCATTCTACAAAGAATTTATATATATATATATATATATATATATATAATCCAGGTAAACATCCACAGGGTAGTAATCCAAAGATTTTCAACCGAGCTTATAAAAAGTGCTCAATATCAAATAGAGCTTTTATATATGATTATTTTTATTTACACATACATGTACAAAATCTGTGACACTGGCATGTCGGTGTTATCGATCAACAGCTGTTATAAACTGAGATCTCATCAGACCGAGTTAAAATCTGATCTAATGAGATCATATTTGGAAAGAATGAAATGGGGAATACATAAAATAAATTTAAAGTTAAAATTTGGAAAGTCACGTGGTTGGAACCGTTAAACATCCAAATTAAAATAATATAAAGTTAAAAATATAAAATATAAAATATAAAATATAAAATGAAATGAAAAAAAAATAAATAAAGAAAGAAAGACAATAGATATAAAAGGATAGATAGATAGAGATAAAATAAAATAATATGATATAGGATAAAAAATAAAATAATTTAGTATAGAGAGAAGGGAGGGGAGAAGGAGGAAGTGGGTTATAGAGATGATGGAAAGAGCAAAGAAATGGGGAAGGGAAGAAAAAGACACGTGCAGCTAATGTCTAAATGTTGATTGCTGGCAAGAGAGATTTGTCAATATCAGTTTAGAGTTTTTGTTGGGCATGAGATCTAAGTTTGGGTCGGCAATGATGGTGGTGGTGGTAGTGTGTGTGTGTGTTTCGTTAACACATTGGGCTCTGGTTTTGTTATGAAAAAGAGTCGCCAACTTAATAGGTCCCTCACTATCCACCAAGCTCCAGCCCCTGTACCATCGCCGCAATGTTGCTTCCTTGTGCCTGTTCTACAAGTACTTCAATGGATTGTGCTCTGATAAACTTGCTGCTCTTGTGCCCCAACGACGTAAATTCACTAGACCAACCCGACAATGTGCCAAATCTCATCCATTCACTGTGGAGGCCCCCAGATGCTGAAGACTTTTCTACTCCAAAAGCTTCTTTCCTCGTGCTGCTGGACTCTGGAACTCCCTCCCTGCTCCCTGCTTTCCTGACGGTACTGATATGCAGAAATTTAAAACTAATGTAAATAGACATCTCGCTGCACAGCTCTCAATTTAGGTTGACCCCCCCCCCAAAAAAAAACCAAATCAAAACTCTCACCCTTTTTCTCAGTAGCCCCCTACGTCTACAGTGGCGGCCTGCCTTGTTTGGGTGAACTATGTTAAAAAAATTGGAACAATACATAAGAAGACATTGCCAATGCTGCTGCAAAGAAAACTGCTAGAAAACTTCTCACTCCTGACAGTATTCTATATCCCCATTCGCCCTTGCATGGAGTATTGTCGTCACATCTGGGCTGGTGCACCATCCATTAGATTCTCTCCCTTAGACATGATAAAAAAAAGAGTCGCTAACTTAATAGGTCTCTCACTATCCACCAAGTTTCAACCCTGTCCGATCGCCAGAATGTTGCATCCTTGTGCTTGTTTTACAAATAATTCAATGGAATGTGCTTCGATGACCTTGCTGCTCTGGTGCCCCCCCCCCACCCCCACCTCGACGTAAATACACTCGACCAACTTGACAATCAGCTAAATCCCATCCTTTCACCGTGGAGGCCCCCAGATTCCGGAGAGCCTTCTACTCCAATAGCTTTTTTCCGTAAAATGCTGCCTCTTGGAACTGCCTCCCTGCTCCTTGTTCCCCCGACTGTACCGACATGCATAAATTTAAGATAATGTGAACAAGCATCTCGCTGCACAGCTTCCAATTCAGGATGACCCTCAAAACTTTCACCCTAATTCTCAGTAGTTCGGTAACTTGCCTTGTTTGGAGTGAACTAAGTTAAAAAAGACAACAACAAAAAACAGCAAACAAAAAAACAAGTTTAGTGGAATATTATTAGAAAAAATAGCACGTAGATGTCTAAAACACACATTGCTTTCTTTGCTTAAATGAAAAGCTTGATACAAATAGATTTCGTGAGAGGTAAACGCATTAACAAAAGATAAAAAAGCTCGATTAATTGTAGGCATGATAAGTTGCACACTCTTAGCAATTTGCATGTAACCCTCGGGATCTAGAAAACTCACAATTCAACTAAACAAAATCATTATTATTACATTTACTTTATCAACCTATTTTCCCCTATGTATGTTGTTTCTTTTCAGGTTCCTCTCTTTTGCATGATTCATTTTCTGTTAATTCTTGTGTATGGGCTTGTATATATATATATATATATATATATATATATATATATATATATATATATATATATATATATATATATAGGCAAAAATTAAATAACATGGAATGTTTTTGCTTGATAAGACTTTTTTTTTTAATTCTTTCAATTTTCCGAATCGTCCATTTAATGTTACGGTCATATTGGTGTATGTGAGTTTCGTGAGTTTCTGGTTCCATTTTCTTTCCTTTTTCGCGAGTACTTTCGATTTGATTCGCCAAATGATCTTCAGGCGGTGTTAGTCTTGGTGTCTTTAAATATATATATATATATATATATATATATATATATATATATATATATATATATATATATATATAAAGACCAATCAAATGTGCGTATGTGCATATATATATATATATATATATATATATATATATATATATATATATATATATATATATATACTTTGCACTGAGGATACCATACTAAGGAGCTTTTCAACGTATTTTTAAGCGTATTTTTTCAGCGTATTTTTTCAACGTATTTTTTCAGCGTATTTTTTCAGCGTATTTTGAGATGTACTTTTTAAACGAGAGAAGAACGGGTGCGAAGAAGGAG
>OY744543.1:9022700-9040200 GCA_963556195.1 Sepiola atlantica | reverse complement strand
CCATGGTCGAAACTTAATGACCAGTGTCTATATCACGTGAAAAATACTCGACAAAAATCTACGATATCCTTTGTATATTTTACCTTAAATTAGGACAAAGTTTTTGAAAACTAACATCCGAAAAGTTATTTTTAGTGAGGGTGGCTGCTGAGGATATTAAAAACCGGAAGTCACTAACAAGTTCGCATATCACGTGAAAGCTACTCGACCAAAAAGAAAAACTATGATAAAATCTGTATCTTTGATCAGCAATAAGCATACTAGATTTTTAAAAACCGATCTCTGAAGTACGGGATCGTGGTGACATAAGTGAACGCGATGCAGTTAGTCGCTGGTTGTTATATCGCGTGAAAACTACTCGAGATAAACTCTATATTAATATCTTCGATGTGGCAGTTTGTTTTTTATTATTAAGAAAATTCGATTTTGAAAACTTGCATTGTAATATTGGGTCGAAAGTCGCTGTAGAGTGTTTATATCATGTTAAAACTATTCGACAACAACGGCAGTTTTTTTTTTATCATTTAAGCGAAGATGTGTAAAAGTATTTGCTGGTAACACCACGCTCTATTCTCGACATGCGAACTTACTGCACTTGTTCCCAATTAACTAAGCCCCCTTTCAACCATCCCACCCCATTCACTGTAGAGGTCCTCAGATACAGGAAAACTTTCTACTCTAATAGCTTCTTCTCTTAGTGTTGCATAGCCGTCCTGGAATGGGCCGTGACAGTTTTCCTTTTGTATACCCGTCCCGGAACGGGCTGTGGCAGTTCTCGTTTAAACAACTGCTCATTTTAAACACCAAAAATCATATATATTGCATACCTTTAAATTTTTCGTACCTTCTTCTTCTTTCCTCGTCGCGTGGAGGGGTCTGTCGTCTAGTGGTTGAATTCTTTTTTCTTTCTTTCTGTCGTGAACCTCGCTGCTACAACAAAAAGCTTCATGACCAACTCAGGAGACAAACAATCTTTTAAACTTTCAATTCTGTTTTATTTCAGGCATTATATTTCCGTCGGCTTGGAGATATTCACTAACGTCGAGAGAGAGAGAGAGACCAAATTACTGCTTTATCGTAGTTACTTCCTAATTAAGTCCTTAACCATTCGAGGAGGGGGTAAGAGATCTCACGCCTGTATCCTCTTAGGAAATTTAATTCCCCTAATCATTTGAAGACTACATAGAGAAACACGTCTGTTCGGCTCACCTCCAAAACTCAGACTAACAAAAAACTCTGCTTCCCACGCAAAAGCCCGTGACGTCACAGAACCCCCATGCGCAGGTGCATTCGTCACAGCCTGACTCCCTTGAACTCCCGGTCTCATCAAAATGGTGGCCTGTCACGTCTGTGAGCTCCAACCGTGAGAACAGCCCCATTCTGCACTCGACTGTACGGGTCCACCCGCACTAAATCGCGCAAGCCAAACCAAACGATTTCCCACAGATACGTCTACCTCAAGATGCGCCCATTCCCACAGGGGCATTATCCAACATTCGGACCGGCTGCCTTTGGAATTACCTTCCTGCTCCCTGTTTTTTCCGACTGTACCAACATGCAGAAATTTAAATGTAATTTAAACAAACATCTTTTTGCACAATTCCCCAATTAGAATGCTCTTTATAAATGCGGCGCCGCTTACGTCTCAGTGACAATGTGTCTTGTTTAGGTCGAATAACAGTAGAATTTTTTTTTCAAATAGGAATAGGGGGGTAGGGTGTTTTTTTCTAGTAGTTATAAGCTCTTACCAAAAGTTTATATCGCGTGAAAACTACTCGATACAATTCTGTGATATTTTCTGTATCTTCAATTCCGGCAAATTTTTACGGGCATTCATTTTTTGAAAACTTACCCCATGAAAGTTTTTTTAATTACTGTGTCAAAAATCAATGAGAAGTGTGTATATCATGTTAAAACTACTCGACACCAATCTATGATGCTTTCTGTTTTCTTCGAAATTCGACAATTATTTTAAGAATTTGTTTATTCATTTTGATGTTGGGTTAAAATGGAAGATGGAATTAGAAAAAATAAACAGATTTACTGAAATGGAAGATGAAATGTGATAATACAATGCCCATAGATTAAATAGAAGGTTTAATTAAACATCTATAGGTTATCCTATAAAATAGACAGGGTTCACAGCAATGAGTTACGATAACCAGAATGTTATGGCAAAATAAGGAGGACACTACTTACAAAAATTTCTAAGGAAAGTTATTCACCTCAAAATCTGAAAGTAGTAATTAAAACTTCTTATTTTAATGTCTCACTAATGACTTGTTATCATCAAGAATCCACCCCAACGAGTATTCTTTCTTTTTGCGGTATAGAAAAGAGAAAAGGCACTCCCCGGATCCCCATGCTTCACTACCAAAGAAAAACTCAAAAATTAAAAAAATCATTTTATTCTTCAAAAAGTTTGTACACAATGGTATTGCAGAAACAGTGAGTCCTGTGTTTCTAATGATCAATTACCTTTTCTAACTGATTATAAAGCACAAACAACAAACTCCTGTATTTAAAAAGAAAGTGAGTTTACCTTTTGCAATAAATTAGAAAAAAAGCTTTGACATATATATTCGCACCATATCACAGAATCAACGAATCTTTTGTTTCTAATGATCAATTATTTTTCACTGATCAACAAATATTTTTACTGATGAAAATTTAGAAATAAAAGCTTCAAAATCCATATTTATACCATACTGCAAAATGAACAAACAGATTAATTCAATAAGAAAACTATTTTGACTTCAACATGTATTTACACCAGGCTCTTGCAGAAATAATTAGTTTCTTTGTTCTTACAGATCAATAATTATTTATTCAGACTGCTAACATTTCAAAGTAATTTCAAAACCTTTAGTGCTGGTTCTTTACTTGACTTGGGAGACTGAAACAAACAATAATTCTTGAAAAATATATTTGATAATATAATTCCATGCACTCTCTTTGTATTGAATTTTTTACAATTCAGACATCAACATAAACATTTTTGTTAAAGAATTTCTGCAAACCTTTGATTTGACAGCATTGAACATTATGAAACAGAAAAACACCCACTGAACAGTGGTATCCAGTGGAACTTTTAAATCATCACGATCTATTTCTTTCAAAACACTTCCATACTCATGATAATAAAAAGCAGTATTATTGAATATTTCCTCCTCTGTAAGACAATCTTTTCGTGTGACACATATCACATTTGAACAAACTGTTTCTCTGCTTGATATCATCAACTGGTGCGGATCCTTTTTTCTTTTTAACCACAATATACAAGTAATGATCTTTGTACGTAAGTACAAATTCTAAAAAAAAAATCCAACATTGAAATAAAAATTCTTCATTGAAATATGCATTTGCCTTTGTTTATTCAAAATTACCTGTCTCTTCATTTATAGGAATTTGTCAATAATTGTAAAATTTATCAATTAGTTCATTGTGGTTCTTATTATTTGGTATGTAAAACACATAACAACATCAAACTAATCTACCAGAGGAATTTTACCTTTGTTTGCAACTTCTATATCGAATATTTAAGAAAATTCACATGGCCCCCAGTAAAAGACCGCAGTTGCACGATTGCCTGGCCTGTAGTAGGGATGGCCATGGTTTCGATCCATTGCATATCCTCCCCCCTCCATAGACTTAGGACCTATTACGGCGTCATTTTTCAAAGTATTATCTGTTGAACACACTGCCAGGTTTCGAAGATAAAATATACAGAAAATTTCATGGATATTTGCGAGATGGATATATATATATATATATATATATATATATATATATATATATATATATATATATATATATATATCTGAATATGATAAATTAAAACTACATTTCATAATACCTCGTGTGGTATTCGTACTAGAAGGGCAGACAACTTCCACCGAAAATTCACATGCGGTCAACGGAGATGACATACAGCGACTGGTATTTCCAAATGGTCACCCATCTGGTACTGACCAGGCTCAACGTGGCTTAACTTCACTGATCCAACGAGAACCGGTGTGTCAACGTGATTATGCCTTTATATATGATAAATTATTAGAAACAAAATATAAAACGGAAATACAGAACAAGCATTAGATGCAAAAAGATGAAAATGTACATTTTAAAGAATACAATAATGGCTAGTACATCTTAAAGGAATGTTTAACTAACAAAAAATGGAAGATATATATATATATATATATATATATATATATATATATATATATATATATATATATATATATATATATATTAAAAGGAAATAAACTAAACACACATTAGGGCTGTCCGCATGATAAATTATTTCGACCTAGATCAGTCTCATCAGACGCGTGAACAGCCAAATTTAGGAATGATCATTCAGTTCCTAAATGTGGCTGTGCACGCGTCTGATGAGACTCATCTAGGTCGAAATAATTTATAATGCGGACAGCCTTAATAGGTGTTTAGTTTGTTTCTTTTAATTTTATTCCTGCTTTGTTTACAAGTACATTGAGCTCTCACTCGGATTCCCATTGAAGCCATTCAACTCTGCACACACGCACACACACACACACACACACTATATATATATATATATATATATATATATATATATATATATATATATATATATATATATATATATATAGTGTGTGTGTTATAGTGAAATAAATTCCAGAAGGAAATCCGAGTATGAGAGCTCAATGTAATAAACAGAGCAGGAATAAAATAAAATAAAGTAACGCGGAATCACATAATAACCGGTGCTCACAATATATATATATATATATATATATATATATATATATATATATATATATATATACATATATATATATATATATATATATACATATATATATATATATATATATACATATATATATATATATATATATATATATATATATATATATATGTATGTAATCATTTATAAATATTTTTTTTTCAAAATAAACCCGTATACACATGTGTTTCATGCCAACCCCTCAATCATCAGTATGGGAGGAGACAATCTTCGCCGGTCACACGGTTCGAACCCCGATACGAAAGGCGCGTACCAATGCTCCAACGCGCAATGGGAAGTAAATTAACATCTAAATAGCAAAAAAGACCAAAAGAAAGACAGTTAGAAATTAACCAATTGGGAAAACGATACTCAAAAAACATAGATGACAAAGATGTGGGATCAATATGCTGTATTTATGATTTGCTCAATGCCACAATACTAATTACTGAAGAGAAGAGACAATAAAGCGAACCTTTTCAGGAATTATGGAAGTTGACTCCACAGATCTAGTAAAAAGAAAAAGAGGTTTTTAGAAAACTTCGAAGTCGATCCAAAAGAATAAAGAAATAATTTTAAGAGGAGGAAAAATAATGTGGTTTAATAGGACCACACTTACAAGAATGGACTAGGCCAATGTCGACTAAGCAATCACATCCAGTCTACAGTAGAAGGAAGTTGCGTTCGACGCCCTAGAACTGTTTTACCTCGGCAAACAATCAATCCGGCAGAGTGTGGGCCTTTTTTTGACGCCGATGACCTTGATCTGTCAGGCTGAGTTGGGATTCTGCGCAGTCTTAGGATATGCATCCGCTCAGGCTATACCTTCTAGCGTTGAGAAGGGGATGGCTTATTGCCAATCACCTGAGCAACCCCCTACCGGAGAATGACGACGGGGGTTGCTCAGGTATTCTGTGAGCAAGAGTGCACTCACATTTCGATCTTGTGTCATAGTACACGAATAAAAACAACACCAAAAAGAAATGGAGAATCAATATTTTCTTAGACTTAGAATAAACCAAACGCCGATATGTATGTAATACTAGGTACTCTTATAGCTGATGCACCGGGTTCCCGTGACTTCGCGTCGTCAACGTTCGGGCAGGTTACGGAAGCGTCCGAGAGTTGACGTAGCGAAAACTGCCAAACGCTAAATTGAAGACTGGAAACCGATAAATTACGACGAAGAAAATCAAACTAAAATATATACAAATAAAGAACGAACAAACCATAGCTGTTAGCAATTAAATGGTTATTTTTGTTATTTTTTGTCAAAGGAACCATTGTTAATCAAATGATTTTAAATACAATGTTAATTTGTTTGTGCACCGGAAAGTTTCAAATGATGATTTTGCTTGATTTGTTAAGCAAATGTTATTTTTTATTTTTTTATTTTTTCAATGATTTTTTTTACATTTTTTTGTGAATTTCTTGTTAACATCGCAACAACTGTTTTTAAAAAAAATTCAATGATTTTTTTTTTTACAGTTTTTGTCAATTTCTTGTTAACATCGCAACAACTGTTTTTAAGCAACTTTTTTCTGGTTTTGTTTTCTTACTTTAACGAAAACAAACTGTTTATCAGCAAATGTTTCCTGGTTAAAAGTTTCGTCAACTCACCGGCGCTTCCGTAACCTGCCCAAACGTTGACGACGCGAAGTCACGGAAACCCGGTGCGTCAGCTATAAGAGTACCTAATATTTAGTTAAGAATGACAAAGATTTCACGAGTGAAAAAAAAAATGGAAAAAAATGGCCAATCAATATTTTTCATTAAAGCCAAACATTTAGAATAAAAGAAAACAATAAATGAAATTGCATCGAAAATTTTCAGATTTTCAAGATAAATAGAGAAAACGTTTAGAGAAAAGAGAGAAATTATTGATGCGAAACTTTTATCAGTTTGAACTTTTTAACCCGTTTGAAATCTAAATTTTCCCTTTTAATGAGTTGAAATAATTTTTAATGAAAAAGTGTGATTAAAAGAAGATGCGACGTCGTTATCGTATAAATGTCCATCTGCTACGGGAATGTCTATTCAACACTCTGTGTATAAATAGAATCCGGATTTGGTGACAAGACATCATTCCATTGGAGAAACTCTCTTTGAACGCATCAGGAACAAAGGAGAAAATGTTGACGTTGTTTGTTGTTCTTTTTACTTGGTCTGCAGTGGCAGCAAATCCGGTTTCGCAAGAAGTCACTCCTAGCAGCGTTGAACAGAAAGTAACCCCAACAGATTTAAATGTTGACGTGAGTAGACTTTACTTTCGGGGTTCTTCATCATCTCACCACAGGTGTCGAACAGGACATTAAGGCGTTTTTATGCAAGATTGAGTTTACATTATATAAGAACACATCAGACACAGCTTGGGTTGGTGTTCGTACCAGTCTAGAATACGTCCTCGTCAATCAGTCAGACAGTTTTGATCAGTTTTAAGAGATCCACCATTCCAGGCTTTACCTTCTCTCTGAGGTAACCCTCGAGGGTAATGTCGACGGGGCTGCTCTGGCATTTTTTGTAGGCCAGAGTCCACTCCACCTCGTTGCTATCTTTTCAAAACCCATCTGGAGAAAATGCTGACATTGTTTGTAGTTTTTCTTATCTGGTCTGCTGTTATTACAAATGCAGTTTTGCAAGAAGTCACTCCTAGCAGTATTGAACAGAAAGTAACCCCAGGATTTTCGAACGATTTAAATGTCGACGTGAGTAGATTTTATATTCTGAGTATGTAATTAATAGACTTTATTTTAGGAGTATTTCATTATCTCACCATCAATAAGGAGTGGAATTGGCCATTAGAGCTACTTTATGTGCATAACTAAATTGGAAATATAAGGAATAAAGGATGTTTAAATCCAAGAGAAATTGCCAAAATTGTTCTTTCATTTTATGAACAATTTTTAAAATTTCTTTTCAAGAACAATATCTCCTTTTACTCTTTGGCTTTTGGTCTGCGAGACATATGTTCGGAGCACTTCTCACCCACCCCCACACGATGAAGAGTGTTATTACTAATGTATAATATTCTGCAGAGTAATTTAAAGAGAAAATAAAATGAAGAAGAATATTAAAGTAAAAGAGGAACGAAAAAATATTTCATTTATCAACAATTTTATATTTCTTTTGAAGAACAATATCTCCTTTTACTCTTTGGCTTTTGGGTTGCGAGACATATGTTCGGGGCACTTCTCACCCACGCCCATGCGAGGGAGAGTGTTATTAATAATGTATAATATCTTGCAGAGTAATTTAAAGAGAAAATAAAATGAAGAAGAATATTAAAGTAAAAGAGGAACGAAAAAAATTTAATTCTATCAACAACTTTTAAAATTTCTTTTGAAGAACAATATCTCCTTTTACTCTTTGGCTTTTGGTCCGCGAGACATATGTTTGGAGCACTTCTCACCCACCCCCATACGATGAAGAGTGTTATTAGTAATGTATAATATTCTGCAGAGTAATTTAAAGAGAAAATAAAATGAAGAAGAATATTAAAGTAAAAGAGGACCGAAAAAAAATGAATTGGGATTTACATTTGTTTAATTTGTCTTATGTGCTAAAGATTCATATAATTTTTGTACTATATATCCTTTTACTCTTTGGCTTTTGGCCTGCGAGACATATGTTCGGAGGACTTCTCACCCACCCCCACACGACGGAGAGTGTTATTAATAATGTATAATCCTCTGCAGAGTAATTGATTCATATATTTTTGGTACTATTCCCAGCTATTAAAAATCAACATGTGTGGATGTACATTCAGCTATTTCATTTCCAGCGCTCTGAAGAATTTATGTTTATATCTCATTTGAAAGTTCGCTGTTGTCTTTAGTATCCGGCTGCATCTGGTGTGGTTTGAAAAGCCACAGTTTCTTTTAGCATTCAGTTGTGTCAATGCTCTGGTGTCAGCTGAAAAGAAAACTTTCTTCGTAATCTCTTTCTTTCATCTAAATGCACAGATGTCCAGACTTGTTTAAATACACCGAGGTGGAAGCGTTATAATTAGTTAATAAATATTTGTTTACTTCTTAATCTCAATCAGGTCATGTGACCTGTTTTTTAGGGATGTAGCTGTGAACAATGTTTCGAAATACACCGTACTTCCATTTTTCGGTGAGCGTTGCTTTTTATAAGTGAAATAAAGGAAGGAAAGAAAAGACACTAGGAAGGTAAAGAACGAAAAGAAAGTAGCTTATCATGTCAGTAACATATCTTATTCTTCAACGCCTTGCCAATTATGCTACTAAGATAAATTCAAGACCCACAATAAACTCGATAGGATTTTGACTTGAGATAGCCGATACCATAGCGTATGAATGTATCCATTAAGCCAATTATTCCCCTTGACATATAGATAGATCAGACAAGTCAGAGAAGCCGATCCACAGAGGAAGCATGTTTAAATAATTGTTTTATCCTCGTCGCCACTTTATAACCCTGTAATTTAGGTTATAATACAATCATAACTTGTAAATAAAATGGATGAACTATCAACAGAAACGTTTAACAGATTTATTAAAACTGAACACAGAATGAAATAATGAGTTAATTGACCGCTGTACGCGAATTGAAATATTAACAATCTCAAGACGTGGTCTGTTTACTTTCTCTCCCAGCAGCAAGACCATTTCCAAGGGCGATAACTCTTAACTTTCCGAAATGGTTCAAGGGAAGTAAATCGTTTTCGTTAGCTGTCCGAACAAGTTGTTTTCTGTTTTTCTTTTTTATTTGACTGATTCAAACACAGAGAAATAATATAATGATTTCTGTTCCTAAGATATAGCTTCTTTTTTATTAGTATTTTAACCGAAAGACATTATTAACATTCTTATTCGCGTGATTCATTTTTCCAAAGAAACTACTTTTCAAATAGCGTAGCCGATCTCTAGTATTTAATCGTGTGCATTAGGACAACCAAATTAACGATAGTTACATAAATAGAACGATTAAAATAATGATTCCTTCTTCTATTTGACCGATTCTTTCTGTCAGAAAATACAGAGAAAAATATAATCCTATCTTTCTCGAAGATAAAACCTCCTTCTTTATTTGTACGTCAAAGGAAAGACATTATAACCATCTTTATTCGCGTGATTCATCTTAATTTCCCATCAAACGAACCGCTTTTTAAAACAAAAGTGAAATATTAGGATTCCAAATAATTACAGTAATCCCTTCTTACAAAAAAAAAAAAACAACAAAAAACGTGGCCATTTAATAATCCCGTTACTTAATTATTACCTATAAATTAATTAAATTTGTATGTCGATTTGTGATTGATTGCAGAAATATCTCCGTTCACACGTGAAGTATTAATCAACATTTATTCATAGTTACTCCCCTTTTGGCCAGCTGGAATTATCTCCCCTTGTGTAACTCTCTTATTAAAAAAACAAACAAGTCTATTTCGAGACAAACAATGGCGGCCAATACTAATGTGCTTTATTCAGTTACATTAATCTGTTTTTTTTTGCAGGAATATCTCCGTAGATACGGCTACATGAATGATATGAATGAGCGCTCAGACGATTATGTCGAACACAGAACAGATGCGATCAGGTAAGTCATTCACAAAGAACCGAAGTCTCATCTCTCCCCTCTTATTCTCTCTCTCTCCCCCTCTCTCCCCCTCTCTCTCTCTCTCTCTTTCTCTCTCTCTCTCTCTCTCTCTCTCTCTCTCTATATATATATATATATATATATAGTCTAAAGAAGCTTTGAGTCATTTTAAACAAAGAAAGAAAATGCAGTTTAAATTCCCAGAGAAACTATATATATATATATATATATATATATATATATATATATATATATATATATATATATATATATATATATATATATATATATGTCTAAAGACGCTTTGAGTCATTTTAACCAAAAACAGAAAATGCAGTTTAAATTCAACTTAGCACTTGCATAAGCCGACTCACCGTTGGAAAATTTATAAATAAAAAAGGGGAGTCAAGTATCTAACAGTGAAACAAAAACAGGGGACCTTAATTTATATATATATATGTGTGTCTCTGTGTATGTTTAAGCTAACTCGGAAATCGCCGCAATAATTATAGAATTTAGAAAACACGCTATATTTTTTCAAACTAAGAATCTTTTGTACTTGTTGATGAGCTCAAAGAGGACACATCCAATATTGTCATACAAATGTTGGTTGGTCTACTTTGATCGAAACGAGTTCGTTAAATAATTGCAATAAATAGTATCTGTTTTGAAAATGTTTGAAAATGTTTTTGTAAGATGAAATAAAATCTGGACCATTTGAATGTAAATGAAACTAGCTTATATATATATAAGGTATTTCGAAGCATTTAAACTATCCAATAGAAAGTCGTTTGTGGTTTGAAAATTCTTGCGTGTTTTCCTTCTCAAGGTCATTTCAGGAATTTGCCGGTTTGGAAGTGACAGGAGTAACAGACGAAGAGACTCGAGAAGTCATGTTAAAGCCGCGTTGTGGAATGAAAGATATCGAAATACACAGACCAGCAAATGGTAAGTCAATGAGATTTTCAAATTTGATCTTCACACAAAAAAAACATATGAGGTCAAACAGATTGATTCATACCTTAGTGATTAGTGAACGTGACTTTTATGACTTAAACAGTATTTGAACACGGCACGCTGATTTCACCAACCGTTTCATTATTAATTACACCATTTCCACTTTTTGTTTAATGTTCAAACCTGTAGTCTATCAATTATGAACGCAAGAAACGAACTCACCAAACCGGTTTTAATCTCCGTTCAATCGTAAGCTATAACAAAAAAGTTAGCTCCCCTGTTAACGATTATCTCCCCTTAATAGAACTCTCTAATCTATAACAATAAGTGCTATTACCGTTGTCTGCGTTCAAAGTTAACACTAATTATTTATTAACTATGAAAATTGTAATTTAAAAGAAAATTGGCCCAAATGATGCGAGTTGCATATTTAGGAGGTGTCATTTTAAACTAAGAATTATTCGCATGAAATGTGAATAAATATACATACAATTATTTATGAAGAGATAAAAATTAACTGACACCGTTCATGGGAAACTTTTGTTATTTTGTGAGCCAGATTAAGTTTTCTACATCCTGGACACGGGCTTGTGCCATAATTATAGACTATGCATATATACTTACACATTCATATATATATATATATATATATATATATATATATATATATATATATATATATATATATATATATATATAAAGTGGTGTACTAAAAGCGAACTTTTAGGAAAAGTGAAACCTATTGTGAAGAGTATATAGCTCAATATCCAGGATAGAGCAGGTAGAATGAAGAAGAATGGAAAGGAATTAGAGAAGCAAAAGTCAAATCATAATTCAATTCAATTGCTCAGAGCAAGGTATATTCCGCAAAAAAAGCAATTTATTCAAGTTAAATTTTCCTTAAGCCAGGCTTTTCAAAGATCAAAATCTTATCATCAGAGGAAGTCGCTGGGATAGATAAGTTGGCAAAGGCCAAGATTTAAAATTTGAAAAAATAAAATAAAAGTTGTAGGGGGAAGAAACACAGGGCAAAATTCTGCCCGAATGCAAGCAAATGTCCGATTGTTAAAAAGTCCGGTGTCGAAAAGTCCAGCGGAGAGAATGAGATGTAGATAGGTTGGTCGTTAAAAGGCTCGAAAGGTTGTGAGAGAGGAATCAAAGTTAAATTCCAAGAAGCCACAACTTCAGGTGCGGCGAAAATAGAAAATCCAAAGGGTAAAATGTCCAATAAGTGCAGGCAGGCAAGCTCAGAAGAGAGTGAGGTGGAAAATATTCGCCATTAACAATACTTCCTGGGCAAAGATGTCAGAGAAAATGCTTTAAAATGGGAAAAAATGTAGCGAAAATATTTTAAAGTTAGCCCGAAGCGAAAGCCGGCTTGAAAATGAGGAAAGGCATAAACTCCTGTGCGACCAGTAGGCAGGGAGGGAATGAGTGAGGGGTGTGTAGGGGGAGAGAAGAACGGGTGCGAAGAAGGAAAAGGGGTGTGGAGAGTGAATGCGGTTAAAACTAAGAGTGTGATTGTGGGGGGTGAGTCGCATGAAAGTAGAAATTGGATGTTAGCGCGAATTTGGGTTCAACTAGAAAAGGGAAAGGATGGAGTAGGAGTAAGTCAACGAGTGCTGGGAGGAAGAGTTCAAATGCCAGAATGCGTCTATAAATAGAGTTCGGGATTTAGTTGTTTTATCAGGAGACCTTACTTATAAACAATGAGGCAAAATATATTGAAGGGTAGAATTAGAGAAATAGTAAGAATAAAAATAAAAAATTGAAAGATTAAAAAAGTAAAAAAGTAAAATAAGAATAGAATTAAAATCAAAGATAAAAATAAAAATAAGAAAAATAAAAAATGAAAAAGAGATAATAAAATTAGTATTAGTTTTAAGCTCGCAAAGAAAATTATGGGTTGCCTGATAAGAAAATAATAATAGAATGAGGGAAAAAGTCGATAAAATTGGAACTCGAAAATGAGTATTAGAATGAGGGAAGAGTAAATTAGACCTCGAAAGGATATCCGGAATGGGAATCCCCAAGGTGGTTAAAGGTATGGGTTGAAATAAAATGAGCAGTTACGAGACGCTAGTGCTTTATGGAAGAGGGAGAATTAAACTTTGAAACAAAAAATTTTCCAAAAAAAAAGGTATAAGGAGGTTGATTAAGAAAATTATTAATTAGGTTAATGATGGCAGAAAGAAGCAAGAGACATACGAAGTTAAAGTAGTGACAATAGATTAAACCAGAGTGAGAATGGAGATCGCAGTTAAAAGTAAATATTATGGGGGTTAAAAGATGTAGAGTGAGGGCGGGTTAAGGGTTGAACATGGTCTGAGAGAAGTGAGCGAAGGGCGAGGTAAACTAGGGGGGAATAATCGAGGCTATTAAAAGAGTGAGAAGAATTATTTAAAAGTAAAAGCAGGAGGGGAAACATTTTTTAGAGTGCACAGAGAGAACAGTAAGGAGATCGATATCGGAGTGTGCAAAGGGGGTTAAGAGTAGATAAGGCGAATCAACAAGTGAAAAAAGGGCTAGGGTATAATAAGAAAATGGTGGGTTAGTTATCAGGGTGAGAGGGAAGGATAGAAGTTTGGAAGTGTTGATGGGAAGCGGAAGAATGTATTAAAAGAAGTTAAAGGGGAAAGAAATGGAAGTCATATAAAAATTATACGGTTAAGGAGGTTAAGTAAAATGATTTAGGGGTTAGTGGGAGAAAGGTATTAAAGTTGAGGGAATTGTGAAGCTATATATATTTCCCTCCCACCGACTTCCTTCAACCCGAACCTCGGTCCTGTGCTCCCAGTAGTGGCTACTACTTCTTCTCATTAACCCATCATGTCAACCCAATATTTTCATGTACTTGTATGCCATTTTTCTTAAAATTATCATCCTGAGGAAGTCTTACAAATAAAGACGAAACGTTGATGAATACATAAAACAACATCTTTTTGGTTTTACCTTTTTCATTTCCCATATATATATATATATATATATATATATATATATATATATATATATATATATATATATATATATATATATATATATATAATTTTATTTATACAGACATGTACAAAATCTGCAACACTGGCATGTCTTAGAAAGATCGGATTCTAACTCTGCCTGATGAGATCTCAGTTTATAGTAACTGTTGATCGATAACATCGACATGCCAGTGTCGCAGATTTTGTACATGTCTGTGTAAATAAAATTATCATATATAAAGCTCTATTTTGATATTGAGCACTCGGTTAAAATTCTCTGGATTACCACCCTGTGGATATTTTTTACCTGGATTATTACCATTATTATTATATATATCAATATATATATATATCAATATATATATATATATCAATATATATATATATATATATATATATATATATATATATATATATATATATATATATATATATATGGATGTAGATATAGATATCGATATAGATATAGATATAGATATAGATATATTCAACTATTGATTTATATTTATTCGTGAATCTCTGGTTATCAATATAACATTCTTTATATAAAGAAGGGAATATAAAAAGCAATTATAAAAACAACAAAAAAATCATCAAATAAAGGCAACGAAAGGTCCAACAAAATAATTACTATTACTTTTGACTATAAAATCAAAACTATTAAAGGGTACTCATGCAGTTTACGAACCGGGCTGAAATAATAAGGTTATAATTTAGAAAGCCATTCTTAACATGAAGAGGTGGGGTTGATTAACTATTCTGTTTATTAAATTGCTAGGTGAAAGTACAGAATAGTTAATCAACGTTGTTAAGAATTGCTTTCTAAATTATAGCGTTATTATTTCAACCCGGTTCGTAAACTGCACAAGTACCATTTTAAAAATTATCTAATCACTACTTATCTCGATTTTCCTCATGGCTTATGGCTACAACAAAAACAAAACAGTTTGAATTATCTCCCCTTTCAACTGACTCTTCTAAAATAAAAATGAAAATTTCATCTGTCCCCAATGATACAGAAGCACGTAAACCCATTTCCCATGACTTTTAGTTGTCCTAGTGTATCCCGAGATCAGACTTAAAGTTCCCGTGGTACGTTAGCGGTGTTTCGGATAATCCCTTTGGAATTTTTAAATACTTTTCTAAAATGATAATCCTTATCAAAGATTTCTGCGGGCCACAGGAAAAGTCTTCGCGGACCGGATTTGGCCGACGGGCTTAAGGTTGCCCATGCATGACTTATATAATCCTTATTGTGAAGCACAAATTATTTTTTTATATTGTCTACGTTTTTTTCTCTTTTAGATAGATGGAACGTTTCAAAAATCACCTACAATATCATAAGTTACACAAAGGACATTAGCGAAAGTGACACACGGTAATTAGTCACAGTTTTTATCAGCTTTTTTTTCTCTCTTCGGAAGAAAAGAATATTAAATGAATGGCAAAAGCAAAACGAGATGTCTGTATTTATCGCTTAATTAAAACATTTTTTTCTCGTTGTAGAAGGGCCATTGCCGCCGCACTGACTGTGTGGGAAGGTCCTTCAAAATTGACCTTTAAGAGAGTGGATTCCCGCCGTTCCACTATGGAAATCAGATTCGTCACCAAGAATCATCCACCCTGTGTCTATCCAATGGATGGACCGTGTATGTTATTAACAGATTTTTTTTTCGATTCTTATGTTTTCTTTAAAAAAAAACAAGAACACTTTCGCTTTGTATTTTTGCTACGAATTTTGTCTAAATTCATCTCTTTAATTAGGTGAAAATTTCAGATTCATGCGAGTAGTATTTTCTTGTGTTCATTTATACATAAATAACACTAAACAATCAGACATTTTCACCCATTA
This sequence comes from Sepiola atlantica, assembly GCA_963556195.1. NCBI lineage: Eukaryota > Metazoa > Mollusca > Cephalopoda > Sepiida > Sepiolidae > Sepiola > Sepiola atlantica. Next base: position 9,024,083 of record OY744543.1, on the reverse strand, counting down.
CGAAAATTCCTACCAGTAAAATACATAGCCCGGTTGTGCTCGCATACCCTTAATGACAATAAAAATGTAAAAATTTGGGAATTTCCTTGCTTTTGTACATTTAGTGTATATGCATTTTCATCTTAACCCTATTAAGGGCATATGATTTCAGTATACTGCCATTTCTCATGGAATGTCACTACTTTTGTAAAGGCTATGCCTCAATACAATGGTAATTTTAAAGTTTTTTTGGGAATTTTCTGGAAAACTAAGGTATATGGCAAACTGAAATCAAAATGCCATCAACTAGACCCTAGAACCTCTATCTCTGCCAAAAATAAGCTGAATCCATCAAATAGTTGATGAGATACAGGGTGGCACATAGTACGTACGTACGTACGTACGTACGTACGTACGTACACACGGATAACACAAAATCATGCCTGACCTTTCTGGATCTCTGGGTTGCCTTGACTAATGATGCTGAAATTCTACACACTTATAGAATGTGCAGGCCAAAAATAGCCGTTAGGGCTCCACGGGACTCAAAATCCATCATTCTTCGGTGAAAAAGTGGTTTCATGCGACATTGCAGGTCCTAAAACATCCTCAAAAGCTATGAATGGATATAGATGGTTAAATCTGATATAGTACTTTAATTTAGGACCATTTTCAGGCTGTGAAAGGGTTTTCATGAATGTAAAATAGCCAAAAACTAGTGGCCTGCACCTTCTGAATTTTGCAAAATTTTCAAAATGTTTGATTGTTTAGTGTTATTTATGTATAAATGAACACAAAAAAATACTACTCGCATGAATCTGAAATTTTCACCCATTACGTCCCACCCCTAATTTAATTGCTGTTTTAGATTTGTATAATAATAATATTTAATTTTGTTCATGATTCGTAGTTCTATTCTATATCAATGTAGAATTTGAATAATTGGTGTTACTACGCGTTTCGAGAGACAATTATAGCGTGTATATGCTTGTGTATATGTATAAAAAAAAAAAATTTGACCCGGTGAATTACCCATTGAGCTTTCGTTAGATTACTTGAATCAAGAAAAAAGTGAGTTTGCAAATCCAATTACATTCAAAAATAATCAAAAAAAATTAAAATCCAAACTTTCTGTTTGCTTTTTTTCCCCTTTCTATGTATCTTTTTCTGTTCTCCAGGAATGGGTTTAGTCGAAGAATAGTGATATTTCATTTTGTACATGATTCGTAGTTCTATTCTACATTAATTCAGAATTTGAATAATATAAGTATTAGTGTGTCGAGTGACATTTATAGCGTATATATGTTTGTGTATATGTTTGCGAAAAAATTTGACCCGGTGAGTTATCCATTGAGCTCTGCTTAGATTACTTGAATCAGGAAAATGTGAGTTTGCAAATCCAAT
>OY744543.1:9005200-9020200 GCA_963556195.1 Sepiola atlantica | reverse complement strand
ATAACCAGTGAACTCTAACAGGAACTTTTCTGAAACAGAATTGTTTGATGAGTCGAATTGCAAGGAGAAATCCGGGACGACTGGAAACAATACTCAAATCAGCAGAGAAAGACTAGTTTATTCGCTAGTCTACTATTTAACCCATAGCTGGAGAGAAGATATATAGATTCATACCTTTCCCGAGGGTATTAGTGAAATGATGCTCTAGCCCCGACAGAACTCGAACTCGAGACGCTGAGCCCATATTAACATATTTATACATGATCTGCGATCCGTTTTTACAACAGAATTGGAGTCTGGTCAGTTTTCCGAAAACGAAATTCCTTACATCCTTCTCTTACTCATAGAACCATAGAAAAAAAGGATACTTCTGTAGTTTACAGACCGCGCAACAACGTGTATATATATATATATATATATATATATATATATACATAATATATATATATATATATATATATATATATATATATATATATATATATATATATATATATAACAATAATATTCTTATAAATAAATATTGATTATTTAAATACCTACAGACATCGATGTTTCATGCTAACGCAATCTTCAGTGTAGGAACTAATTCTCAACGGTCGGTAGGCGCGAACCTCGATCACTGATTCGTAGTCGGGGATCTTATCAATCGGCCATAGCCAATTAGTTAGTAAATATAGAGGAACTTTAAATGTAAATAGCGAAATCGGCGGCTATGTACCAGGCAGTATAGAGTGATCTACGAAACGGCGTTCGGATCGTGCATATAGCTATTTGTACTGCTTGTTATTAAAGCTACTCGAGAGTGCCCATATATATATAGGATACTTCTGTAGTTTACAGACCGCCCTACAAATCATATGCCCTTAATAGGATTAAGATGAAAAATCACATACACTAAATGTACAAAAGCAAGGAAATTCCCAAATTTTTACACTTTTATTGTCATTAAGGGTATGCGAGCACAACAGGGCTATGTATTTTACTGGTAGGAATTTTTCTTCAGCGCACCTCACACACTTCATCTACTCATGCATAGAGATTCATAATGTAGTGATGTGATAATGAAATGGTTTGGTTGATATGTAGTCATACCCTTAATTAATGACAATAAAAGTGTAAAAATTTGGGAATTTCCTTGCTTCTGTACATTTAGTGTATATGAATTTTCATCTTAACCCTATTAAGAGCGTATGATTTCAGTATACTGGCATTTATCATGGAATATCTATAATATATTAATTTTAATGTGAATATCAACATAGATATCCATACACTCCAAGAACATACTTAGACACAATTCCCGGAAGACCAAACTGTAGGGAAGTACAGATAGCAGCCCTAAAAGGAACCACATCTATCCTTAAGAGAGCCCTCGGATGTAAATTTTACTCATAGGGAAATCAAGTGTTAGCCTCAAGAGGGGGCCACTTGATCTCTTTAGATAAACTGAATTAAAATGATAACATATTTTTAGTCATAACCTAAATTACTATGATTGTCGACGGAGACAACTGTTTCCAGATCCCCTGGAAACCAAGCACGCTTCCCTATCATAATACTTTCCACCGAAAATATGAAAATGCAACTAACCTTAACCCTAACCCTAACTCTAACCCTAACCCTAACCCTAACCCTAACCCTAACCCTAACCCTAACCCCAACACCAACCCTAACCCTAACCCCAACCATAACCCCAACCCCAACCCTAACCCTAACCCTAAACCTAACCCTAATCCTAACCCCTAAACCCTAACACCTAACCCCTAACACTCTCATAAAACTAAACGCATCCACATTTACGATCACAAAAAATAATAAAAATGAAATATAAAAATATTTTAAAAAAATAAAAAGAAGAAAGACGAAAACAATTGGATAAACACGTTAAAAAATTCAATTATAACTTAAGAGGCAACTTACTTTGCCTATATTTTAACTTCCGGTTTGACTGCTGAACTTCGTTTGCTGCGGTACTAGCATGCAACTTACAAATAGGCACACGAATGAACAGATCGACGAAGGAACTTCTTATGGAGATGTGCGGTCGTACCTATACAAATAGTCGACAGGTTTGTTTTGCCATCATAAGACCGGGAAAAAGAAGATACATACAGAATGAATTTTAAACTGATTGCAATCTTCAACCTGTAGCAGACGCTACTACCGACCAGGGGATATTTGTTGCGACTTCTTTTCTTTCTCTGTTTGCTCAACTCTTCTTCGTCTCTTAGATAGAGAAGAAGAGATTATTTCGTGAAAGCACGTTGGCCGAAGATTCCGGCCAATCAGGGACCAACAGGTCAGCTTGACCACGCGTGATTTGACTCCCTATAAAACAAGTCACACACTATCTTTTCTGTTCTGCTTTCGGCCGACCGCACACGCTGGACATCGTCGTTCCCCCCACCAGCTCGACTGAGGAGGTTGGGGAGGCAAAAGTCAAAAAGTAGGTAATCTCTTTTAATTCGTTATTCGTGTCAGAATAACGAACTACTCTTTCAAGCCTACACGCATTACAATTGCCACAAAAATACACCAAACACGCTCGCATATACGCATTCATACAAACACGAACTTAAACAAACCGAACAGTTCACTCGTACACGTTCGTACAAACGGAACTTTTCACTCCTTAAAAATGAACTCTGTATCTGATAGCTCTACAAAATGTCTTAGTCAAATAAATTGTTTTGTTTAATGTAAATGTTTTACTCTAATTATTGATTTTACAAAATACCATTCTTGTGTGTAGCTTTATTATTCCTTCGCTTGCTTTCTAATATAATTTCAGATATTATAATAATGTTTTCTTTATTCCCTTTGTTTGTTTTATTCTGTTAATTATATCCACACGTGGTCGGGCTACTTCGACCAATCAACACATGGTTGGGCCACTTCGAACAGTGGGAATGACATGCTGCTATAAAGGCATCTCTCCCACAACCTTTGGTCGGGGGATCCCACATAGGTTTAACCCTTTGTCCAAGAACAAACCCCGGCCATAAACCATTTACTTTTCCGATAATATTAGAGGAAAATGTCGTCTGCTTGTACGAAGGGATGTTGTTAATGATAGTTTTATTTGATCGCACATCTCTTTGTTGATAGAAGTAGTAATAGTATGTTACTAAAAATGTTTCGGTTCTTCATTAGTTGTTGTGGTGCTACTTTTAATGAGGAGTAAGACAACTTTTAATGGGGAGTAAGACAACTCCCCCTTAATACTTTGAATATTATTTTACTACAGTGTGAGTTCTCACAAATCAAGGGGCCTTTTTCGAGGGCTAACATTTGAATTCTATATGATATACAAAATTGTTCAATCAGAATTATCGTCGATTTCCTAAAAGTTGAGTGAGTAAAAAGTGAAGAACACCAATGCGCCGTTCCCCAATTGACCACTTAACAGTGTTTATTTTTCTTTGTTTGGCCGGCTCCCAGGACAAGAATTCATCTGGTGGGGTGGGGTATCAATTTTAGTGTTGTTAATTCGGTAACATCCCTAGGAGAAGGTGCACCATTCGTCGTATGAGCCAGTGTATAGCTATGTTGAGGATATCATAGTTGGGCTTCGAATACTATAATATTTTTAATATTTGGACAGGTGTCAATTGTAAAGTAAAGCATTGTCATATCAGGTGTCCTAACAAACCTTCATAAGAATCAAAGAAAATGCTCGTCTGCAAAAGCGAAGAACTATTTTGATAATAGTTGTGACTGAGAAGGGTTCGCGTGGCAGTTTGAGTCTCTTTGTTCTGGTTGTACTACTGTTCTAACTTTTGTAGCCAATACCTGACAGGTTCTCGGTTGGTTCAGAAAGCCAGTCTTTCGGATTAGTTGAAATCTTATTTCAGGAACCGATCAGAATTAAGTATTTGACCAATGAAAATCGAATATTTCACAGAAATCGTTTTTTTTCCTGTTTCTGTTGAAGTTTTCTTCTGCTGCTTTGGTTGTTTTTGTTGTTGTTTGTCGCTGTTACTTTTTTTATTATTATTGTTGTTGTTGTTGTTATTGCTGTTGTTCCATCGGAACAGGTTTCTGCCAGTAAGACGTTGTCTATTAGTTAAGAGAGAAATCTAATAACTCGGAATAATATCTTGCCAACGATCGTGTAACAGCTTCAAACTCTTCGGCCTGTTTGCTGTTAGATTTATGTATCGTAAAATCTAGTGTTAAATGTCAATTATGCTCCACTACACTTGCTGTGCCATTCTATTGTTTCATAAACCAAACACAGTCGAGCACCATTCAAGCACCGATAAAAATGGCACAGTAAAATGGCACAGTAAAATGGCACAGCTAAAACATCGGATTGTTAGGAAAAAATTGCATGTGGGAAAATACAGCTGATACTCTTACAATGGGTTTATCAAAATCTAGTATGAAAAACATAAATAAATTGGTAACTAGTATACAGTACATACATGGAAAATATAAATAAATTAGTTATTAGATTCTACTTTTTAGGCGATTACGTGTGAGCACCCCGAAAACTTGGGGGGAAAAACAAAATAAAATAACACCCAATTCAAAGTGGGGGATCAGTTTCACATATAGATTTAATGTTAAATGATCACCCAATTCCGACAAGATAGCTTTTGAACAACATGTAACCGTTTTAGTTGAATCTTACATGTAACCATGTTCTTATTTAAGTGGGGTTTTTTCAATGTGTATTAATAGGGGAACGTTACATAATACTAAAATGAAAAGAAATGGACATTTCTTTCCATTGAAGAATTCTCCTAGCATCTTTCCCTTACTAGTTGGTTGACATTGAGTCCGAGATTGGTTTATTTGCTGACGACACCACGCTTTACTCTCGCCATGTTGGCAAAACGGACGCGATCATATCCGAGGTAATGGCTGAATCCTTAGAAAATGACCTCCAGTCTGTAGTAGATTGTGGTCATAAATGGTTGGTAACTTTTAATGTCGCAAAGACAAAGCTCCTTTCCTTCAATAACTACAAGAAACCTCTTCAACCACCGATTGTCATGGCAAATAACCCTACCTGAGAGTTCAACGTTCAAACTCCTCGGCCTAACCTTCACAAGTAACATGAATTAGAACAAATACATTGAAGACATTGCTAAGGCTGCAGCAAAGAAGGTTGGCTCCCTCTACCGTGCTAGTAAACTCACACCTGACATTATCCTGTATCTCTACAAAGCCACCATCCGCCCATGCATGGAGTATTATTGCACCATATGGGCTGGTGCATCATCTACTACTCTCTTCCTCCTTGACAAGGTCCAAAAAAGAGTCGCCAACTTAATAGGCCCCTCACTGTCAACCAAGCTCCAGCCCCTGTCCCATCGCCGCCATGTAGCATCCTTGTGCTTGTTTTACAAATACTTCAATGGATTATGTTCCGATGAACTGGCTACTCTGGTGCCCCCTCAACGTAAATACACTAGACCAACTCGACAATCAGCTAAATCCCATCCATTCACTATGGAGGTACCCAGATGCCGGAGAGCCTTCTACTCCAATAGCTTCTTTCCTCGTGCTGCTGGCATCTGGAACTCTCTCTCTCTGCCCCCTGTTTCCCCGACAGTACAGACATGCAGAGGTTTAAAACTTATATCAACAGACATCTCGCTGCACAGCTCCCAACTTAGAATGACACCCTGAACCTATTCCCTAATTATCAGTAGCCCCTTACGTCTACAGTGGCGTCCTGCCTTGTTTAGGGTGAAATATCATTAAAAAAAGACTCGGAAAACACAAAGGGAATTTTCATCGCTTACTCTATTTGATGTCGGTGAAGCAATTTGGAACACAGCTGCTAGGCGTAAGGGGTCGTAAAGTAGACTATACTTAGTTTAATTTAGTTAACAAGTAAAAAAAAAAAGAAGAAAGTTACAAAGGGCGTGGAAGCCCTTCGAAAAAATTTAGGTACCTCCGATTTTTGTGAAACTTTAATAATAGACATTAAACATTTATTAATACCCAAATTTCATCTTTTTGGGGAGAATTTCAAATGTTTTAGCGGGCATAATATGGCATAATCTTCCATTTTAAAAATTCAAATATTTCTGATTTGCATTAAATTTTATTCATGGTCATTCAACACAAATTAAGCACAATTCCATGAATTTCAATTTCTTACGAAGACCCCTTAAGCTTAAGCCTTCAATTGTAAACATTTTCTTTGACCGAAATTAGAATAAGGATTCTAGACATTAGTATCATTATATCTTGATTTTAAATTTGTTAAGGAGACATAAAAGTGGTGCGAAACTGTTCTGTTCAGAGAATTAATTTTACACGGGAATTGTATCTGAATTAAAAAATTTTTTTTTAACACGTTTTGTATTTGGTTGTTTTTTTTTTATCGATGTGTCTTCTTCAAAGGTCACATCATAGTCATTCTTAAGACTGAAAACTTTAATATGATTAAACAATACCAGTACATAAACATACACGTACATAAAAAAGTAAATCCACTCTATTATTATCTGAATGAATAAATACGATTTTTAAATTTATTTATAACTCCTATATTAATAGTACAACTGTATTTAATTACTTCCCATCGCAGCAATATGTGACACAAAGTCGGAAGGTGGGAGAAGAATCAAGCCAGCGCCCCTAAAGGAAGAGCACTCTGGCCTATCAAAAATAGCCTGGGCAACCCCGTCGACATTCCCCGGTCAGGGCGCCTCAGGCAGTAAGCAATAAACTTACTCCTCCCCAAACAGGGGAGGCAAGGCCTGGGAAGGGTGCACCTCCTAAAACAACCCAGAACAGTATACCTCAGCCCGACAGATAAAAGGCCACCGAAATGGTCCAGTTCCTGCCGGACTGATTGTCGAGAACGAATCCTCGACTGGTATCACCCTACCCCATCCCAAAGTTCTCAATCAACCGAAGTTAATGAGAGACTGAACGGGATGGGGTTGAATCAATGAATAGTACAACATTTTATTTACCTCCCCAGGAGGTTAAGCAGAAGGCCAGGTTTATCTTACTCCCACAAGGTAAGATGTGACCCAAGGCCGGGTCGGGAAAGTGAGACTTGAAAAGCCAGCGCCCGAGAAGGTGAGCACTCTGGCCATTAAAAATTGCCTGGGCAGTCCCGTCGGCATTCCCCGGTAGGGGCACCTCAGACAGTAAGCAATAAACTTACTCCTCCCCAAAGAGGGGAGGCAAAGCCTGGGAGGGTGGACCTCCTAGAACTGCACAATGAATAGTACAACATTTTATTTACCTCCCCAGGAGGTTAGGCACAAGGCCAGGTTTATCTTACTCCCACAAGGTAAGATGTGACCCACAGTCGGGTCAGGAAAGTGGGACTTGAAAAGCCAGCGCCCGAGAAGGTGAGCCCTCTTGCCATTAAAAATTGCCTGGGCAGCCCCGTCGGCATTCCCCGGTAGGGGCGCCTCAGACAGTAAGCAATAAACTTACTCCTCCCCAAAGAGGGGAGGCAAAGCCTGGGAGGGTGGACCTCCTAGAACTGCACAATGAATAGTATAACATTTTATTTACCTCCCCAGGAGGTTAGGCACAAGGCCAGGTTTATCTTACTCCCCAAGTAAGATGTGACCCACAGTCGGGTCAGGAAAGTGGGACTTGAAAAGCCAGCGCCCGAGAAGGTGAGCCCTCTGGCCATTAAAAATTGCCTGGGCAGCCCCGTCGGCATTCCCCGGTAGGGGCGCCTCAGACAGTAAGCAATAAACTTACTCCTCCCCAAAGAGGGGAGGCAAAGCCTGGGAGGGTAGACCTCCTAGAACTGCACAATGAATAGTACAACATTTTATTTACCTCCCCAGGAGGTTAGGCACAAGGCCAGGTTTATCTTACTCCCACAAGGTAAGATGTGACCCACAGTCGGGTCAGGAAAGTGGGACTTGAAAAGCCAGCGCCCGAGAAGGTGAGCCCTCTTGCCATTAAAAATTGCCTGGGCAGCCCCGTCGGCATTCCCCGGTAGGGGCGACTCAGACAGTAAGCAATAAACTTACTCCTCCCCAAAGAGGGGAGGCAAAGCCTGGGAGGGTGGACCTCCTAGAACTGCACAATGAATAGTACAACATTTTATTTACCTCCCCAGGAGGTTAGGCACAAGGCCAGGTTTATCTTACTCCCCAAGTAAGATGTGACCCAAGCTCGGGTCGGGAAAGTGGGGTTTGAAAAGCCAGCGCCCGAGAAGGTGAGCACTCTGGCCATTTAAAAATTGCCTGGGCAGCCCCGTCGGCATTCCCCGGTAGGGGCGCCTCAGGCAGTAAGCAACAAACTTACTCCTCCCCAAAGAGGGGAGGCAAAGCCTGGGAGGGTGGACCTCCTAGAACTGCACAATGAATAGTACAACATTTTATTTACCTCCCCAGGAGGTTAGGCACAAGGCCAGGTTTATCTTACTCCCACAAGTAAGATGTGACCCAAGCTCGGGTCGGGAAAGTGGGGTTTGAAAAGCCAGCGCCCGAGAAGGTGAGCACTCTGGCCATTAAAAATTGCCTGGGCAGCCCCGTCGGCATTCCCCGGTAGGGGCGCCTCAGGCAGTAAGCAATAAACTTACTCCTCCCCAAAGAGGGGAGGCAAAGCCTGAGAGGGTGGACCTCCTAGAACTGCACAATGAATAGTACAACATTTTATTTACCTCCCCAGGAGGTTAGGCACAAGGCCAGGTTTATCTTACTCCCACAAGTAAGATGTGACCCAAGCTCGGGTCGGGAAAGTGGGGTTTGAAAAGCCAGCGCCCGAGAAGGTGAGCACTCTGGCCATTAAAAATTGCCTGGGCAGCCCCGTCGGCATTCCCCGGTAGGAGCGCCTCAGGCAGTAAGCAATAAACTTACTCCTCCCCAAAGAGGGGAGGCAAAGCCTGGGAGGGTGGACCTCCTAGAACTGCACAATGAATAGTACAACATTTTATTTACCTCCCCAGGAGGTTAGGCACAAGGCCAGTTTTATCTTACTCCCACAAGGTTAGATGTGACCCAAGGTCGGGTCGGGAAAGTGGGACTTGAAAAGCCAGCGCCCGAGAAGGTGAGCACTCTGGCCATTAAAAATTGCCTGGGCAGCCCCGTCGGCATTCCCCGGTAGGAGCGCCTCAGGCAGTAAGCAATAAACTTACTCCTCCCCAAAGAGGGGAGGCAAAGCCTGGGAGGGTGGACCTCCTAGAACTGCACAATGAATAGTACAACATTTTTTATTTACCTGCGCAGGAGGTTAGGCACAAGGCCAGTTTTATCTTACTCCCACAAGGTTAGATGTGACCCAAGGTCGGGTCGGGAAAGTGGGACTTGAAAAGCCAGCGCCCGAGAAGGTGAGCACTCTGGCCATTAAAAATTGCCTGGGCAGCCCCGTCGGCATTCCCCGGTAGGAGCGCCTCAGACAGTAAGCAATAAACTTACTCCTCCCCAAAGAGGGGAGGCAAAGCCTGGGAGGGTAGACCTCCTAGAACTGCACAATGAATAGTACAACATTTTATTTACCTCCCCAGGAGGTTAGGCACAAGGCCAGGTTTATCTTACTCCCACAAGGTAAGATGTGACCCACAGTCGGGTCAGGAAAGTGGGACTTGAAAAGCCAGCGCCCGAGAAGGTGAGCCCTCTTGCCATTAAAAATTGCCTGGGCAGCCCCGTCGGCATTCCCCGGTAGGGGCGCCTCAGACAGTAAGCAATAAACTTACTCCTCCCCAAAGAGGGGAGGCAAAGCCTGGGAGGGTGGACCTCCTAGAACTGCACAATGAATAGTACAACATTTTATTTACCTCCCCAGGAGGTTAGGCACAAGGCCAGGTTTATCTTACTCCCCAAGTAAGATGTGACCCAAGCTCGGGTCGGGAAAGTGGGGTTTGAAAAGCCAGCGCCCGAGAAGGTGAGCACTCTGGCCATTTAAAAATTGCCTGGGCAGCCCCGTCGGCATTCCCCGGTAGGGGCGCCTCAGGCAGTAAGCAACAAACTTACTCCTCCCCAAAGAGGGGAGGCAAAGCCTGGGAGGGTGGACCTCCTAGAACTGCACAATGAATAGTACAACATTTTATTTACCTCCCCAGGAGGTTAGGCACAAGGCCAGGTTTATCTTACTCCCACAAGTAAGATGTGACCCAAGCTCGGGTCGGGAAAGTGGGGTTTGAAAAGCCAGCGCCCGAGAAGGTGAGCACTCTGGCCATTAAAAATTGCCTGGGCAGCCCCGTCGGCATTCCCCGGTAGGGGCGCCTCAGGCAGTAAGCAATAAACTTACTCCTCCCCAAAGAGGGGAGGCAAAGCCTGAGAGGGTGGACCTCCTAGAACTGCACAATGAATAGTACAACATTTTATTTACCTCCCCAGGAGGTTAGGCACAAGGCCAGGTTTATCTTACTCCCACAAGTAAGATGTGACCCAAGCTCGGGTCGGGAAAGTGGGGTTTGAAAAGCCAGCGCCCGAGAAGGTGAGCACTCTGGCCATTAAAAATTGCCTGGGCAGCCCCGTCGGCATTCCCCGGTAGGAGCGCCTCAGGCAGTAAGCAATAAACTTACTCCTCCCCAAAGAGGGGAGGCAAAGCCTGGGAGGGTGGACCTCCTAGAACTGCACAATGAATAGTACAACATTTTATTTACCTCCCCAGGAGGTTAGGCACAAGGCCAGTTTTATCTTACTCCCACAAGGTTAGATGTGACCCAAGGTCGGGTCGGGAAAGTGGGACTTGAAAAGCCAGCGCCCGAGAAGGTGAGCACTCTGGCCATTAAAAATTGCCTGGGCAGCCCCGTCGGCATTCCCCGGTAGGAGCGCCTCAGGCAGTAAGCAATAAACTTACTCCTCCCCAAAGAGGGGAGGCAAAGCCTGGGAGGGTGGACCTCCTAGAACTGCACAATGAATAGTACAACATTTTTTATTTACCTGCGCAGGAGGTTAGGCACAAGGCCAGTTTTATCTTACTCCCACAAGGTTAGATGTGACCCAAGGTCGGGTCGGGAAAGTGGGACTTGAAAAGCCAGCGCCCGAGAAGGTGAGCACTCTGGCCATTAAAAATTGCCTGGGCAGCCCCGTCGGCATTCCCCGGTAGGAGCGCCTCAGGCAGTAAGCAATAAACTTACTCCTCCCCAAAGAGGGGAGGCAAAGCCTGGGAGGGTGGACCTCCTAGAACTGCACAATGAATAGTACAACATAGAAAGTTAGAATACTCTTTATATAGTAGAGACGAACGATCGAAGGACAGTTATTAGATAGGCTAATTTGCATATTTATTTTCTAAGCACTTCATAATTAATTAATATTTAGTGTTATTTATTTCTAATTTTATTGTACTATCTTATCTACATATGTGCAATGGTTACGCCAATATTAATAGTAATTAATTAAAATGATTTAATAAAAATGGATAACACAAGAAAAACTATTCTTAACATCGCTCGCGAGAATTCTAAACGACTCGGCATAAGCGAGAAAGAAGTAAAGGAGAAAGAGCGTGACTAGCTTGCTGTTGATTGTCTGTCTCTATCTCTCTTTGGCTGGCTAATTTGTCTGCCCTTCTCCTTCCTCTTTTCAGTTAACGACGCCGTATTATTATTATTTTATCTTTTTTTTTTAAATTAACGTCCGATGTCGCTGGGATGCTGAGAACAGATACTACGCTTTGATCTTAGTCAAAAGACCCAGGAGCTATAATAAAATAATGACTAGGCATTTTTAAATGAATAAAGAAAACAAAACTGATTTAATCTATTATTGAACAATCTTTTAATTTCTATGGGTAGTGTAGTATTGGTTCTGTTGTCATAAGACCGTCCTCCTAGGAATTACCTCCTCCTTTTTTAAAAGTGTGGGGTTAATCCTACCAGATATTACATGTTCTTTCGAAAGAGGATTAATGTAGTATCTGTTCTGTTGTCATGAGATGAGGTACTACCGTCTCCTTTTTTATTGGGGGGGGGGATAGTGTATTTATCTTCCATGGAGGAAGTATTTTAGTATATGTTCTATTGTGATGTTACCATCCTACCAGGCATTATCTTCTCCTTTGAGGGTCAGTGTATGTAGTTCGTTCACCATACCATCCTCTCAGCCTAGCACAAATATGTGACAAGAGGGAGCATATAATTGCTAGGTATTAATAATAAAGACTGCCGTGAAAGGGTCCTGATGGAAGTCGGCAAGATAATATTGATTATCTTCCCCTGCTGATAAAATTGGAAAATAATTCCATTAACAGTTGAAAGTGGAATGCTGCGGTTTGCGGCGATTTGACGCGGATTGAGTCCTCGTTCATATTCATCTATAATATAACTCCTCTGAATCTTTGAGAATTCTAACACTTCTTTGACCTTGTGTCATACTTAAATGGTGGCATATGATAGATATATGTATATTTGAAACAAAAACAATGTCAATTAGTATAAACTATCGCTGCTGCTTTGTACGGCTGCAGGTGCTGGCCGTCGGAGTAGGAAACGTATACTTTAAACGTGGACGACTTATTTTTGTGGGTGTATATTTACTCCTTTCATGTGTGTGTATAATCTGAGCCACAAGATAAAATGTATCCTTCTCGCTACAAAACAGAGTGAAGCATGCTTTTTCTTTGTCTTACTGTGCATTGCTTCCAGGCATTACCTCTTCATACGGGAGGAGGTATTAGCGGTTGCTTGAAATGCCACTATCAGGAAATGCCGAAGGAACCGAGCTAGCCTATTTCTGTAAGTTTTTAGAGTGAATGTTTGTTTTTTCACTAACGAGTCACCGCCCATCAAGGCCCAAAGGCCACTCGAGGACAAGGGTTAATGGTTTTGTCAGGCGAATGGTGAGACAACCACCTTTAGGATTGCAGACTGGCTCAACAAGAATCTGGTTACCCACCTTAAACGACCCACTACTGTATCGATATATTTATGGTAGGTGCTCGACTGAGCTCCAATTTCTGGTCCCCACTGTAAAACATTCACAACAAGAACTCGCCTGGCTACAACCACAGCCATGAACCTTTTTTTGCTCTCTCTCTCTCTCTCTCTCTCTGTATCAAATAGCAAATGGAACTTCCATAGTTTTTTTCCTAGAACATGCCATATGTGGAACAACTACCACGAGGCTGCTTTCTAACTGACTACAACATGGTCGTCTCCAAGTCTAATGTAAACAAATACTTGTTGAGCTGTCCTCTTGGATAATCAATTCCTCTTTAAAAATCTTCTGACCATTCTGACCATTGTTTCTAATGCTTCCGTGGTAGCGATCATCGCCCAACTGACGATCTATTTAACCCTTATCCTCGAGTGGTCCCCGTGCCTTAATAAGCGGTAACACGTTAGTAAACAAAAAGGATATCAAAGCTTCAATAGCGATCACGGTTATTTCAAGAGTTAATTTATAATCAACGCAAATCAAAACACGTAAATGCACATATTTTTCATCCATTAAAAATAGAACAATAGAACGTGCTGACCTCAAGCAGGCGGGACTAGGACCACTACGTACAGCGAAACAACTTCATTGCCTACGACAACTTGCGCATGACTAGGCCAGATGGCCTGGGACTAACATGGAGGACTGATTGCAGCTACGGGATGTCATTTGACTACCGTAGCCGCAGAACACAGTTTAATAAAAAAATATATCTTACCACAGCAGAAGAGACAGTTAATCAGTTTAAGGCCCACAGGCCTATCTGTTTCTCAAACCAAGAAGAAACCAACTTACCTCCCTTGACGACGTCCAAAAACATGATCGGTAGCGACTAAAACTTTTACTTAACATAAAAATTTCTGGCTCGCAAGCCTACCAACCGCGACTAGGACGGCACTGCACAAATCTGCTGGGCACACTACGTGCTGACATCAAGCAGGCGGGACTAGGACCACTACCTACAGCGAAACAACTTCATTGCCTACGACAACTTGCGCATGACAAGGCCAGATGGCCTGAGACTAGCATGGATGACTGATTGCAACTACGGGATGTCATTTGACTACCGTAGCCGCAGAACACAGTTTTAATAAAAAAAATAAATAATAGAGGAATCTTATGAAAAATCCCTCAGTGAACAAAGATGGAAGCAGTTGGTTTGAGTATAGTATAGTATAAATTCGGAATTGGTAAGAAAAATGAAAAGAAGAAAAAAATAAATGATTATCCTTTACATAAAAGATCCATACTTGTCGGTTCTGTACAACAGTCCCCTTAAAAGGGGATATGTACCATTTTTATAGAAGGGCGTTAAAGAGATATATGTATCAAATTTACGATGTAGTACAGACCTGAAAAGTAAAAATGTCAATGGGATTTTGGCTTTGTTTTTGTTATAATATAAATTTTATTTTAAATTTGAAAAATACACAAATGTTTGGAAGAAAAATTCAAGAAGAATGGCGAAGATTTTAAAAAAATAACTATTATTATTTTTATATGTAAGTTCGAATTGGGAAAACAACTAAGAATACTATTTTACTTTAATTGCATTTTTGTTATTAGAAAAAGTTAAGGAATGAAAAGAAGGGAAATACAAAAAAGCAAACCTAACCCTAACCCTAACTCTAACCCTGACCCTGACCCTGACCCTAACCCTCAATGGGTCGATATTTTCCATTAAGGATAAATGGCGTTAAATGCGAAATATTAAGATATAAACGATTCTCCAGATAAATAGAGAAAACGTTTGGCGCAAAAAGGGACGAAAACATTCATGCGAAACTGGGGCTTTTAATCAGTTTGAAATCTCCATTTTTCTTTTTAATGAGTTGAAATCGTTTTTTGATGAAAAAGTGTGATTAAATGAAGATGCGTCGTCATCGTTTAAGTGTCCATCTGCTACAAGAATGTCTATTCCCAACTCTGTATATAAATAGAAGTCATATTTGGTGACAAGACATCATTCCATTTACGAATCTCTCTTAGAACTCATCAGAAACAAAGGAGAAATGTTGACGTTGTTTGTTGTTCTTCTTACTTTGTCGGCAGTGGCCACAAATCAGTTGTTCCAAGAAGCCACTCCTAGCAGCGCTGAACAGAAAGTAACACCCGGATTTGCAGACAATTTAAATGTTGACGTGAGTATATTTTCTATTCTGGGGTTTCA
>OY744543.1:8990200-9002700 GCA_963556195.1 Sepiola atlantica | reverse complement strand
CTCCACATTTGGGATTTTCAGGGAATCCTCCCAATGTGTGCCTCTAATTAACGTCGTTTCCAGACCAGTTCACACTCGCAAAACGAACCAACTTCCGTTATGATATAGTTAATTAGAAACGGTCACCTGCGAACATTGAATCAAATATTTGATTTGCACGATTGACTAAATGTATGCATTTTATGAACCCGTTGTTTGTATTGTTTTCTTATAAAATCATTGACCGTTTTTCTCCCCTTCAATTATGTTTTCTTGCAGAAATATCTCCGTAGATACGGTTACATGGCAAATGATATGGACGAGAGATCGGATGATTATGCTGAGCGCAGAACAGACGCGATCAAGTAAGTCGTTCAAACAGTCTAAATATCCATTTAACCGTTTACTTTGGTGTAATATATCATAGTATACGCTCAGACGCCATCAAGTAAGTCGTTCAAACCGTCTAAATATCCATTTAATCATTTACTTTTGAATAATCTATCATAGTATACACCCAGACGCCATTCAATTAAGTCGTTCAATCCGTCTAAATATCCATTTAACAACATACTTATGAATGAGCTATCATATTCCCGGACGCCATTCAAGTCTAAGAATGCGAAACCGGAAGTGACAATAACATGAAATATAAAATAAACATTCATTATGTGACGCTAAGAGATTTGTTCAGTATAGGGTTGGATAAAAAAAAATAAACAGTAAAAAGTGGCGGGTCGAGAAAAGGCCCCCAAAAGAAAGTACGATGAAGAAAAAAGTGCGAACATGAAGGAGTGAACAAGACTAAGCTTATTGAGGGTATTAGACGTATATGCCATTGTCACTGTTGGTTTAGTGTTTTTAAACTATACTCGTGTTGATGATTGTTACAGAAACGTACACGATTATCGGTCATTTAGGTCTTTCTTAACTAAAACAATTTGGTTTTTATGAACAAATTCTTGCAACGATTCATTTTTCTTTTTTTTCTTTATCATTTTTGTTGAGCTGGGTTTATCCTGTGACCTGAAGCCGGATAACCAACATCAATTTCAACATTTATTCATCCTTAAGTTTAAATATTAAGTTTTTCAATGTGAAATAAACGTTAACACAACTCAGCTTAAAAATAACTAAAATATGTCTTTATCCATTGAGAAGTTAGGTAAACATGGCACAGGTAAAAATGACAAGGTAAAATGGCACAGATAAAAACGACTCAGGTAAAATGACACAGATAAAATGGCACAGGAAAAATTACACATGTGAAAATGACACATATAAAAATGGCACAGATAAAAATGGCACAGGTAAAATGGCACATGTAAAAATGACACATGTAAAATGACACAGATAAAATGGCACTGGTAAAATTACACAGATAAAAATGACACGTAAAATGGCACATGTAAAAATGGCACAGATAAACATGTCACATGTAAAAATGACACATGTAAAATGGCATAGATAAAATAGTACAGGTAAAAATGGCACATCTAAAGTTACACAGTTAAAATGGCACATATAAAAATGGCACAACTAAAAATGATTTCATTTTCTACATTTATTCGTACTTATGGTTAATATCCACTTCGTCAATTGAAAAAAAAACTAACACTACACAGCTTTATCTTATATATAAATCAAGACGACCCTCCCCCTTGTATCTTTGTGATCAATAACTACAAGCTACATACCAACATCTGTTTCATCACTCATATAAGGTAAATATTGATCTGTGTTGTTGAAAAAATAAAAATTGTATTTCAGATCGATTTTAATATTTAATCCTGATCAATATCTTATTACTGAATCACACTGACATCGTGCCCATATACATGTCTTCAATCTTTATTTTATGACCGAGAACTGCTACGCTGAGCGTGATCCGAGCTATTCTTTCATTATGCGTAACTTATTCGAAAATCAGCTCTTCGTACCTCAAATCAAAAGGACCACGTTTTACGCCCTGTAAATAACCCGATATCACATAGTCTGGTCTAATGGACGTCAATATTTTACACTTGTCGATTCTTGGGGTAATATTCCACGCTATTTCTTGTTTTCTTTCTACAGGTTATTTCAGAGATTTTTCGGTTTGAAAGTGACTGGAGAAACGAACGAAGCGACGCGGGAATCCATGTTAAAGCCTCGTTGTGGAATGAAAGATGTCGAAATAGGTCGACCAGCAAATAGTAAGTCAGGAAACACTTTCAAATATTTATTTATTCTTTGTAAGCATACCCATACGAAGTAACGTTCTTTCGTTTCGTACATAATTAAACACTGCCTCAACACACGTCTTAAAGTTTAAGTTGAGTAAAGGTTGGATTTAACGCCACAGGCTGATTCGTGAACACACTGCCGTATCGTTTTTTTTGTTCTTTCTTGTGTGCTTATTTCTTTGTTTGCTTACCAGAGAATGGGCACACATAGCGTGATCCGAGATTTACTTTCCTGGTGCTTTGGTAATTTCAAAATAACGGTACAGCTCATATAAATATATTTGCTCTACTATTAACAGTGGGCACTATCGGATCAGATATATAACAACTTTATTGTTGAATAATAATTTTAAACTTGTCGTTGATACGCTCCCTTATGGGTGAAGCATTCTGGTAAAGGGAATGATAATTTCCACTTAGCGTTTAGATAATACTCTTCCGTAAAACGGATTGAGTACTTCCTGTTATTAGTATCGTAAAAATATAAACAAATGAATAGCTCCAGTTGTATACGATATATTTTCTTCCATGAGCACTAGTAGTTTCGTTTAGTTCAGTTAGCAGAGCACCAGACGCCAACGTGTTTACTAAATGAGCCGCGATTGCCGAAACTAACGTTTTAAAGTGCGCCCGTTTGCCTCCTATTTTTTTAAACGTACATTTCAATAAGTACATCATTATCCTTGTTTGTATCTCTGAGATGAGGTGTTTTCATTATGGATTTCAGTGTTCGGACTGATTTCCTCATCCTAGTTACGCATGAGGTCTAAGCCGTTGGTTCGAAAGTTGCAAGTTATCTGGAGGTGCTAAGTTCAATCCTGGGCGAAGGCAGTGAAAGTAACATTCAGCGACAGCAGCAGTAGCAGCAGCAGCAGCAGTAGCAGCAGCAGAACTGAAAACAACGAAACATTAACGAGTGTGTCACGGAGAAATAAAAATGGTTCCGAGCATGGTACCCCAGTGACAATAAAGGGATTGGGTTCGAGAGTCCAGACAGCCGGTTCCCGAGTTCAATACAGAACACCTGATGAAGGCCGGAGAGCAGAACGGCCCAAAACGTTGTAAGCATGGCAGCTAAGATGAGGAAGTCAGTCCGAACACTGAAATCCATAACCGTTATTCTTGTCTTTTTCATTTTACAATAGACAAATACCTATTATTTTTTAAACGGCCAGACAACTGATTTTGTCTGGCACGTATAGCTTTGTGTAATTTTGATCCATTACTTCGATTTTAATATTTAATCCTGCTCTATATTAAAAAAATAATCATACATAAAAGAAGTCGAAGGATTTTTCACTCTCACACCTAAACCTGCTACCACTGCCACTCACATACACCGGGAATACATTTTGTAAGCCACATATAATCTGTAACACCGTTATTAATATTATTTCATATTTTCATCTTGCAAGTTAAATACAATGTATTTTCATACGAAACTAGGTATGCGTTTTTATTAAATAATCCATATATTTATCATTTATTTGACCAATCGCTACGTTTGTTAATGTGGATTACGACAATACTAGAATTACAGTACGAGCAATGCAAATAACTGGCGCATTTTTTAGCTTCTTTATCCAAGCACAATTGTGAAACCGTAAACTAACCGAGTTCCATTTACTTATACAGAAGACAATAAGTTTCCTTTAAAAAAGAATCTATATTAAATTAAATCTTTATTATTTCATATCTTAAAGTATAATGTTATTAAATACCTACAATTCGTATATTTTACCTTCAACTAAATAGAATTATTATTTCAGTAATATAGTCCAACTTCGTTAGTTGTTCTCAATTACCAAAATTTCTGGCGGCCAATTTGCATAGTAATAAGAAAAGAATATACACACCCCGAACAATAAGTCAGTCAGTCAGTCATTAATTCCTTGGAAGACATCTTTTATTTATTCTTTTAACATTTCGCGTTCATGGTGCTACAGTTACCGCGTTTGGTTGCTAATCGAAAAGTTGGAGGTCTAAGTCTAAGGAGGTCTAAGCCTCCAACTTGTATTTATTTTTTTAACATTTCGCGTTCATGGTGCTACAGTTACCGCGTTTAGGTTGCTAATCGAAAAGTTGGAGGTCTAAGTCTAAGGAGGTCTAAGCCTCCTACTTTTATTTATTCTTTTAGCATTTCGCGTTCATGGTGCTACAGTTACCGCGTTTAGGTTGCTAATCGAAAAGTTGGAGGTCTAAGTCTAAGGAGGTCTAAGCCTCCTACTTTTATTTATTCTTTTAGCATTTCGCGTTCATGGTGCTACAGTTACCGCGTTTAGTTTGCTAATTGAAAAGTTGGAGGTCTAAGTCTAAGGAGGTCTAAGCCTCCAACTTTTGTTTTTTCTATACCCTTTTTTAGTAGAATCGAACACTTACGTGACTTACACATTTTGTTTAATAAACGAACCTTTTTGGAGATCGTATTTAGACAAATGAATTTTATTACCCCCAAAATGTTTAAATATATATGTTACAGAAGATTACAACAATGTCGGTACCGTCGGTTTTAAATTCAAACAAAAGTGATATACAAATGGTCTCCTGTGCCGGACTTTATTTTTGAATTTCTTTCTTACCATCATCAGTGTGGGAGTGGCGGTTGCAGGCCGTCGCATGGGCTCAAATGCAGTTCGTAGATTCAGTCTAGAATCACGAGACAGACGCGCAGGTCTACACGACCGCGAGGAATCGAGTCAGACAGTAATTGAAATTAAGGTACACTTATCCGGGAGGCGGGGTGAAACGTCTAGTCGTCTACAGTGTTTAACGCTCGATCGGAACTTGCTTATCGCAGAAATGACAACAAACTTTTCAATTTCACACAGGGCTCTACTTTTAAGACTATTACATCTTTAAAGGGGCTTTATAACTCTAAATATTTTTTAATTATCAAAGTGTTTTCGCTTATATATATATATATATAAACTATATTTTAATACTTTAGAAAAACAAATCTGGAGGCAAAACAAAATCAAATATTTGTAAACTTTTTAAATTAAAAAAATAATTATTAAATAGGGAGGTGGTGTCTGATCAACACTGCTGGGATGCCATGATAAAGAAATACTGTTTTGTTTTTAAAATCCCGAAACAGTTTTCATGGTAAACAACTGACGATCCCTTATATATAAACACATATATAAAAATATATTCATATTAGAGTAAATTCTTGGAAGTTAACTAAAATAGTGATTGCAGTAGATTGATTGACTTACTAGACTAAAATCTTTCAACAATTTTTTTTTTCAGTTTTGAAGGTTAAAAGAACTTCCGAGACTATATATATATATATATATATATATATATATATATATATATATATATATATATATATATATATTATATATATATATATATATATATATATATATATATATATATATATATATATATATATATATATGATAATAGAATTAACGATAAGTGAAGTATCGTTAAAGTGATCTATCGTGATAAAGTAAAGCTCAAACGTTTCTCCAAATCTACAAACTTTTTGCTATCTGCACAATAGCGTACCCTTTTGTCTTCGGCAATGGCTACTCAATACTGCTACCAGTCTCCCTCTCGGCCATTTCTTTCTTTATCCCCAACCTTTTCTGTTATTTCTTCTTCAATTTACAAAGTGAAATGGAACAGGTAATATTTATTTATTATATACCACATTACCGAATTTTATCCTCTGACGAGAAGAGTTTTATCTTTGAAAAACCATGGTTTAAGGATTAGTGTAACTCCTTGCATCTGAACTTTCGATGTAATAAAATTTGTATAAATTTTATGTAATTTTATGCTATTTTTTATCTTCATCTTTCCTTATATATAGGCTTAGGGACTAGAAAGATATACGCCCTTTTCTCTAAATCCAGTACTTCAGGCTGTATAATTGGCCAAGCGAACGCCAATCATGTTTTAGTAGTAGATATCATCTATGTACTTAGGTGGTTGTTTACAAAAAGTAACCTTGTGCCATCCGAGGAGAAGTGATTTCTATTTAGCTGGGCCACACACCAACGAAGCAATAATGAGTTAGAATAATCATTTTCTGTGAAAAACAAAACGATATCATCTTTATTCTCTACACTTTTTAAAAATCCTTTTTTCTTATTTTTGTTCTTTTTCAGCCAAATGGAACGTTTCAGAAATCACCTACAACATTGTAAAATACACCGAGGACATTCCTTCAAGTTCGACACGGTAATTATTGCGACATCGTCTTGGTTTTAATCAAAACTAATTGAATTCTTCAAAAAAACATTCTTAGAAAAAAAAATAGGTCTTTCTTATCTTTGAATTAAAACTGCTTTATCGTTACAGGGACGCGATTCGCGAGGCGTTGTCTGAGTGGTCAGGTCCTTCAAAGTTGACCTTTACGAAAGTTGAATCGGGCAAGGCCATTATGGAAATGGAATTTGTAACTGGAAGCCATCCACCTTGCTTCTATCCAATGGATGGAGTTGGTAAGTTATTATAAACCTTTCTCACATCATCATCATCATCATCATCATCATCATCATCATCATCATCATCATCATCATCATCATCATCATCATCATCATCATCATCATCATCGTCGTCAGTGATTGCTCACTGATAATAACCGGTGGTGTTCCCTAGAGTCTGAGTGACAACAAGCCTCCTCAGATTTCCAGTATTTTACACCTCTTTCGATAACCATTGCAAATGACTGCTTTATCGCAAAAAAAGCTTACCATTGACTTATCTCTGGCAACGACCCTTTGCTGGGGGGAGGGGGGCAATAAGGTCACAGTACTGTCCGCACTGTTCCAGTGGAGGTCTGGTTAGTGCTATCCCTCCTCGGTCTTTCCATCCGCCTTGATTCTTCCCGACTATTTTGTGTTGTCTCAGCCGCAGCTGATGCCTTTATTATTATTATTATTATTATTATTATTATTATTATTATTATTATTATTATTATTATTAGTATTAGTAGTAGTAGTAATAGTATTAGTAGTAGGAGGAGGAGGAAGAGGCGGAGGAAGAGGATGAGTTGGAGTTGTAATTCATTTGACATCTGCTATATATTCGTTTCCGTCCGGGTCTCTACCAGAAACCTAATGTTAGAAATGTCGCCATCTCTCCATTGTACAATTGTGTAAATTAAACACAATGTTTATTCTTGTGCTTCACTTTTCCTCATTCTAGGGGAAGCTCGACCGTCCATTTGTCAATTCAATGAAACCATACATTTAGTTCTATTTACGCCTCGACGTTCACGATTACGCAGGTCCTCCGATGACTGAGTTCACTCCATCTTTGATTGTCTCTGAAATAAATAAAAAATATCGGTAGAGCAACCAAAGGCAAACACATGGTTTATCGTGAATTTATAGAAGGACCAGTTTATAATGTTGTTGCCTCAATCCTGGCCAACAGCAGGAAGCAGAAATATGCAGGACTGCAGATTTTCAGGGACCTTGACCGCCCTTCGTTTGGCGGGGACTAGTTATTCCTTATCGTGTCTGGCTTACTAGAGATTCCAATCGAGACTGACTAAGATCTCCCTTCTTTCTCTCCCCCCTCTCTCTCTCTCTCGTTCTCAGACTTCATATGACGTCATACCCGGTGGGTCACTTGTTCGGATACTGCTTCAATGTTCAACTCTAGGGCAGGTTGTTGACCTTTGCTGACCACCCTTCGGCTTTGACATTTCCTGTGTTTCTCGACGTACTCGTTATCCTAGCCTTAACTAAAATAGACGCTAACTGATCTACCCGTTCAATATGTAAAACTTTTTTCTAGATTACTACTACTACTACTACTACTACTACTACTACTACTACTACTACTAATAGTAGTAGTAGTAGTAGTTCATCTGATTCTGCATTCTCATTTCCGTTAGGGTCTCTACCAGAGACAGAACACACACATACATTTTAGATTGACAACACATATTCGTAGAATGTTATTGTAATACCATTTCGTTCTATTTTCACACTATACGAATACACGAATCATCAAATCTCTACAATTCGTATATTTTACCTTCAACTAAATGTAATTAGTATTTAAGTTAGTCAGCATCTTATTTAATTTTGTTCATTTGTTGTATTTCTCTACCGATAAAACAAAGTTGGTGTGTGTGTCGACAAATCATCGTGTGTATATGTTTGTGTATTTCAGGAAAAGCATTAGCCCACGCGTTCTTCCCTTCGGGCGAATCTAGCGCAGGCGACATCCATTTTGACGACGCTGAAACCTACATTTACAAAGAAGGCAATGGAAAAAAGGTTGATTCGGTCGCCTTACATGAAATCGGCCATTCGTTGGGATTATCGCACGACGACACGGAAGGATCGATAATGGTGCCCTACTACAGTGGGAAAACAACTCTGGGACCAAACGACATCAACAGAATCAAAACTTTATATTCATAAATACAAATTCCATCATCCTACAAAGTTTGTAGATTTCAATATTTTTTTTCTTCTTTTGATTTTCAATTTATTCTAACTCTACACGCATTCATTTATTAAAATAAATTTTATCTTCGCATTTTTTAGAATGTAATCATTTTTTAGTAATAAACAAATACACGGAAACTGAATGAATAATTTAATATTTATTATTTAAATAAGTATTATTATCATTTGACTTGAATGTTGTTTAAAAAAAAATTCTCCGACTGTGCAGAGAATCCTACAAAACAAAATTTTGTTTTGTAGGATTCTCTGCACAGTCGGAGAAATGTTTCTTCTGGTTTAATTATTTTTGACAAAGGGAAGTCTCTTTTCCCGAAATATTAAATAGTGATTTTTAATCACCCGGACATCACACGAACAACTAAAAACACTCTTGCTGTTATGTAAGATTTTAGGAAAAAAGGAAAAATAAATAGTAAGTCATATTTCGTATTCGATTTATTGTTATTGTTTTTGTTCCTTACAACTTGCATCTTACCCGGAATTTGCATTGCCCACAGCCTTTCAAAAACTTACTACTAATATATATATATATATATATATATATATATATATATATATATATATATATATATATATATATATATATATATATATATTCATTTCTCGTGCCTTTTAACGACCTACCTACCTTCAAATCACTTTCTCCGCTGGACCTTTTGACACCGGACTTTTTGCAATCGGACATTTGCTTGCATTCGGGCAGCGTTTTGCCTGTTTGTTTCCCCACAATCTTTATTTTACTTTTTCAAATTTTAAATCTTGGCCTTTGCCAACTTATCTATCCCAGCGATTTCCTCTGATGATAAGATTTTGATCTTTGAAAAGCCTGGCTTAAGGAAAAAAATAATTTAAATAAATTGCTTTTTTGCGGAATATACCTTGCTCTGAGCAATTGAATTGAAAAAAGATCTGCCTTTTGCTTTTCTAATTCCTTTTCATCCTTCTCTCTCTCTCTCTCTCTCTCTCTCTCTCTCTCTCTCTCTATATATATATATATATATATATATATATATATATATATATATATACACTAGAGATGTAACATTTGAAAGAATAGTTAAAATCTGTCATCCAGAGTGAGCGAGTTGTTCTGCTTGTCTAAACATACAAACTGACTGCATAATACAATTGACTGTATACTAAGTACTGACTGTATAATTAGTACTGACTGTATGAAGTGGTTATAATAATAGCCCTCTTCACGTTAAAATTAAATTAAACTCATATAAACCTTCAACTAAAGAACAAAACAATTCTGTTAAGTAAAAATCGATAAAAAGAAATGAGGAATGCAATTCTTGTTATAATCTAATACGTGAGATAAAGAATTACTTCAACTAATATCAAATGTTGTTTTATGTGAATTTTTCTTTTCGCATATTTGACAAATGTATAACATTTCCATTTTTATATTTCAGACAAAATCGATTGCCGGAAAATTGGATTTTATTAATCGCACTATTTCAACAAAAAATATCGTTTTAAATCAGAAAAACGAAAATGTTTTTGATGTATTTAAAAAATATGTTTGGTTAATAAAAATTTAAATTTGACACTGTCGTCTCTTTTGGTTCTGTTTTTTTACAAAATCCGAATATTTTCCCCTAATAAAGAGGTTATATTTTCCTTTGCGTTTGGTAGTAACAACTTCATATTATTCGTCTGTTAACAATAGCTTCACATTATCCGTCTGTTAACAACAACTTCACATTATCCGTCTGTTAACAACAACTTCACATTATCCGTCTGTTAACAACGGCTTCACATTATCCGTCTGTAAACAACAACTTCACATTATCCGTCTGTTAACAACAACTTCACATTATCCGTCTGTTAACAACAGCTTCACATTATCTGTCTGTTAACAACAACTTCACATTATCCGTCTGTTAACAACAACTTCACATTATCCGTCTGTTAACAACAGCTTCACATGATCCGTCTGTTAACAACAGCTTCACATGATCCGTCTGTTAGCAACAACTTCACATTATCCGTCTGTTAACAACAACTTCACATTATCCGTCTGTTAACAACAGCTTCACATTATCCGTCTGTAAACAACAACTTCACATTATCCGTCTGTTAACAACAACTTCACATTATCCGTCTGTAAACAACGGCTTCACATTAATCGTTAGTAAATAACAGCTTCACATTAACGGCTGTTAACAACAAATTCACATTATCCGTCTGTTAACAACAACTTCACATTATCCGTCTGTTAACAACAGCTTCACATTATCCGTCTGTTAACAACAACTTCACATTATCCGTCTGTTAACAACAACTTCACATGATCCGTCTGTTAACAACAACTTCACATTATCCGTCTGTTAACAACAACTTCACATTATCCGTCTGTTAACAACAACTTCACATTATCCGTCTGTTAACAACAACTTCACATTATCCGTCTGTTAACAACAACTTCACATTATCCGTCTGTTAACAACAGCTTCACATTATCCGTCTGTTAAGAACAGCTTCACATTATCCGTCTGTTAACAACAGCTTCACATGATTCGTCTGTTAACAACAACTTCACATTATCCGTCTGTTAACAACAACTTCACATTATCCGTCTGTTAAGAACAGCTTCACATGATCCGTCTGTTTACAACAGCTTCACATGATCCGTCTGTTAACAACAACTTCACATTATCCGTCTGTTAACAACCTCACATTATCCGTCTGTTAACAACAGTTTCACATGATCCGTCTGTTAACAACAGCTTCACATGATCCGTCCGTTAACAACAACTTCACATTATCCGTCTGTTAACAACAACTTCACATTATCCGTCTGTTAACAACGGCTTCACATTATCCGTCTGTTAACAACAACTTCACATTAACGGCTGTTAACAACAAATTCACATTATCCGTCTGTTAACAACAACTTCACATTATCCGTCTGTTAACAACTGTTTCACATTATCCGTCTGTTAACAACAACTTCAAATTATCCGTCTGTTAACAACAGCTTCACATTATCTGTCTGTTAACAACAGCTCCACATTATCCGTCTGTTAACAAGAGCTTCACATTATCCGTCTGTTAACAACAGCTTCACATGATCCGTCTGTTAACAACAGCTTCACATGATCCGTCTGTTAGCAACAACTTCACATTATCCGTCTGTTAACAACAACTTCACATTATCCGTCTGTTAACAACAGTTTCACATGATCCGTCTGTTAACAACAGCTTCACATTATCCGTCTGTTAACAACAACTTCACATTATCCGTCTGTTAACAACAACTTCACATTATCCGTCTGTTTACAACGGCTTCACATTATCCGTCTGTAAATAACAGCTTCACATTAACGGCTGTTAACAACAACTTCACATTATCCGTCTGGTAACAACAGCTTCACATTATCCGTCTATTAACAACAACTTCACATTATCCGTCTGTTAACAACAGCTTCACATTATCCGTCTGTTAACAACAACTTCACATTATCCGTCTGTTAACAACGGCTTCACATTATCCGTCTGTTAACAACAACTTCACATGAACGGCTGTTAACAACAAATTCACATTATCCGTCTGTTAACAACAACTTCACATTATTCGTCTGTTAACAACTGTTTCACATTATCCGTCTGTTAACAACAACTTCAAATTATCCGTCTGTTAACAACAGCTTCACATTATCTGTCTGTTAACAACAGCTCCACATTATCTGTCTGTTAACAAGAGCTTCACATTATCCGTCTGTTAACAACAGCTTCACATGATCCGTCTGTTAACAACAGCTTCACATGATCCGTCTGTTAGCAACAACTTCACATTATCCGTCTGTTAACAACAACTTCACATTATCCGTCTGTTAACAAC
>OY744543.1:8837700-8985200 GCA_963556195.1 Sepiola atlantica | reverse complement strand
AAAAATAAATGTATAAAAATGAATGAATAAAAACAAATGAATAAAAACAACTGAATACAAATAAATGAATAAAAATAAATGAATGAAAATAAATGAATAAAAATAAATGAATAAAAATAAATGAATAAAAATAAATCAATAAAAACAAATGAATAAAATTAAATGTATAAAAACAAATAAATAAAAATAAATGAATAAAAACAAATGAATAAAAATAAATGAATAAAAATAAATGAATACAAATAAATGAATAAAAATAAGTGAATGAAAATAAATGAACAAAATTAAATGAATAAAAATAAATGAATAAAAACAAATGAATAAAAAATAAATGAATAAAAACAAATGAATAAAAATAAATGAATAAAAACAAATGAATACAAATAAATGAATAAAAATAAATGAATAAAATTAAATGTATAAAAACAAATGAATAAAAATAAATCAATGAAAACAAATGAATAAAAATAAATGAATAAAAACAAATGAATAAAAATAAATGAATAAAAATAAATGTATAAAAATGAATCAATGAAAATAAATGAATGAAAATAAATTAATAAAAATAAATGAATAAAATTAAATGAATAAAAATAAATGAATAAAATTAAATGGATAAAAATAAATAAATAAAATGAATAAAAGTAAATGAATAAAAATAAATCACTAAAAATAAATTAATAAAAATAAATCAATAAAAATAAATTAATACAAATATTTTACTTTAAATTTAATTATCAATGATGTTTGTTAATATTTTTGTTTTTTGACAACGAATTTGTATTTAATTTTTAAACATTTTTCTCGAACTTTGTAAATCAACTGGATTCATTAAAAGGTTATGAAGCGAATTTATGCAAAGTTGCATTTCTTTTTACACAAGTAAAATAAATTTGCATTTCGATGTTATTATGATCTATAGATTTTAGTTTTGCTGGTAGGTTTAAAATCGATAAATATTTATTATTTCATCATTAGTACAAGAAATGGAAAATTAAGTTTAATTTTTTTAAAAATAATTTTTGGAATCGCGAATTAGGCTAAAATTTTTCCGACTCCAAAAAGTTCTGATTCAGTAAACATTCTTGCGTCTGGTCTAACTCGGGAATCTTTATGTCGAATTCGTGAATCTGTTCGGAATTTCGAACAAAACTATTTTATTCGATCTACGAGCGGATATTGTTCTTATTCCGTCAGCAATGACGCCTTAAGTATAAAAAAAAATATTCTTAGGGTTGCCTGTGCTAAAAATTAGAACTGATTATTTTTACTTGGCATTTTATTCGCTGCGCCACGGGTTCATGTGGAAAATTCTAGTATAGATTTTGGAAGCTTTGAACCTATTCCTTTTTTAGATGTGAAGTTGGCAGGGGAATAGCCAAAATTCAAAATTTGAAAAATTTAAAGAAACAATATAAAGTAATGGAAAGTCAATCTGCGTGCGTAAAAATATAGAGCATGTCCAGTTAGAAAAATGTCCGTTGACAAAGTGTCCGGTGAAGAAAAATTTAAAGCTAGAAAGAGTTTATCGGCCATACACAAACATTCCAACTTACTTTTCCCCTTCAATCTTGACCGCAGCCATCTGGTCAAACACCTCCCTCCCCCCTCTTCCTCCACTCCCTCTCTGCTACCCACTTTACCCCTGCTCATCCCTCACCTCTTTCTCTTACCACCAGCCACAGTAGTCCTTGCTCACCCCATCCTTCCATTTTTTCCCCACTCATTTTCTTCAACATTCATTTCTATTTCTCCAACAAATACGGACGTCCACCCAGCAGTGGCCATTATTTCATTCTATTTTTCCTCCCAATATGTCTACCCTACATGTATCTGTACTTGCATGACATTTTTTCTCTATTTTATCATCCTGATGAAGTCTTATAAATAAAGACGAAACGTTGATGTACACATAAAAAACATCCATTTTTTGGTTTTCCTTTTTCATTTTCCCATCACGTCGGATTACCTTCATCCTTCTCTTCCCATATATATATATATATATATATATATATATATATATATATATATATATATATATATATATATATATATATATATATATATAGGATCAAATATAAACCAAAAGTAAAACTTTTAGTAGATGGAACCTATTGTGAAGAGGTTTAGCTCAATATACGAGATAAAGCAATTGTAGAGATAGAAGAAAAAAGAGTGATAAATATGCGACGAATGTCCAAATTTATTTCAAATTTCAATTGTTCAATGCAAGGTGTATTCAGTAATAAACTAATGTTTATTATTCTTTCCTTAAGCTAAGGCTTTTCAAAGATCGAGATCTTATCATCAGAGGAGAAATACAGATGGATAAGTTGGCTTTCGAAAAAACCAAAGTTCAAATATTTGAAAAATATGAGAAATATTATTAAAAAAAACGCAGTGAAAAAAGAAAAGTTTCGTAAAAAAGATATGCGGTTTGTCCGGGTGGTAAATTTCCGTTGAGAGGAAGTCCGATGAATTGTAGAACGCGAAAAAATATTTGCGTAGGAGCAGTGTGGAGAAAAGTGTTCAGAATTATAGGTAAATCCAAAACGGACAAACCGCATATCAGAAGGTGCAGGCCAAAAATAGCCGTTCGGGCTCCACGGGACTCAAAATCCATCATTTTTCGGTGAAAAAGTGGTTTCATGCGACATTGCAGGTCCTAAAACATCCTCAAAAGCTATGAATGGATATAGATGGTTAAATCTGATATGGTACTTTAATTTAGGACCATTTTCAGGCTGTGAAAGGGTTTTCTTGAATGTAAAATAGCAAAAAACTATTGGCCTGCACCTTCTGAATTTTGCAAAATTTTCAAAATGTTTGATTGTTTAGTGTTATTTATGTATAAATGAACACAAAAAATACTACTCGCATGAATCTGAAATTTTCAGCCATTACGTCCCACCCCCAATTACAGCGGTAAACCTGAGAAGTAAAATGCCGTGCTAGATTTGTAACACACAAGGTGTACGAAATTTGAGAAAAAACAAACAAACTCCAACGTCAGAAAATATGATCGGAAAAATAAAAGGTTTCTGTTCTAAAAAAATATTTTAAATCATTCTCCAACATTAAGTTTTGAAATCTAAATCGTTCGACCACGGGGAAAAATGGCAACAAAGAGTATGTCGATTTTTCTTCGTTTTCTTATTATTGTTTAATCAGGAACACGTAAATAAGTTTGAACAAACTTACTTATGTTTTTCTTCTCAGTAAGAAATGAAGAATTTATCTTCCAGTGAGAAAAGTTACGACAGCGTAAAGAAAAATGCACAAAATTCGGTAACTTATTTTAATGGACGAAAATGAAAGAATTTAAAAGTACCATGTTGGATCTTATTAAACACCAAAAAGAACAACAATTTCGACTAGAAGAGAAATTCTGAGAAAAACAAATAGAACACATGGAATATCAGAGGAAAACCGTAATAGAAAAGCTTTGTCTCGAAGAGATATTTCAAGAAAAGAAGAGAAATTTCAAGAAAACACTTTGAGCAAATAAAAAGATTTTCGGAAATGTTTTTTCGCACCCAACAAGAAAATAAATATACGAATTATCGAATAGAGGTACAAAAGGTTTAAGATGAAAGTGCATTTTCCCAACATGTTATTTGAAGCTCTATCGATAATTTTACTTGCGACCCTAATAACGAGGTTACATTTGCTTCGTATCGCTAGATAACGAAGGGCCAGAAGGAGGGCGTTCCGAGAGGAAGGGAAGAGCCTAAGCGGAAGTCGGAAATGAAGTCACTTCTACTCGTGGCCGATTATCTCTCTTAGCTCGTGACATTCGAGCTAAACAGATGTGAGATCTGGTTGTCTAATTAACCCCGCCATTGGGGACAATGGGCACAGGTGGCCAAAAGTCGTTATGGTATCTCTCTTCAATTCAACCTAAACTCTCTTTCTCTCACGTACATAATAAATTTCTGTGTCTGTTATGTTGAATAAAACCTTTAAAAACAAAAGCCGGCGTTCATGTGTCGTAAATCACGGCTGAAGGACAAAAGCTAGCAGCGACGAAGCCTGAGATACATTGAAGAAAAATGATGAAACCTGGGTATATAACCAACGGTAAGCAGCAATTGAACAGTATTTTAGACGATACGGAGATATTTATAATACAGACTGTGCGAATTAGACCGAGTTTAGAAAGGTTCGTTTGCTATAAAGAAAGTTGGGTACGATTAGACACACCAAATTCGCCAAGTATATATTGCCACAAAAAACAGCAACCTTACATTTATTGAAGCAGTACAACTATTAACTAAGTTGTTTAGTCCTAAATCGTCTCTTTTTCACGAAAAGTGGAAATGTATTAATCTCACAAGGAAAGAAGACGCAGACTACACTACTTTTGCTAGCATCGAAAATCGATTGAAGTCTGCCAGACGAACCGACTGAACGGGGTGCATAAAAGGGAAACTAATTCAGCCTTTTACATTAATCGAAGCCGAAAACATCGCTAATCGAATCAGTCGTTAATTAATCGGAGATAAGTGAAGTCCGAATGTCGATTAGTTGTTATTTGTCCAGGTAACCGCTTTTCCTTTTCTGCAAACTGTGCAGAATTAATATAGATTCGAGTCCTTCTTTCGGTCTTCTTCTTCACACTCTGTTACTAAATTATTATCTTTTACAAATGGGTCCCCACTTATCAAAGCTAAAAGCCATTCGAGGATGAGGGTTAATGAGATTTATGGATTTCCTTATTTGTTTCTCTCCCCCGAGGGCAGAGTTAGACACAACGTCGGTTTTTAATGTGGAAACACTGTGATGATTTCAAATTTTTGGAGTTGAGCGCTAACAATTTTAAATGTCTAATCTTCGCACAAGGTTTAGTATCAAATACGGATTCTTAATAAAAGAGAGAATAAAACTGGTTTAACGGTTCAACATTTGGCCGAGGACTGCCAACGTTTTATTAATATTCACCCAGATTCAACATACAATGAGCAAAGCGGAATATCACATAGCAAATCCATGACAGAAAGAAAATTAATTCACCAACTAAATTTGATCAAACAAAGAAAAATAATTTTTCTCCTAAACTGTGTTTAGGTTGCGGGCAATTGCATTGGCACGAAGATTGTCCAGGTGTTTTAATTGCTGTCACATGGGACACCAAAGTACACAGTGTAGAGTTCAAAATAAAAATCATAAAGCTTTATTAAAATTGCTAAAAGTAACAAAGTTGAAAATATAAGGAAGTTTGTGTAGGTAATAATATCGAATAAAAATATTAAGTTACAATTTGATTCCGGCTCAAATCTGTCAATAATAAATCTTAAAACGTCGAAATACTGGAAAGCCAAATTCGTATGAGAACAAGAAATATAGCTAAAAGTATCACTGATGAAAAAATAAATTCTGAAGGTCAGCTAGTCTCTAACGTTACATTATAAAGAAAAGACTTTGGAATTAAGAATGTTCGCATTGAACAATTCAAGCAATCTCCTGTGTACGGACTTGATGGAGAAATTTCAATTATGGGATATGACGCTAAACCCTTTCTTTCAAAATGCCAAAAACAAAAAGACTAAAGAAAGAATTAAAAGAAATATATTCAATTACACTTATAAAATAGAGTTTATCCCATCGTAGAAAATTAGTCATGCTGACGGAGAATCTACCCTAAAATATGCTAAACGTTTGAAGACACAGTGGTTGCCTCCCTACAAACTGAGGTAGAAGTAAAAAATACATTGTGTAACACCATTAGGTATCTTGAAGAAATAAAAGGAAAAGCTTTAGACGATGATTTAAAAAAAACATCGAAATAAAATAAAAGAAAAACACCAATAAATCTCAGAATGTTATTCAATATGTGATGAAGTAGTTATGCATGGCGATCGAGTGATTATTCCTGCAAAATTACAGAAGAGAATACTAAAAGAATTTCATGGCATTTTGAGAATGAACAGTGTCATAAGAATCTTTGTATATTGGACAAGTGTGGAAAAAAGTTGTAATATCGGAATAGTCCATTATTAACAAAAGGGAATATCACAGGAGGTAGTTATATTATTTAATCCGTATTTATAGAGACCTTGTCTTTATTTTTTAGAGAGATTTTGTCTTTTTATTTTTTATATTTAATTGGCTTTCAAACTTATTTTACCTGATTCAAATAATTGAATCCTAGTTTAATGTGTGACCCAACGGGTCATATTTTTCTAGTAGATTATAAAAACGGTACAAGTATTAAACGAAAACAAACGTACAAAAACAAAACAAAATTAATCGATATTTTCCATTAAGGCTTTTTAGTCTTAATGGAAAATATTAAGATTAAATTAAAAAAAAACTGATAGGTTTAAAATATCAGAGATTCTCAAGATAATCAGAGAAAAACGTTTGGACAAAAATCTTTGATGCCAAACTTTAATGAGTTTGAAAACTAAATTTTCTTTTTAATGAGTTTAAATCGCTTTGATGAAAAGATATTAAATGAAGGATTGTTATCGTCTAAGTGTCCAGCTGCGACAGAAATGTCTATTCCCAACTCTGAATATAAATAGAAGCCGGATTTGGTGAGAAGACATCATTCCATTGGAGAAACTCTCTTGGAACGCACCAGGAACAAAGGAGAAAATGTTGACGTTGTTTGTTGTTCTTTTTACTTGTAGCGCGGTGACCGCAAATCCGGTTTCGCAAGAAGTCACTCCTAGCAGCGCTGAACAGTACGTAACACCAAGTCCAGACAGTTTAAATGTTGATGTGAGTAGATTTTTTTATTCTGTGGGTTTCACTACGCTCCACAAGAGTCGAGTTTTTAGTTTTCTTTACCTTAGATCCATTCGCCCTCCCTCTTTTTCCTTTGCTTTTCGTATTTCCTTATTTGTTATTATCTCTTCACAAAATTTGTTCACCGTCCTGGGCAAGACACACAACTGCATCCTGTGGTGAGGCCTCGATTTGGAAACTTTTATAGGGGGGGGGGTGGAATGGGTACCCATTCCGTAAAAACCAACAATCAACCAACCAACACGTCCCTGTCGCTGTCTCCCTCTCTCTGCCCGTCTAGTACACACACGCGCGTGCGTACACACACACGTCTTGGGTATGACATTAAAGTCCATAGATTTGGGATACTTGAAGAGTTTGGAGTCTGGACAGTAATGGGTTTTTAATGTGGGTTTTGAAGTAAATTACATGGAAGAGCAAGCACAAATAAGGATATAACTTTATATTTTTGTTGGTTGCACTACCTTCTATCTGAGTATTGATTTACTCCTCTCCAGGAGTTAGGCACAAGGCCAGTTTTTATCTTACTCCCTACAATTAAGATGTGACCCAAGGTCGGGTCGGGAAAGTGGGGTTTAAAAATTGCCTGGGCAGCCCCGTCGGCATTCCCTGGTAGGGGCGCCTCAGGCAGTAAGCAATAAACTTACTCCTCCCAAAGAGGGGAGGCGAAGCCTGGGAGGGTGGACCTCCTAGAACTGCACAGGACAGACCCATAGACCGGCGTAAATCAAGCCTCGAAGGCCAAGACAATACCGGTTTATGGGGTGCAGTATCCATCGGAACAGATACTACACTTTGATCTTAGCCAACAGGCCGAGAGTTCCATCTGAGTAGAGTGTGACACAAATGAAGTTTTATAATGCGCTTCCAAAAGTATATCACATGACAAGAACAAATATTTATAAAGATTAGTTTCTAATTCTTTTAGATTCGTACTTATATTTTGATGAGAGTCTCGGTCGGTCTGTCATAATTCAGTTTAGTCTGTCACAATTGACTAATTAATTTTTAAACAGTCTCGCCGTGAATAACGAAAGACGGACGAGGATTTTCTTGGCCTTTTGGCCAAGATCAAAGTGTAGTATCTGTTCCGATGGATACTGCACCCCATAAACTGGTATTGTCTTCGCCTTCGGGTCTTGAGTTACACCGGTCTATGGGTCTGTCCTGTGCAGTTCTAGGAGGTCCACCCTCCCAGGCTTCGCCTCCCCTCTTTGGGGAGGAGTAAGTTTATAGCTTACTGCCTGAGGCGCCCCTACCGGGGAATGCCGACGGGGCTACCCAGGCAATTTTTAAACCCCACTTTCCCGACCCAACCTTGGGTCACATCTTACTTGTGGGAGTAAGATAAAAACTGGCCTTGTGCCTAACTCCTGGAGAGGAGTAAATCAATACTCTCTTTAGAAGCCGCATTTCATTAATCTATAAGAACAGAAAAATTGATGAAAAATCGAATTGCACAAATCGATTTGTCGCATCTGAAAGTATATTTAAATTTTCGTTTGTCAAATGTCCGCGATTTCAATTCGATTCCGATAGATTGATTTTCTTGTTATCGCCTGCCTCTTTGTCGTATGTTTGAGTGCACCCATTATTGGATTCGAATCGAAAATGTCGATCGATACGTACCCATCCCGCCCCTTTTTATTACAAGTGTTATGTAATACCAAAATAATACTAAATGAATTATGGTCCAATAATGATGACAATATATATTAAAAGAAAGAATTACACACGGGAGAAAATGAAGGATGGGTGCATTCGAGAATTGGACAATTAAAAACCGGACGAATGGAAGGAAAAGTTAGGGAAGAAAACGAATAGAGTATGTGGAAACCAAATTATGCAAAAATAAACTTGACAAATAGGAATACATAAATAGAAAGTAGTACCGATCGTTATTGGAGTACTGGGAAATGATCATGAACACTCTAGAGGGATGTCACTAAAAAGAATGACTTCTTATATGACGCTATTCAGGCATGTATGTTCTCTTTTCTAACGATGTTAAGCAAGAAAATCTTGTTAATTTTTATAATAATAATAATAGTGAAATCATTATGTGCAGTGCTCTGGAGGTGTACTACAACTCATCAAAAGTTCATATATCGTACACAGAATGATGTGCAATTGTGAAGGGACGGTATAGTTTATGAGTCCCTATTTACTTGCCTCCCCACGAGAGCAGAATTAGAGAAAAAGTCGGTTTTTAACGTGGGGAAAATCGGCTCCCCAAAAAGGGTCACTCTAAATTGGGATAAAAATAAAAATTGGTTCAGTTCAGAAGGATTTCTCCTTCACTGACCGAGGACAGAAAAGATGAAGTTTGTTATCAGAACAGATACTACACTTTTCAGCATGATGGCATAACGACTGAAAATTGTCGCTTCCGGCTAAGAATGTGTTCAGCAGTCAGTCAGCAGTGAATCAACACATAAAAAAATGTGAAAAGTGATTTCTGTCATTGAAAATTGAAAATTTAACTTTTTATTACAAATATATTTATTATAATTTGAATTTTTTCTTCTTTTACAAATACTATAAGGAAATATTTTTAACAAAGTCTCTCTCCCCCATGTTAAGAATGGCTTTCTAAATGATAACGTTATTATTTAAAAGCCATATATTAGAAAGTGTTGTGAAGTTGTCCCACAGTAAATAATAAATAAATGAAGTCAAGTCGAGGGTTGGTTTAACAAGTGTATTAACAAAGTAAGAAACTGACTAGCTCTTGGCTAGACACTTACAAGACTGCGCTTTGTCTTCTGATGTCTCGCACTATTTATAGTGACAACCGGTGTTGTTTCTCCTGTGTAAGAACGGCCGGTGTAACAGAAAGTATATAGGATAATGTACAATTGTGAAGGACCAGAATAGTGTATGAGTCATCATATATATGTGCGCGCATATGTATGGCAGGAGCATCAGGTACAGTTTTACGGAATTTCGAGGTTTTAAATCATGCAGTGTGCTTCTGCTTTTTAACCATGACATGTATAAAAATAGCTAAAGAAATGTATAAACTTTGTTATGTACTTACGTGGTAGCTGAATAGAAGACTGTACACTAAAAATTACGAAATTTCATCAAGTATTTATTAAATTAAAAACAAAAAAAAAACGATTTTTTTCGGATCCGCCATCTTTAAAACGCCCGATTTTATCTTGGGTCGTCAAGGGACAAGGGAGATTACTCATATATATTTTTGAGTTTTTGTTTTTCTGCTAAATTGGTGATAAAAAATTAGTTATCTCCCTTGTTAAAAAATGGCTAACAATACGTAAAATCGTTCTTTTTCTTTTTCTTATAATTTAATAAATACTGTATGAATTTTCGTAATTTTTTCTGTACAATCTTATTTTTAGCTAATACGTAAGTACATAACGAAGTTTATACATTTCTTTAAATATTTTAATGTCATGGTGAAACAGCAGAAGCACCGATAAAGGCACTAAATATCTGATATGTTATTCTCGTAGAAACATCTACATAGTCATCCACCAATTAATATACCTATCATATATATGTCGTGTATATCAATTTGTCGCACAGTCTGTACATATAACTCCATTTATATATTGGTACGTCCACATCTATATGTCTATCTACGTACCGTACTCTATGTGCATGCATTGCTATCTTTAAAAGTATATATTATATTTTCTTTCTAAATTCAAATTGTGTGTTTTTATCGGCAGGAATATCTCCGTACTTATGGCTACATGAACGATGTGAACGAACGCTCAGTCGATTATGCCGAACGCAGAGCAGACGCCATCAGGTGAGTCATTCACAACCAACACCGTTTTGTATATATATATATATATATATATATATATATATATATATATATATATATATATATATATCGTACCTATTTCTAGACAGGGCGTCTTGGTTCAATGATAAAGACGCTAGACTATAGACATCAATAGCGAAGGTTCGATCCTTGTCTAAGTTAGCCATGCTGATGACGGCCGTGAGCCAGAAACACGTGTCCATGGATTAATTTTATGTACGTATAATATATATATATATATATATATATATATATATATATATATATATATATATATATATATATATGAGAAAAGTAGGATGAGAGTAAAATGAAAAAGAGAGATTTTTTTTATATATTCATCAACGTTTCGTCTTTATTGTAAGACTTCCTCAGGATGATAATTTGAAGAAAAATGTCATGCAAATACATCGAAATTTTGGGTTGACATGATGGGTAGATAAGGAAAAGTAGTAGCCGTGGCTACTGTGAGCGCTCACAGTAGCCACGGCTACTACGTTGATGAATATATAAAAACATATCTCTTGTTTTTTTTCCTTTTTTATTTACCATATATATATATATATATATATATATATATATATATATATATATATATATATATATATATATATATATATGCAAGGGAAATCTCTCAGACCGCCAAAATGCAAGCGAGATAATCCTGATCGCTTAAGACACTACAGTGAATAGGCTTAAATCTCCCAAACACTCTACGTTTAACCATTTTTTAATAGCGTAAATTGCAAATTTCAAATATTGTAAATGAATTTTAAAATATTGTCAATTTTAATCAACCACTCGCCTAACACGTGATCACATTCAAAATACGAAATCTAATCACACATACGTTATTTTAAAACGTCATAAACTTACCGCACGGCTTGAACTTAACATCCATGAATATGCAAGTCCAATCCTTCGCCTGAAGACGATTGAGGGAAGTCAATCGAAAGTAGTCGCGAATAAAAATGGAACAAAACAGCTACGGGGCCTGCATCCGGCAATTTGGCAACAATACAAGAAGGATTATCCGAAGAGACGAGAAGATCAGAAAAAAAAAAAATGATGAAACAAAAACATTCCGTGATATACAAAACATTGTTGTATATCACGGAATGTTTTTGTTTTATCAATCTTTTTTTTCTGATCAGGATTGAACGTTGTGTTCGAAAGTGATTTTACGTAAGAAATATCAACATACACACATGGTGATACCAGATCAGGCTGCCCTGTAGCTCCCTGAGACGAAATTCACCTACATTGACGTTTTTTTTTTTTTTTTTTTTGGTAAAACTTAATTATGTTCTACAAAACCAAAAACAAAAACAAAAACAACAGCCCCTCTCCCTTTCTCCCTCCCCTTTTTTATTTTATTTTTCCTACCCTACTCCCGGTCCTGGATATGACCTTAAACTACATCCGATGGTGAGATCCGGCTTACGGACTTTGGGGAATGTGGAGCCTCCTCTTAATTACCATTGCTCCCAGGTCCACCCTGACCCGGAGTGGTAGTACCTGTTAGGGTCCCAACTATGGGTTAAATAGAAACAGATATTAAAAGAACTTGAAGCATAAAAACTTTCACCAAAATGACTGCATTCGGCATTAAATAACCTGAAAAGGGTTGATATGCCGTAAAACAAAACAAAACAAAACAACCAAAAAAACACACATAAACACCAATAATCATATGGAAACACGTTTATACATTTAAAAAAGGAATGTTTTATTTTATTGTGAATAAAAACAGTTTACACGCGTTTGTCGGCGCGTTCTCCTCATAGCTGAGACATTAAAAAAAACATCGCCGTTGCAAGACCTACGGATTTTTTTAGTGGTAAAATCTAACGAAAAATATTACTATTCCTGATGAATACTTTTTACAGTCGAAACTAAGTAGAATTTAAATAAATAAATATCTATTAAAAAAATACATATTCATGCGTTGCCCGGGTTTCAAAATTGACTTAGAATATTCCACAGTTTTAATCCTATTTAAAAAAAAAATGATAAAAAACGAAAATAAAAGTAAAAACACTACCGGGTAACGCCAGTTAGAAGAAGTTAGTTTAATATAAAGTCTATTCAACAATCTGAACGAATGGTGAATTTCATGTGCTTAGGTTTAAAACTAGTTTAGCTCATGTAGATAGATACGCACATTATGATTGCCCATAGGACGTTGCCAATCAAATACTTACCGTGAACGAATCATCCAACATTTCAATGTGACCAGCCCATGCCCACAAAGAAGGTCAGATCGCCCGACTTGCGCTATAAAAATGACATGAAAGACGAATATTTCTTTCTCACCTATTGGGATGGAGATGTTTGATGTCACATTGTTGAAATTAAACTAGACACACATCAGACTGATGAATCTGTTTTGATTCATACGACGTCTAATATGTGTGGCTTAGTCAAATTTTGAAAGCTTTTAATGATGCATATCTCACCATAAGTCTTGCAATTTTAAGAACCAACACCAA
Organism: Sepiola atlantica; assembly: GCA_963556195.1. Taxonomy (NCBI): domain Eukaryota; kingdom Metazoa; phylum Mollusca; class Cephalopoda; order Sepiida; family Sepiolidae; genus Sepiola; species Sepiola atlantica. The sequence goes on along the minus strand of OY744543.1, from coordinate 8,972,156 downwards.
TGTACCCACATGTATACATACATGCTCTTTTTTCTTTATTGGGATGGAGATGTTTGATGTCATATTGGCAGAAGACAAGCTGAAATTAAACTAAAGACACCCATGTGCCCAATGAATGTGTTTTGGTTTATACGACGTTAAATATGTGTGACTCGGTCAGATTTTGAAAGCTATTCATGACCAAAAAGTCTTGCAAATTTAAGAACCAACAAGAATGTACATGCATACATACATACATACATACATACATACATACATACATACATACATACATACATACATACATACATACATACATACATACACACACATATACATACATACACACATACATACACACATAATACTTGCATACACACATACATACATACATACATACATACATACATACATACATACATACATACATGCATACATACATACATACATACATACATACATGCATACACACATACATACATACATACATACATACATACATACATACATAATACATACACACATACACACGTACATACATACATACCCACATACATACACACATACGTATATACATACATACATGCATACATACATACATACATACATACATACATACACACATACATACATATATACATACATACACACATACATACGTGCATACATACCCACATACATACATATATGCATACATATACACATACATACATACATAAACACATACATACTATTTTTCTTTTATTGTATGTACACATAATCTTTCTGTCGCATTCTCAAAATGCTTATCATAAAATATAATTTATTCGAAGTTGTTGACAATTTAAATAAAATAATCGTCACAATTTCTTGTTTTATTTCTTCAGATTATTCCAGGAATTCGCCGGTTTGGAAGTGACTGGAGAAACAAACGAAGAGATTCGTGAACTCATGTTAAAGCCTCGTTGTGGAATCAAAGATATCGAAATAGGCAGACCGGAAAATGGTAAGTCAGTGAACCTTTCAAAATCATCTCCACAAAGAACATAATTTCGTGTTTTTGTCATTCGTAGCTCACGTTAAATTTAAAACATAGCCAAAACTTAATAAATGGTACCTAGAAAAAATATTAGTTAATATTTGACACCGAGTCAAAATAGACGGCTGAGTCTTCACGATATCGAGGTAATAACCGGAAGTGATTCCTGATAAAACTTAGCACTAACATATCGAATACCTCCCTACGTTGATGTTTCACAAATATTTTCAGGGGTTGTTTACAAGGATTTTCCGAAAAATATGTAAAGGTGAAATCCGTGTTTTGAGTAGAAATCTTTGTTTGAAGGGTGTCGACTTTTCCATTTGTTTTGCTGAACGTAAACAATATTCTAAAGCACAAAACTTCAACATTATTTTTAATAAACATTGTCTTTTTTTTTCGTTTTTGTCTTTTTTAGCCAGATGGAACATTCCCGAACTCACCTACAAATTCCTCAGTTACTCAAAGGATCTCAGTGAAAGTGACACACGGTAATTAGTCACACTTTTTTGTCTTTCGAAAACAATTTTTGAATGATTTCAAAAACCCATCTGAAAATGTGTTTGTGTTTATCTTTTAATTACAACTGTATTCCCGTTGCAGGAAGGCAATCGCTGAGGCATTCTCTTTGTGGGAAGGTCCTTCAAAATTGAAATTTAAGAAAATTACTTCCGGAACTCCAATTATGGAACTTAGATTTGTCAGCAGGAAACATAAACGCTGTCGATATGCAATGGATGGAGTAGGTAGGTTGTTTACATCTTTTTTGCCATTATTATGTTTAGCTCATCGCCAATTCTTAAAGCTACACATTTATCTAAATAGATCCGGTTAATTGCTAACTTTCTAAAAAAATAATTAGTTTAGTTAAATAATATTAATATTATCATTTATTTATTAGATAACTTATATTAATTCAGAAACGACCAATCAAATCCTTAATATTTCCATTTTATATTGAATGTTTGTTATTTTGTGTGTATGTTTTCGTCGTCTTTTTTCAGGTGGAGTGGCAGCCCATGCATTCGGTCCTTCCAAGCACCGTGTAGCAGGTGACATCCATTTTGACGACGATGAACCGTACAAATATAAAACAGGCAAAGGCTTGAAACTTGTTTCGATCGCCTTGCATGAAAGTGGTCACGCGTTGGGATTAGGACATAACAACAAAAAAGGCGAAATTATGGCCGGTTGGTACAGTGGACAAACAACTCTTGGACCAAATGACATCAAAAGAATGAAAAAATTATATAAATAAAAAGAAACAACAACATCTCTTTTTAACGCCACAAAAGGTTTGTAGAGTTAAACCGTTTTTTTAAAAATTTTCTTAGTAAAATTTTAATGATTTGAAATATGTTTAAATGATTATTAATTGGCTTTTATTTATCGATTTTATTCTCTTCTTTCTGATAAAATTGTAATTCATTTTAATCGATATTAAAATGCGATTCGTCTGTTATTCATCGAATTTAACGCTAATTAAGTTGTCTTAATCATTCGAGAAGTATTTTACATGAATTTCTTTTAATATTTCAGACATGGCAATTTGCTGCGTGATTCGAATTGGTCAGTGGAAAATCGATTATGTTATACTTGTTAAAATGATTTGAACGATTTGTATTTTATTGAACCAATAAAAACTTCATCAGCAACCTGAAAAATATGTCTTCTTTTGTTCTTTTCGCAAAATTTTATTTATTTTATTTATTTTATTATTTTTTTAATTATTATTTTATTATTTATTTTATTTATTTTATCACCCAAACTTTAAAATGGATGTTTCAGATTTTCCAAGCTGCAGTTTCCTAATATATATATATATATATATATATATATATATATATATATATATATATATATATATATATATATATATATATATATATATAATATACATTTTAATATAAATAATTAGACTGATCACTGACGTAACATATTTCCAATTAAACGACGAATTCTACAAACAAAAATTTGGACTCTCCATGGGCAACCCCCAAGTTGTGTATTAGCCTGCCTCTTTTTAGAATTCTTAGAATGCGGCCCTTTCAAATTTAGATTACCCTCTAACATCGAATACTTTAGATACATTAATGATGTTCTAATTTTCCTCCCCTTTAGATATACAAATCAATAACCTCAAAGACAAACTCAACACAATAGAAGCCTCCGTAAAATTCACACATGAGACTGAAATAGACAGCTCGATACCATTCCTAGACACTCTTATAATAAAGTCCAACAATAAACTAGCATTCAAGGTACACCGCAAAAACACTCACAAAAATGACTACATACATTTCTACTCTCATCACAATAGCAAGATAAAAACAGGTATGATTATAGGCTTCTTCCTACGCGCTCTTAGAATCTGCAGTCCTCAATACTTAGATGAAGAAATAAAATACATCATTAATTGCTTTAAAACACTGCAATACCCCACACATTTTATATTAAATGCCAATAAGAAAGCCTTTCAAATATTCTTCAAAAACAACACGCAAAAAAATCAAACACCAAACACCTCTCTCATAGATAGCCCCCTTCTCTTACTCACACATTCCAATAATACATCCATATGCAACACACTTAACAAACTTGGCATTCCAACAGTACAAACCACATCACAATCCATAAAACAAACTTTAAACGCATCAAGACATTTCCAAAACAAAAACACATCCCATGCCGGCTTATACACTGTCCCATGCAACAACTGCCATAAAATTCACGTGGGAGAAACACAACGTGGATTGAAAAAAAGATTGAGCGAACACAAAAGGGACATAAAAAACAATAACTCTCTCAGTGCACTTTTTCCCACGTATTAGAGCACGATCATGCTTTCAAATTTGAACAAGCCAAAATCACCAAATACATTCATAACAAAGCTCGGCGAAGACTACTGGAAACCGCACTAATCACAGCCTCCAACACCATCAGACAACGAAATGGCTTCTATAATCTATCCGCCTTAATAAGAAAACTTATCCTGACCGAACAAAAACTAAACATAGATCATGGCTAACCTCTTTTTCTCTTCGCTCTCAGTTGTACTTACACACAAGTCCCCGCATGTGAACACAATCCAGATACTCTAACAAATATTTAGATATTTAACTCCCCCCCCCCCTTTTTGCCCTCAATTGAATCTCAAACCATCATCACTCCATGCACAAAATTACCAAAATCACCTAAACTAATATCACTTCTCTTCTTCTGTTTCTTTTTCTTTTTTTCTTTCCTCCTCTCACTGTCACATTCTCAGCACATTTCAACATTTTCCTTCTAACTTACTTATATCCACACATTCCTGACATAGCCAGTTCGTCAAACACTCTTACCCTCCAAAAATGTCACACCTACCCACAACAAAATCCCTCCTCTCCCCTCACCCATTTCACCCTTTTGACTACTTCTTTCACACTCTTACCCATCCACCCTCTCACTTCCAATCACCTTCATATTTTCAAATCTTTTCAAAAAACCTACACACCAAAAACACAGAGCCCCCCCTCCACTCCTCTTTCCACACCCTCCACTTTTTCACTCACAGCCATCGACATTAATTTCATTCACCCACACCCTCCACTTTTTCACTCACAGCAATCCACATTATTTTCATTCCATGCCACCGACTTGCTTCAACCCGGAACTCGGTCCTGTGCTCCCAGTAGTGGCTACTACTTCTTCTCATCAACCCATCATGTCAACACCAATATTTTCATGTACATTTTTCTAAAAATTATCATCCTGAGGAAATCTTACAAATAAAGACGAAACGTTGAATACATAAAAACATCTTTTTGGTTTTTCCTTTTTCATTCCCGATAATATATATGCACTTCTAAATTCTGTTTCCTGATATATATATATATATATATATATATATATATATATATATATATATATATAGAGAGAGAGAGAGAGAGAGAGAGAGAGAAAAGAGGGTAGTGCAGTATTAGTGCAGTTCCAACGAGAGAAAAGTATATATGTAAAGGAGTAAGGCTACCAAGCTTGTGTGTGCGTATTTATGTGTGTATGTGTGTATGTATCGCTCACCTATTCACAAGACTCAAGATTAGACCACACGCATACGGACACGCGCGCGCACGCAGACACCACTTCATTTTTGGAGACGACAAAAAGCAATAAAAAGTATTAAATTTCAAAAGAAATTCTCCACACCCTAGGAGACTGGGATGACCGATGGATCATGGATGGGTAACACGCACTTGACCAAGAGAAGCAGGAAAAATGACAAATAAAAAATAAAAATAAAAATCAAAGATACCCACACACCCGCAAACCCACGCATGCGCAAAAACAATAACAAATTCATCAAATGAAACAACATTTGCTCGAATCGAAAGACATTTCTTCAAATGGATTTTCATATCTGATGAAAGCGGGCCACCGCTTGAAACGCGTTATATATAAAATCATAAAATGGTAAAACAACAAAATAATAAATAAATGTTGAAAAAAACAACAAAATAATAAATAAATGTTGAAAAAACATTCTACAAATGTTGGTAGCCTTACTCCTTTACATATATATATATATATATATATATATATATATATATATATATATATGCACCACTAAATGTTTATATTGAAACAGAAACCATGTATCACGTTACTCACCGTATTGCCTAGAATATATATACCAAAATGAATAATTATCCGTTCATTAGTATACGAGAGTACTATATATCTATATATATATATATATATATATATATATATATATATATATATATAGTGTGGTGGAGTTGTTATCCACAGGTCTGTGTGATGCGTCTAGTGCTACAGCGGAGCGTACTTGTAGTTGCATGGGCTTCTTACTCTCGCTATTTGCTTAGCCGCCAGATAGCCCACTTGTTGTGCGAAAAGGGAGCCGAGGGAGTAAGTCTCCCCTGCTGGTATATAGCCTATCCCCAGACAAGACTCTAGTCTGACCTCCTCGTGGTACACTATGGTAACTGGGTGCTTTGCGGCCCCAGGCTAATAGACTAGAGATCTCGGAGTAGGTTAGAACCCCAGAGGTGCAGTGTGCAGGGCCTGCTGGCATGCAGATACGTCCCGGCACTCACCAATCTAACCCCCTGCCACTGGGTAGTGGTCTGTCTCAACCTCTCTCTCTCTTTCTCTCTCTCTCTCTCTCTCTCTCTCTCTCTCTGTATATGTACATGTGTGTATATATGTATATGTATATGGCGCCGGATCAGGGAAATTTCCAGTTTGGTATCTGGGGGCGCGTTTAACCCACTAGGAGAGATGCCCCCTAAGCCTTTGTTAAGGCAGGTGTCTAGGAGATGGAAAACTCTGATGTATAACCTGAGGGTTGTTGCTGACTTTTTCTGTGGCACTCATCTGCACCGATCTTGTGCAATCAACAATTCCAAAAAGTGTGGATGGTCCTACACAAGCCTTCACCACTCAAATCAAATCATTCGTGTGGGTTTTCTAGCAGCTTTTCTAAAATCGACATGAGTACTTCTGGGTCCACTGGCGAGAGAGTAAAGGCGACGGGGACAGGCAAAGGATATTGCTGGAAGTCTCTAGCTGGCGCTCTACACAGTGGCGGCTGGTGGGTGATGGCCGTTTGGCACAAACCTTTGGGCAATTGTGCCGTTCGTGTCCTCCACCAGTGACAAAGCAGGCCTATCTAGGATCAGCACTGCTTTCCCTATTTCAGGGAGGGGGCGATAAAAGGAGCCCTAAACATTGCATGCCCTTCTTTGACTTGTCAGCCTACTGCAGTTGTCTAGTTATCCAATACAGCAGTCAGAAAACAAAGAAAGTTATGAAGCTAAACATTGGATCTTGGAATGTGCGCACATTGCAGGATAGTGATGCGTCACTAGAAAGGAAAACGGCCCTCGTATCAATGGAATTAAGGAAACATGATGTAGATATTGCTGCCCTTAGTGAGACGCGTCTGCCTGGTCACTCACAGCTGTGTGAGGTAAAAGGTGGATACACGTTTTTCTGGGCTGGTAAACCAGAAAACGAACCACGTCAATCTGGTGTAGGGTTTGCAGTGAAGACGGAAATTGCTAGATCACTTCCAACACTCCCAGTAAGTCATTCAGATCGTATTATGACCCTAAGACTTCCACTAAAAAACAACACATTCGCAACACTTATCAGCTGTTATGCCCCTACTATGAATAGTTCAGATCAATGCAAAGCTGATCTTTACAATGATTTGCGTAGCTTAATCTCAAAAATTCAGCATAAGGATAAGGTTGCTTTGATGGGAGACTTCAATGCTCGAGTGGGGCTCAACTTTCAAACATGGGCTGGTGTTCTGGGTCACCATGGTGTTGGAAAAATGAATTCAAATGGATTGCGACTCCTGACGTTATGCAAAGAATTTAACTTCAGTGTGACAAACACGTACTTCCAACAAAAGCATTGTCGAAAAACATCATGGATGCACCCCCGATCAAAAGATTGGCATCTCATTGACTACATAATTACCAGAAAGCGCGACCTCAAAGATTTTAAGATAACACGCTCTTTCCATAGTAGCTGTTGTTTATCAGATCATGCGCTTATAGTCGGCAAGACCATCTTCCATTTAGACAAGAGGAGAGTGAAAAAGTCTTCTGTTCCAAAACGCCTAAATGTTCTGCCTCTAAAACAGGCAGATACACAAAATGAGCTGAAGGAAAAAGTTACGGCCGCTATAGCTTCTGTAGAGGTAAATAGTGACGTTTCAAGTTCTTGGGATTCATTGCGCAATGCTGTTTATGACTCGTCTGCTGAGGTTTTGGGCTTCCCTTTGCGGAAACATCAAGACTGGTTTGATGAAAACAACACTGAAGTGCAGAAGCTTATCGACCAAATGCATGTTTCCCACAAAACATGGCTCGAGGACAAAAATTCCACAGTGAAAAAGAAGGCGTATAGAGCTCACAAAGCACAAGTTCAGAAGGCACTTAGGGCATTGAAAGAGGCTTGGTGGTCATCCAAGGCTGCGGAACTTCAGGACGCAGCCGACAGGAAGGATTCTAAGTCATTTTACTCTGGCCTGAAAGAGGTGTTTGGTCCTCAAATGAATGGTTCTGCCCCAGTTTTTGCTGAGGATGGAGAAACATTGCTAACTGACAAATCTGCTATCCTTAAGCGCTGGAAGCAGCACTTTGAAACTGTCCTTAACTCTGCATCGGTGACTGACGAAAACATCATTTCCTCTCTTCCGCAGCATCCCGAAATTCCGGAACTGTCTTTTCCACCTACAGTCCAGGAAGTATCTCAAGCTAAAACACAGCTATCGTCAGGGGCACCGGGCAGAGATTGCATCCCCATTGAGGTGTACAAACATGGCGGAAGAGCACTCGAGGAAAAACTGACCATCTTGTTTGTGGAGATATGGAAAGTTGGCGGAGTCCCACAGGACTTTAAGGATAGCAATGTCAAGCATCTTTATAAGAGCAAGGGAAGCAGGAATTCTTGCGATAATCATCGCGGGATATCTCTGCTTTCTGTTGCAGGTAAAATTCTTGCAAGGTTGATTCTGAACAGGATCATCAGACATCTTATTGATGAGATTTACCCAGAGTCCCAATGTGGTTTTCGCTCTGGTCGAGGTACAATCGACATGGTATTTGCCCTTCGTCAAGTTGCTGAAAAAGTTCGGGAAAAAAATCGGGAACTGTACATGGTTTTTATTGATTTGACAAAAGCATTCGATACGGTCAGTCGCGTAGCACTTTGGGAAGTTCTTCATAAGCTTGGAATCCCCAACAACATGCTTGATGTCATAATCTCCTTTCATGAAGGAATGAAAGCACAGGTCGTTTCCAATGGGGAAACCTCAGAGCCTTTTGAAGTAACCAACGGTACGAAACAGGGTTGTGTGATGGCACCTGTGCTGTTTGCATTGTTCTTCTCGGTGATGCTTCGGCACGCATTCGCTGATGAAAGCACAGGTGTTAAGTTTCAATTCCGAACCACAGGTGGGCTCTTTAACCATCAGCGTTTTAAAGCCAAAACCTTGGTTCGAGAAGCCATCATTCGGGACCTTCTCTTTGCAGATGATGCTGCCCTGGTCGCGACTTCTTTTGAAGAAGCTCAGAATCTTTTGACAAAATTTTCAGGTGCATGTAGGGCTTTTGGTTTAACAATCAGTTTAAAGAAGACTGAGGTGGTCCATCAACCATGCCCTACCCCTAAACAAGTTCAAGGAGTGAAACAAAATCAGCCTGTCCATGAATTTCCATTAGAAAAACTCAAAGTGGATGGCAGACCAATGAACTATGTCAAAAACTTTACCTACCTAGGTAGCAAAGTTAATTCTGCTGCTTCACTTGATGATGAAATCGTAAACCGAATTGCAAAAGCGGCAAATGCCTTCGGAAAGCTGAAACATCGTCTTTGGAGTAGCAGAGGTATTAAGTTGAAGACAAAAATCAATGTGTATAGGGCTGTAATATTGACAGGTCTTCTCTATGGATGTGAGGCGTGGACGCCTTACCGGCATCACATTCGCCAATTGGATGTGTTCCACAGGAGCTGCCTTAGGGCCATATGTGGACTTAGTTTGAAGGACAAAGTCGCTAACATCGATCTTTACAACAGATGCCATATTGGTAGAATTGAAAGTTTCCTGTTGCAGTCTCAATTGCGATGGGCTGGTCATGTAGCAAGAATGGACGAAGGGAGGATACCTAAAGCACTGATGTACAGTCAGTTAGCTTGTGGTAACAGGAATGTTGGTCGGCCCTTGCTGAGGTACAAAGATAAATTGAAAGATGCGCTGACGGCAATTGGAGTACCCCCCAAACACTTTGAAGACTGTACAAAAGACAGGAAAACATGGCGAGCAGCTTGTTGCATTGGACTGGAAAGATTCAACGAGACCTGTGTGGATAATATGAGAACTGCCAGAGTTAGGCGAAAAGCTAGAGAGAGTGCTCCACACCTGGCATCCGATTACTCACACTCTTGCACTGTCTGCGGCTTTCCCTGCAGGTCTCTTGCCGGACTCAGGTGTCATGAACGATCTAAACACAAATGAAAGTTGTTGGAACCTCATACGTCGCAATCGACGGGAGAGTCCATCATCATATATATATATATATATATATATATATATATATATATATATATATATATATATATATATAAATATAAACAAAAAATATTAAAGTATTTTTCACCTACAGACGACGTCGTTTCGGGCTCTCTTACCCTAATCAGTGTAGGAGTGGCCGTTGCAAGCGGTCGCATGGACTCGAACGCAGATTCAAGCTAGAATCGCGAGACAAACGCTTAGGACCACGCGGCCGCGATCAATCGATACAGACAGTAATTGAAATTTAGATACACTTACCAAAGGCGGGGGGAAGTGTCATTGCTGTCTACAGTGTTCAACGCTCGTGCGGAGCTAGCTTATCGCAGATGAAAACAACTATTCAATTTAAAACAGGGCTTTACTTTTAAGACTATTACATCTTTAAAGGGTTTTGTAACTATCAATATTTTTTAAATATTAAAGTGTTTTTACCTAGGGACGGCGTCGTTTCGGGCTCTCTTACCCTCATCAGTGTAGGAGTGGCCGTTGCAAGCGGTCGTATGGGCTCAAACGCAGTTCGTAGATTTAGGCTAGAATCACGAACCCTATATATATATATATATATATATATATATATATATATATATATATATATATATGCACCCCTAAATGTACACATAATTTACGCATAAAATAATGTGTCCATGTTACTCACCGTGTTGCTTATAATATATATTCCAAAATTTATAATGATCCGTTGATTAGTTTACGAGAGTACCCCGCATTGTTCTTTTGTTTTCTCAAAATCTTATTTATAACTGAAACACGCTTGAAATAATTGCGTTAAATGATTGCATCCAGACAGATTGTTTTTACCAGATCATAAGAAAAAGAAAGAAGAAAAGAAAACAGGAGATAAACATATAAATCTATTATCAAGTTTATTAAAAACTTAGATGACATTAGTCGAAACAGATTATGTTTTGTTTTTTGTTTTCTCAAAATCTTAGAAACGATTGTTTTCTCGAAATATTATTTATTACCCAAATGCGCTCGAAATAAGCATATAAAGTCACGAGAGTGGCACGTGACTTCACATTTCCGAAACACATGACAAAAGAAGCTGAAGAGAGCCGGATGGCTAAGTCCTTCTGTGCTTGAAACCGACGGTACGAATGTTGTACTAATTTTTCTGTACCAAAATAAATAAATATTACACTCTTAATTTTAAATTTAAAATTTTAATTCTTCAATTAATCGAGCATGCTGGGATTTTACCTGTTATATTATAAAGAAGTTATATATATATATATATATATATATATATATATATATATATATATATATATATATATATATATATATATATATATATAGAGAGAGAGAGAGAGAGAGAGAGAGAGAAGGTGAGAGGACGCCATGAAAGGTGGGAGGAGTAAAAGCGGAATGAGTAAATGACGCTACGTCTGTTCGGGTCTGATTCTGTCTCTTGTTCCTGACCAGTAACGAAGGCAGACGTGAAAAACAGGCGGTTCACTACCAGTAAGCGGGGAACCGAAGGAGGTGAGCCGCAGTAGCCCCAAATCGTCTGACTGTTGAATGATAATTCTCCCTCCAAATAATTTACTATGTTCTCTCTCTCTCCCGTACAAACTATTCAGCCTCTGTCTCTTATTTCATGTTTAAATAAAACTTTAAAAACCCGACCAGCGCCTACGTGTTATCGTTCAGCGTCGAATCCCTAGATACACCGAACAACAAAGACGAACCCCGGGTGCACACAGCACGAAGGTAATCCGCAATGCAACAGTATATATCGGAAGTGTTTATATTTCAAACGACTTCAATTTGACACTCATCATGAAATCAACACGTGGCGAAAACGAAGCATGTAACGTCTGCATTCTTCTTCAATGTGACTCTGGCGATCTCCAAGGTTTCTCAGTTGCTAGTAGTGAAACACTGGCTTTGAACGTGCCACCAAAAGTCCACGTGTGTAAGGGAGCGAGGCAGCCAATTACTCTTAACTTCTCTCGAGATTCTCTTTCATAAACGATGCTCCAACAACCGCATCAAACTACTTGGTTTGAACTTCCTATCCTTTAACTATCCGCCATTAAAATGTAAGATTTCCTTCGTTTTACTGTATTGATTTACTCCTCTCCAGGAGTTAGGCACAAGGCCAGTTTTTTTTATATCTTACTCCCACAAGTAAGATGTGCCCCAAGGTTGGGTCGGGAAAGTGGGGTTTGAAAAGCCAGCGCTCGAGAGGTGAGCACTCTGGCCATTAAAAATTGCCTGGGCAGCCCCGTCGGCATTCCCCGGTAGGGGCGCCTCAGACAGTAAGCAATAAACTTACTCCTCCCCAAAGAGGGGAGGCGAAGCCTGGAAGGGTGGATCTCCTAGAACTGCACAGGACAGACCCATTGACCGGCGTAAATAAAGCCCCGAAGGCCAAGACAATACCAGTATGGGGTGCAGTATCCATCGGAACAGATACTACACTTTGATCTTAGCCAAAACAACCTGTATATTATCAGACAAATATATTTATAAAAAGATGCCGTATCGTTGTGCTGTGACAAATTCGTAAGGAATCTACAAAGACATCTCACAAGTACGTGTTTTCATTTCCTACGGATACGGAGCCGATACACACGTGGTGGTTCAGCAGGGCAATTAAAAGGGATAATTTTACAGTAAACCACACCAGCAAAAGTAGTATTTCACGTATTGTACTATTAGTGTTATTCTTTAGTATTTTTTTGAACAATAATCATCAATAACACCTTATAAGTTCTGAAACATTCTCAACTGTAAAAAAAACCTTCTTTGAATTTTTAAAAGCAGGCAAAATCTCACCGACAAATTCCAATCGCTAACCTATATCTTGCAATTTTATTTTCCAATTATTTATTTATTTATTTTTTGTTAACAAAGTTTACCCCAAACAAGTCAGGTCGCCACTGTGGATATAAGGGACTACTGATAATTAGTGTGTAGGTTTTGCGGGTCATCCTAAGTTGGGATGACCCCCACAACCCACACACTAATTTATGTTTAAATAAAACTTTTAAAACCCGACCAGCGTCCACGTGTTATCGTTCAGCGACGAAGCCCGAGATACACCGAACAACAAAGACGAAACCCGGGTGCCCATATCACGAAGGTAAGCCGGAATGCAACAGTATATAACGGACTGTTGTCAACAGAAGGAAACTTCGAAGTGGAAAATTTAATTCAAAGATTATTTTTGTGTCGCCTACTTATGTTACATTCCCCCTTTGTTCTTTCTTCTTCGATGTCGAATATTGCATTTTCTCTTTTTCTTTTCTTTTTCGTCGTTTCTTTCTTCCTCGAGGCCGTGTCGTCTTTGTAACGAGGATCCGTGTTCCGTATAATTTCGTTGAATTATAGAAGAAGAATTTAGATAAGACAGATTCTAGAAATGGAGTTTATTGAGAGAAAAATATTAAGTGATCACCAGTACAATGTACACTTTTTTATGTGGGAGAGAGACAGTTATATTAACATAAGTAAATATTAGCTAGACAGATAGACAGATAAACAGATAGATTAGTTCCCATCGCCCATCGCCGCGTGCAACATTCACAGTTTTGTCGTTGTTAAGACATTTTGTCAGTAACCATTCGCTTCAAACTTCCAAGCTGGTCCGTGATTCAAAATCTACGTTACTTCCCGCCTTAGTTCCACGTGACGTCACATCTGTGTGCCCTTCTCCTGCATATCGTTCTCAGTATTGCCATTCTCTGACACCACCTGCCAACTGTCCAGCATTTTCGCTCGCAAATTGAAAGAAGAGGGGCAGAGAGGTAGAGAGAGAGAGAGAGAGAGAGAGAGAGAGAGAGAGAGAGAGAGAGAGAGAGAATACGAGCGTGTATGTATGTAACTCTGTTAGTTTCTCTTTGTCGACCCCCAACTCCGCAGCATGCTCTCATCCGTTCGAATATGTCTAAATTATCCTTTCCGAGATTTATTGTTCGCTAACGTCATTTGCAAAGTAATATTTTATTGGTATTAATTTGCAATTGAAGAATTTGAAGGCAAAACGCGATAAACGCCATTTTCAAAATTACGAAACTATCACTACAAAAAGGTGTTACACTTCAACACTCGACCACGCCACCAAAATCATATTTTCATAATATGATACCGTCATACTTTAGTTTTGCTTTTAATTAAGATAAGCTTTTAGTCAAAGTTTTCATTCAATATATTCGTCCGTTTATTTTTTAATGTCTCAATTTGAAACAGATTGGATTTATCGCGTTTTGCAGTCGAACTCTTCAATTAAAACGTCACCTAATAAATTTCCTATTCTATTTGGTACCTTCTTTTACAAGTAAACGTTGAAGAATTTAGATGAGACAGATTCTGGAAATGGAGGTTTATTGAGAGAAAAATATTAAGTGATCACCAGTATCATTTACACTTGTGGGAGAGAAACAGTTATATTAACATAAGTAACTATTAGTCTTTTATACTTCTTTTGGAATCAAACATTTTTTTTACAACTAAACTAGAAGCAAATTCTTATTAGACGCAGAGCCAATGGCTTTATTCACTCAACTTGAATATATTCTCGCTTAAATTACACCAAGAGATTCTTAGTTCAATTCCTGGTGAAAAACTTGGAAAAAAAACAAAACAAAACCAAACTTATACGAAATATCTAAAAGGTCTGGAAGGCGGTATTATTTTAGTAGATGAAATAAAATGTCAGTTCTAAATTCGGTACTGCTATCGATGTTGACCCAATCTCCGTGAACGTCGCGTAAACAGCGTTCGGGCATGCTACGTAAACAGCCGAGAGATGACGAGCCGAATGGTGGCAGCCGATACCTTCGATACGTTGCTGCGTCGTATTTTTTGAAGTTTTATTTTCAATAAAGATTGAAAAAAAAACCCCAAGAAACGAACAAAACATAGCGAAATTACTGTTACTAAATAAATCATTTTTTGTTTTTATTTTTGTAACAAAACAATGCTAAACAACTGGTAATAATAATAATAATAATGATGATGATGATAATAATAATAATAATAATAATAATAATAATAATAATAATAATAATAATAATAATAATAATAATAATAATAATAATAACTGGTTGTGTTGCATTACCCGTTCTTTCGGGGTACCCGGTAAGATCCAGCAGGAATGACAGAGAACAGAACGTATATGGAAAAACTTTGGTTTTCTTTATTTCCCATCACCGGTTGTTTTACGCCGGCTACGCATACATATATAAAAGAAAATATTTTGACATACTTTTGTCTCATGAAAGTCTTTTTCTTGCTGAGGTCACAGACTTGGTTTCCGCTAGAAACTCGGTCATATATACATTCGATTAGAAAGCAATTTGCTCTGCATTGTCTATCCGAGCGTGAACTGAAGCAATTGTTCCACAAGCACTTCCAATTGTTTGGTTGATGAAATACCAGTTAGGAGATTCCTTCACTGTACCAACTTGCTTATTAGTCACATTTTTATTCAGCGGGCACGAAAGCCTAAAAGCAAGAGGGGCTTGGGTACCATAGCCAAAAAAAGCTTCATCGGTGCCATAAATATCGGTAAACTCCCATCATTCCGGTACTTCGATACTCCGATCACCAAGCACTCAGGCTCTTCGCGTTTCTGAAACCGCTGCCTTTCAAGTCGCGCTTGCACTGCGGAACCTTCTCCTTTTTAACAGTTATCAAGTCGTTTTCTTTCTTTCTCGACGTCCTACCGACAATGGACTCGTCCACGATTAATTTTTGCCACTCTTCATTATCTTACAGTTGTTGTCGGTGAGAAATCACGATGACTAGTGGGATAAGTCCTAGTGAGCAGAATTATTTATTATTTATTATTATTATTATTATTATTATTATTATTATTATTATTATTATTATTATTATTATTATTATTAATAATAATAGTAGTAGTAATAATAATAATAATAATAATAATAATAATAATAATAACAATAACAATAATAATAATAATAATAATAATAATAATAATAATAATAATAATAATAATAATAATAATAATAATAATAATACCTTTTTCTATCAAGCGGCACATGTAATAGCATTTCGGACATTTTTTTTCTTTTTCCAACAGCCTTTTTTTCCTGGACAAAAGAAATGACTCCTTCACAAGATTCAACTTTGCTACACAGCTCTTCGTAATTCATTTAAAAAAAAAAATTTAACAGGAAATAAAATGCACTGGCTTTGATCAATGGCTACTGGTTTGAATCAATTTCAATACTGATTAGAAAAACTTGTCGTCTGGTTACTGACAGCTGATTGGCTAATCGCTCGGCATCTCTTTGCCAACATTTGGTTCGTCATCTCTCGGGTGTTTACGTAGCATACCCGAACGCAGCCGACGCGACGTTCACGGTAATTGGGTCAAGATCGATAGCAGTACCCTAAATTCCGCAAGCCGCACAAGCTAATCAGTAATTACTATTTCATTTTATGTGATCGGATAAACTCATTTTAAAAATAAAATTGGATGGAAATTGATTTACTGCACCAAATCGTATTTCTAGTAGTGAATAAGATGGAAATTGTATGTCGCTAATAGCTAGAATAATAGTTTATAGATCTATATATTGAAAAAACAAACATTGTGCGATCACTTCTCGTGTGTATCTGTATGTTTCCCGCCTCTACGTGACTTCCTATTATTATTTTTTTCATTTACTGTTTATTGCAAAACAAAAATTGAAAATCATAATGTACCAAAATAACTTATTAAAAATCCCATTTAAAAAATTATTTAAAAAGTTAAATATATTAGAATGCAATTGGTTTCTTCGTAAACAAGTCAGCCATTTTAATCTTTTGTTGTTTAAAAAAGAATGAATTACTTTGTGTCTCTTCGATATTTTAATAGAAAGACATCTAACCTACCTAGCTTTAAAATTTTTTAGAGAATCCAAAATACACCCGAAGAGTGTGACGCACACGATGATCGAAGCAGTTACGTAGCAACTGTCACGACCTGCGTTCGTTACTAAAGGTATTTTTTTTTGTATTGGTGGTATGTACAATGCCGTTGTTAGTCTAGGCAACAGGGTAGAGCGTCTGTCGGCTGGAAGTGATAAAAACACGAAACACCATGCACAGTGAAGGAAACACAAATATGTATAAAACCGAAAAAATGTTTTATTCCATGAAAGACTCCACAAGGAAAGATGATAAGGAGATAGACGTGTTACTGAAAAGTGAAATGATGTTATGCGGTGTGTGTGTGTAACATGAAAAGGGGAACAGTCCTTTGGCACCATGACAGAGAGAGAGAGAGAGAGAGAGAGAGAGAGAGAGAGAGAGAGAGAGAGAGAGAGAGAGAGAGAGAGGGAGGAGAGATAGATGACAGAGCTGCCTTTACTTATCTTGAAACTAATTTGGTATCAATATCGATAAGCTGCTGTGTCGTAGTGTCCGTAGTAGTAGACAAAAAAAAGATGAATTCGTCTTCAATTCCGACTGGCAAGCAGGTCCGAACTTTTTATAGAAGAGAAGTCTCTCTATTAATCTCTCACTCATACTCTCTCTCTCTCCCTCTCTCTCTCTCTCTCTCTCTCTCTCTCTCTCTCTCTCTCGGCAAACATTTATAAGCTGCCGTCTTACTAAATCTTTTAAAGTGACGCACGTGGTTTGGCCCCTGAATTAGGAAAATCTATAAGATGCCCACTTGTATTTTTCTCTTATTGTTTCACGGTATCCATTTCTGGGACCGCACCTTTTGATTCAAGTAGAAAAACATTTACATTCAGTATTAGCCGCTTCTCGTCTCAAGAGAAAGTGAAAGAAAGAGAGAAGCACGTTGTAGCCCCTGTTCATCGGCATACGTTTTCCTCTTCTCTTAGTAGTTGTGAAGCGAATAACGACACGTTCCAAGTTCGAATCCAGTCGGTTCCACAGTATCACTTTCACTTAGGGATGTTGGCAACCTTCTCGTGGTCCTTCCCGTAAGTATCCGATGTCTTTCCAGAAAGATTTCTAACTAGAAAAACATCGGGGAAACTAATGCAAACACTAGAATCATCTGATTCACACGAAAGAAAAAGAAGAACAGATACTACACTTTGCTCATTAATTAAACCAAATTGTTATGAAACTATAAGAAGCAAGGTAAAGAATATTATAGGATAGGATTTCTCCCGATCGTAAAAACAACTAAGATGAGGATAACAGTACGAAAGATATAAATTACGTAAACAAAGAAATTCCTTCGTCAAAATATGATTCCACATCTTTCTTTGCCAAATGTAATTTGACGACTATCTTCTATCATCTTTAATATTAACTAGACAATCATAACCCGTTGGATCAGTATTTGTTATATATGTTATTAAATATCTATATTTCCCCCGTCTCTCTTTTCACTCTCTCTTTTTATCTCTTCTCTTCTTTCTCTGTTCCCATTTCTCTTCTTTCTCTCTTATCTTTCTTTGTTCCCCTCTCCACCTTTTCCGAATATTATTTACGTGCTCCCACAAAAAGTCGAGTGTAATGTGGGGTATGGGTGGTTGGAGCGCACATTGCCCTGTGGCGTTCAGCGATTGCCACTGATCGGACCACTAAGCTTTTACTGAGAAGTCATCAATCTGATGATTCTCTTCAGAATTATTTTGTCAACACACACACACACACACACACACACACACACACACACACACACACACACACACATATATATATATATATATATATATATATATATGTGTGTGTGTGTGTGCGTGTGTGTGTGTTGACAAAATTAATTCGGTGTTAATACCTTCGAAATGAAAGTTAGAGAGAAAAATCAGGAATTGTACATGGTGTTCGTGGACTTAACCAAGGCCTTTGACACCGTGAACAGAGAGGCATTGTGGAAGGTGATCAATAAGCTTGGTATTCCTGACAACATACTCAGTGTCATCGTGTCCTTTCACCGGGGTATGAGGGGTTCTGTGGTATCTGACGAAGCGGGTTCTGAGCCGTTTGATTTTTCCAATGGTACGAATCAGGGTTGTGTCATGGCTCCGATTCTCTTTGCATTGTTTTTCTCGGCGATGCTCCAAGATGCTTATGCTGATACAACTAGTTGGGTTTAGTTTCGATGTCGTACAACTTGTGGCCCCTTTAACCATCAGCGTTTCGTGTGCGCTCAAATGTCATACGTGATCTCCTGTTCGCGGACGATGCTGCTCTGTTAGCGACATCTCTTGAGGAGGCTCAGGAAATTGTGGATCGCTTCTCAGATTCTTGCAGGGCTTTTGGACTCACCATGAGCATAAGGAATACTGAGATTGCGCATCAGCATCTCTCTACTCCCAGCAAAAACCACCCGTTCACAAGTTCCCAAATATCCCAAATAACAGTAGATGGCAAAAGCCTGAAGTATGTGAAATCTTTCACATATTTGGGAAATACTGTGAACTCGCATGCATCGCTTGATGATGAGATTATCAACCGCGTAGCCAAAGCATCTAATGCTTTTGGTAAGCTTTGTCATTGCCTTTGGTGCCAAAGAGGTGTAAGGGTGGACACCAAGATCCAGGTCTATAAGGCTGTCATTCTTTCCGTCCTTTTGTATGGGTCTGAGACGATCACAGATAAATCAACTTGATGTCTTCCACAAACACTGTCTTCGCTCCATATGCGGATACACACTTGAGGATAAAATGCAAAATGCTGATCTCTTCGCGAGATGTGAGATTCGAGGTATTGAGACGTTCCTCATCTGAGATGGGCTGGTCATGTAGTAAGAATGGGTGATGAGCGAATACCAAAGATCGTTATGTATGGTGAACTGAAGGACGGGAGAAGGAGTACTGGCAGGCCTTGGCTTCGATACAGGGACAAGCTTAAGTCCAATCCTTCAGCTATTAAAATCCCTATTAGAAGCTTTGAGAATTTGGCAGGGGAGAGTGGAGAGTCGCCATTCGGAATGGATTGGAGACTTTTGAGGTGGATCGCATTGAGAGGTTAAGGAGGACAAGACTAGGGACAGGGGTGCGCTCAACCCAATCACAGTTTTTTTTGTTGGTGTATTTGTGGTCTCGTCTGCAGATCACTCGCTGAACTGAAATCGCACAATCGCCATAAGCACTAAAAAAAAGCACTAAAAAAAGCACAATAAAAAAAACACTAAAAAAAAATACGCTGAAAAATAAGGAAGATGAAAAACAAAACAAACGAACTGATTTTGCTTTTGGACACTCATACGTCGAAATCGACGGGAGAGTCCATCCTATATATATGTTGACAAAAATAATTCGGGGTTAATACCTTCGAAATGAAGAAGAGAAAAAAAGAAGTCTTGCCTTATAAATATGTATTCAGCGACAGTTTGCAAAAAATTAAAATAAAATATTTGTTTAATCATTTTAAATGGCACACACACACACACACACACACACACACACACATATATATATATATATATGTATATGTATCGCGGGCGTGTGACTCTGAGCGTTTGGCTCGTGATTCTAAGCTGAATCTACGAACTGCGTTCGAACTCATGCACCGCCTGCAACTGCCACTCATGCACTGATGAAAGTAGAACACCCAAAACGACGTCGTCTGTAGGTGAAAAACACTTTAATATTTAAAAATATTGATTGTATATATATATATATATATATATATATATATATACATATATATATAATAATATAGTGTTGTCCTTGATTAGAAAGCATTGTTTATATGGAAATATTAATTATTAAAATTTTTTAATAATTAATATTTCCATATAAACAATGCTTTCTAACCAAGGACAACACTATATTATTACAATTTGCACCGCCATGTGCCGTAAAAAAAGACTCTCATTCGTTCAGCAACATCGAACTGATAACACCAAAAAAACAAGATGAGAACTAAAATAGAAAAAAAAATGAAAGGTATTTTTATATATCTTTATTTTGAAATTCAGTAATTCTGATGAGGAAGTATATCTTCGAAAATTAAATTAAAAAAAAAAGTTAATAAAACTAAAATGCATTGTATGGCGTTCTAATTGCTTATTATTATTTTTAATAATTAATATTATATATATATATATATATATATATATATATATATATATATATATATATATTTATGTATGTAAAAAACTCAATGTGAAAGATATATATTTAAATATATCTTTTATTTATTTTCTATATTTTGACGTGTAGGAATATCAAATGCCTCTTATGTATGAAAAAAGATTAAAAAGTTGTTCTTAAAAGGAGAACAAAATTATCACCGGACTATAACGTCTTGCCTGGGAACATGTACGATTTTGATCACCTAAATATTTAAGTTACGTTTTTGTTATTGTTTGTATTGGTAATAGTAACAAACAGCGTTTGTATTTTTCCACTTCTTAAGCGGTAAAAATTAATGCAGAGATTGCATTTTTAATTACCCCTAATTTTATAGGACGTATGTTTTGTTATATATATATATATATATATATATATATATATATATTATCTAAGCAAGCGTTGTTGAACGTCACGGAACTTTCTCGTTTGTATATCTTCTTCGTGAGGTTCTCAAACCGTCGAGCGCTTCTTCTTGTTTAAGGGGGAAATCCTTATAGTACTTCTCCGATTGTTCTTAATTCGGCCATTTTTTTCGAGCGCTTTCGACTTTCATAGTCGTCTTCAGGATTAGGTTGTTTTTCTTTAAATAAGAAGACTTGAGTTAATGTTTTATAGGTATCTATCACTTTGTCCATATCTATCTATCTATCTATCTATCTATCTATCTATCTATCTATCTATCTATCTATCTATCTATCTATCTATCAGTATGTTAATATATATTACTTCAGAAGTACTATACGGATTGCCACCTGAAACCAGAAGGATAGCTCGACGGTTTGAGAACCTCATGAAGAACATATACAAACGATAAAATTACGTGACGTTCAACAACGCTTGCTTAGATAATGACTTGCTGCCTATATATATATATATATATATATATATATATATATATATATATATATATATATATATATATATATATATATAAGGAAATTGTAGTTTGCTTGAAGCATTGCTGGTAAATAGAAATGTAAGTTCGTAATTTGAGGCAGGAGCAATGCGATAAAGGTACCGGAAGGTGTAACAGATGAACAAAAATGAGAAGAGAAAATATGAATGGAATCTCAAATAAATTTATTAATAATTCACGGTTTAAATACCAGAACAGTAAATAGAAAAAATGTTTACTGTCAAGCAATTTAAAAGGTCCGGAAAAGGGGTAAACTTTAAACTGTCATTTTCGAGAGTGGAACCTCTCATTATCAAAAGAAACAGATAAAAAATATGACCGAATGGTCAAAAAGGCGAGATGGACACAACTCTTGACGAAATGCCGCAGATAATTGGTGGCAGATTCGCAGAAAATGAGTTTAGATAAGCTAATTGGATGTCAATATCAATTGTTCCTATCATAATTGATTTTTCTTTAATTTATTGTATAATTATTCAGCTTTAAGCTTGTCATCTTATTAATATTTATTTATTTATATACTTCATTATTTACTATTATTTTTTATTTTTTTAATTTTAATTCAATTTTAATTTCAAATTTGATAATGTTTTTGTTAGTGAAAGTCGTTAAGATGTTACTAGAAAATGAACGATCAAGGGGAGGCAACTGTTGAAATCTGGTTAGAATTAATTTAAATTCAAAACTGAAATAAATTGTGAAATAAAAGGTAACTTTATAGTAATATGAATTATGAAGTCTAAAGAAGATCAAGACTCAGTTAAATGAAAAGGGATGGTGAGGGGGGAAATTTAGAGATTATAAATATATATATATCGATATATCGATATATATATATATATATATATATATATAAAGTGTATATTTCTTAATTCTTATTTATTTTATTAAAATGTAATAGTATAGGGCATAATTATTCCTAAAATTAATTAATTTAATTTTTTTATTTATTTTATGTAAAATTAATTAAATTTCATGTAATTATGAGTGATATTTAAGCACAGAATAAAAGGCATCGAGGTGTTGGGTTGATTGGTTCTGGGCAGGTAGATAGAAGGCGTAGTAGGGTCGGGCTGGGAAGGAAGGAGAGGCAAGGAGTGTAAGCATGGAGGGATCAGAGAATGAATGGAGAAGAAAGTTCAAATCTGTTATTTAAGAGGGGCTATGTTTAGAGATTAGAATGGCTTCCGAAATCCGAAGTTGAACGACATTGTGAACTGAGTTGAGGATGCGGACATTAATAGAACGATGTGTGTTGCCACATGATATTATGTGTTTGTGAAAGGAAGAAATGTGGGTGTTCAAATGTTCTTTGATGCGTTAGTGCAGAGGCCTGACGGTGCTACCGATATCGATATAGAACTTCCGGCACAACGCATCAAAAAACATTTTTCCGGACCTTTTAAATTGCTTGACAGTAAACATTTTTTCTATTTACTGTTTAAACCGTGAGTAATTAATAAATTGATTTGAGATTCCATTCATATTTTCTCTTCTCATTTATTTTTGTTCATTTGTTCCACCTTCCGGTACCTATATCGCATTGCTCCTGCCTCGGATTACGAACTTACATTTCTATTTACCAGCAATGCTTCAAGCAAACTACAATTTCCTTATATATATATATATATATATATATATATATATATATAATTTTTTTACGTACATAAAACTAAAGATTAATGCAGAAAATTGTATATTTAGTCTCCATTAACTTTATAGTACGTTTTATTATATATATATATATATATATTATATATATATATATATAAATATATATATATATAAATATATATATATATATAAATATATATATAAATATATATATATATATATACATATATATATATAAATATATATATATATATACATATATATACATATATATATACACACATATATATATATATATACATATACATATATATATATATACATATATATATATATATATATATATATATATATATATATATATATATATGTGTGTGTATATAAAAAACGTTTTATTTATGCAAACATTTTTTGCTGCAAACTTTGAAGAAGAATTTTAGTTCTAGCTGGAAATTAATTTAGCATCTAATGGCCATTGTCTCTATACGCAATATATATATATATATATATATATATATATATATATATATATATATATATATATATATATATTGTGTATTTAAGCAGCATTTTCTCATTTATGCAAACATTGTTAAAAATAATAGAATTAAAATAAAGTAAAATAATAAATGTCTCATAAGTTTCACGAACATTTTCGATTCTTCATCGAATCATCCTAAAGTGTCAAAAGCAAGTGAACGAAAAGCTTGAGAAAGAAGAGAATTTTTAAAAAGACGGCGGAGAAACGGACAGACAATGTTTTTCGCATTGTTCCAGGAAGGTCGTTGACGATTTAAATTCAATGACGCTGAAGTGGCATAACAAAATAAAATCGCATTACGTTAAGAATTTTAGAATGTTGCCACTGTTTTCATACGTAGTTTTATCAATTTTAGGTTGTTGTGTTTTAATGTAGATAGTTCGCAGTTTTTTAAATAAAAAAAAAATAGGGTTCGGAATGTATTATTATAATGTTATTAACTAAAACATCACGTCTGAAAACAGTTGCGACATCTTAAAATGCTTAATGTAATGCGATTATATGGATAGATTCTGACCCAGAAAACAGCAATTCTTCCCCCTTTGTCAGAAACATCGCTCATGGAATGTGAGGACCAAAGGACAAAATAAGGGAGGCGAGAGTTACGTAAACCCACTAGTCACTTTCTACTCTTCTAATACATTGTTGTATTTAAATGTTATGTTTTAAGTATGTAAGAAAACATCGACACACACAAATAATCAGTATACATCATAGTACAACGTATATAAATTTAGCTGCTGGCGTAAATGTAAACAATGATAACTTCTGAGCCGAAGAAAAAAACAAACCGCCAACGTTTCTAATGTGTGACTTTTCAAAATACCTTTCCCACATAACCACGTGATGCACACAGCCATATCAACATTTTCGTCCATGAAATCAAGACGAATTTCAACTTGACTGCGATAAGTTTGTCCCAGTCAGGAAGAAAATAAAAATGAAGAAAAAGAAGAAAAAAAAATGCTTATTCTTCTGAAGATGGTATATATTATCGAAAGTACTCAAGTTAAAAAAAAATGAAAAGTTTTTAAGGTAAATAAATAATTTATTTTGAAAACAAATAATTTGCGTTGTGAAGGTTTTCGTAAATATTTTATAAA
This sequence comes from Sepiola atlantica, assembly GCA_963556195.1. Lineage (NCBI taxonomy): Eukaryota > Metazoa > Mollusca > Cephalopoda > Sepiida > Sepiolidae > Sepiola > Sepiola atlantica. Next base: position 8,946,846 of record OY744543.1, on the reverse strand, counting down.
AAATATTCTCTTTATTATTGCCATTCCGCCAACGTTTCCAATGTGTGACTTTTCAAAAATAATTTAGTTTTCCACTATTTATTGGTCGTTAACGTCATTTTCAAATTAGAGTTTTCATTGATGCGTCGTCTAACAAAAAATAAATGTTATATCGTAGGTTGTTTTTCTCTTTCATACAGCGGAAAGTGTGACACAAGGTCGGAAAGTGGGATTTTGAAACCAGCGTCCTAGAGAAAAGGGCACTGGCCGAACAAAAATTTCCCGGACAGCCCGTCGGCCTTCCCTGATAGAGGGCACTTTCGGCAATTAGCAATAAAAAAAAAAACCCTTCTCAAAGCGTGAGAAAGTAAAGCCTGGGAAGGTTAGCCCCTTAGCAGGATCATACCTCAGAGCGATCGAGCTATCCTCGAAAATGGACTAGACTCTGCCGGTCTCATTTTGGAATGAACCCCGACCAGCTATAAAAGGCCTATTGAATATATGAATTAAAGGCACAATGTAGTAAGACTTTTACATGAAACGTTTAATTTTTCGATGGAATTTAGGTTCAATTTTGTTTGGACATCAATTTTACTAGATTTCTACTAGCATTTGCAAAACACACACAATATTAGAGAAATATAGTAAAGGTTTGTTTTAATATTTACATTAACACACACACACACACACACATATATATAAAGTAAACATTTATTATTTATACCTACAGACATCGATGTTTCATGCTTACGCAATCTTCAATGTAGGAGATGTTAATTCCCGTCGGTCGGAAGGTACGAACCCGGTTGTACAAATCGCCACTGATTAGTAGTCGGGTGTCTTTCCCCTCGACCGGCGTGAATTCACATAACAATTAGGAGGGATTTAAATATATAAACGCCAAATCGGCGGGCGCGTATAGGGAGCAATGAAGAGTGCTTCAACAACAATATATATATATATATATATATATATATATATATATATATATATATATATATATATATATACATCATTTTGAAATTGAAACATAGTTAAAAAGCTTTTAATTTTAATTTTAATTTAATATAACAGACAATGAAAATAAAAACACATCCCCAAAAGAACAAAACACAATAGGTCGATATTTTCCATTAAGTTCATCAAGATAAAATTAGTAAAAAAATTGATTAGTTAAAAACATAAAAAAAGTTTCACAAGATAAACCGACAAACGTTTAAACAAAAAGCGGCAAAATCATTGATGTGAAACTTTTATCAGTTTGAGGTTTTTAATCAGTTTGAAAACTGAATTTTCTATTTAATGAGTTTAAATTTTTTTGATAAAAAAAGTGTGATTAAAAGAAGATGCGAAGTCATTATCGTCTAAGTGTCCATCTGCTACAGGAATGTTTATTCAACACTCTGTGTATAAATAGAAGCCAGATTTGGTGACAAGACATCATTCCATTGGAGAAAGTCTCTTTGAACGCACCAGAAACAAAGGAAAAATGTTGACTTTATTTGTAGTTCTTCTTACTTGGTCCGCTGTGGCCGCAAATCCGATTTCGCAAGAAGTCACTCCTAGCAGCGCCGACCAGGAGGCAACACCAAGTTCAGACGATTCAAGTGTTGACGTGAGTAGATTATCTATTCTGGTCGTTTCATTATACTTCCGAGTAAATGTGGGGTTCGAAAGTCGAGTGGGAGAGAAACGAGGTTTTTAATGTGGGCTTCGAAATGTTGGCGGACAATAAGAAACGTATAATTCTAGTTTTTTCAGTATTTTGGTAAGCCTGTCTTTACAACATGTTAAATATCATTGTATGCGATTGGTTATTTTGCGACAAGATTACTTCTCCACTGTATACTATGAGCCGACACACACACACGCACACACACACACACACACACACACACACACACACACACACACACACACACACATATATATATGTATAAATATATATATAGAGAGAGAGGGGGAGAGATGGAGTAATACATATGTTCGTTTTTAGAAACGCATATTTATTAATTTATTTTACCGCTTCTATCTTAATCTCTTTTACAGTTACTCCTTCTCTCTCTCTCTCTCTCTCTCTCTCTCTCTCTCTCTCTATATATATATATATATATATATATATATATATATATATACAGACACATGTTTCGTTTATATATATATATATATAGATAAATATATATATCGTTTATATATTTATATATATATATATATATCGTGTATATATATATATACAGACACATGTTTCGTTTATATCCACATCGTTTATATATATATATATATATATATATATATATATATATATATATATATAGAGAGAGAGAGAGAGAGAGAGAGACCCATGTTTCGTTTTTATATATATATATCGTTTATATATATACAGACACATGTTTCGTTTATATATATATATATATCGTTTATATATATATATAGATATACAGACACATGTTTCGTTTTTATAAGACTCATCTGTGTGTCTTTGTCCAACTAACGTACCAACGGTGAACTGCGCACCTTTCAGTCACCACTGACTGTGACTGTCGAACGTCTTACCTGTTACGGCCGGCTTGCTACAACCCTGAACGAATTCATACAACCGATTTTCAATTGATTCTGATAGTTTTAGGCATACGAAAAGTGTAGGGGAAATTAACTCCCAGAAAGGTGTTGTTTTTAATATGGCGACCAAGATCGCTACCGGAAGCTTTAAATGTCTATATCTCAATTACACAAATTTCGTTTGGTGATCTAAACACAGGGTTTCGAACTTAATGAATGCAAGTGAATTAGTTATGTCACAGTCAGTTAACTAGGTATTGTAAAATCCGTGGCGTCCAAAGCTTACATTTCTATTTGACTAAATAACGTTAAAACAATGATTAAAAGTTAATTTTATTTAAAAATAAATGCAATAAATGTTCCACGTAATGTACTAAAATATTATCAACAACATTGTATACATTTTTTTAACATTTGGTATCTGGTTTGGGACAGTGGATGTATTGCTATGAGAACAAAGGGCGGTCTCGCTATTAACAATTCACTGGAAACCGGTCTTTTTACTAACATCGAAAATTTGAATAATCGTGTGAAACTGGTCATAGTCGGAACGAATACCAACCTGAAAAGAACTGCGCTCATTATTGGCGTAACCATTCCAAATGACTTTGGCCTCAATAGAGCTGGACGCGAAAAAATAACGAAATACCAGGACCTCAAGAATGATTTAAAAACAACATGGTCTCTGAAATAAATAAATATTATACCGGTTGTAGTAGGAGAAACTGGCTTAATGAAAAAAAAACTTAAGAAATACTTAGAAACATTTCTGGAAGATCGAGCTGTAGCGAAATACAGATAGCAGCCATAAAAGGGACAACGTCTATCCTTAAAAGAACCCTCGGATATGAATTTAAATCTTAATGAAATCAAGTGTTAGCTCTAGGAGGAAGCCCCTTGATTTCTGAGAACTAACTGAAGTAAAATAAAAAAGAATTAAGAGTGCAATAATTCTTTTGTAAAGCTGTTGTCATCTAATATATAAAGTCAACCGAATATTAGAATGTGGATCTAAATACTATTTAAACTTAGATTCAGACTTTGAATATTACCACTCCGTGTTATTTGATCGAAAAATTCAATTTCAATCGATTTCATCGATTGCATATTATGTCTGATCCGATATTTCTTTATGTAGAATTCCGACTTTTGAGGCGCTGGTGTCGGTCAGCATAAAACGGTTCAGGCTATTTACTTTTTATTAATATGATATACATTTTTTAATTAACAGCTAAAAAACATTTTGGTAAGCAAACGTAGAATGCAAGATGTACACGGGCAAGTGTACAATATATAATTATCAAGAGTTTTCTGATCTGAAAGAAAAGAAATGTTTATGTTACAAATTTACCATGGATTTCCACAAATTACAAACAGTTAAAACAATCCTGTTTTTAAACTTCAGACGCAACGAAAACCTGAATTCCATTCGATAACCTATATTTGTATCACCCACTTTCGTAACCTTGTTATTCTCGAAATAATTTTCAAACTCTGTTTTCAACGTGAAATAGAAATTTTAATTTAGATATTATTTTGACGTAACATAGTTATCTCACATTCAATCTTTTTACATATTTTTTTTTACCAGTATGTAAACGCTTATCAAGGCTTATGGGTTCACTCGAAGATAAGGGTTAATGAGATTGTCGATTGGTGATAAAAGCCTTGGGGGGATTGGAAACGGTTGATGAATAATATATTATTACGTAATAATTATTGCTTGATTCGAATTTAAATAAGTAAAAGTTTTCTCCACAAAACGTATGTATCTTTGCCCCTTTCCTATATAAACATTGATAGTGTAATCCCTATTGTGTTTGTTTTTCTTGCAGAAATATCTCCGTAGATACGGTTACATGGTGAATGAGGTGAACGAACTCTCAACTGATTATGCTGAACGCAAGTCGGACGCCATCATGTAAGTCTTTTAAACGGTGTAAATATCCGTACAAGCTTGTATAATTACGGATGCCCCAAATAACCTCTATTTTATCCAGCTTTCCTTGACACTATCAAAGTATAAAAAATAATTAAACCAGTAATACCGATAGGGCTGTTGGCTGAGTAATCTCCCTTTTATTAAATTCGAGTTATCTCCCTTGAATTTTTCTGGCTGCAGTTAGAGAATGCACATTCCTGTCCGAAATTTCGAAAAAAATTTTTCCACGCATGTGCAAAATTAAAGAAGAGATCTTAATCTCTTTCTGGTTGGCATTTCAAGGTCGTGGGTCGTGGCTGGACCGGCTGTTCGTTTTTGCAGGCCTTTACAAACCCACGCTGTGTCGGTTAGACGACTCTTCTTGTAGCAGTCGCATAGACTCTCAGAACACAACAAACACAAAGTAAGAACCTTTTTATATTGCTCACGAATCCTCCCTATCTGCGACCCCGGCAACACGTATTTTAAAAATTATATTTGTGACAGGAATGTATTCATTCTCCAGTAGTAATGTATATTGTGCTTTTCATTGTGTATTATATTGTGTATTATATTGTGTATTATATTGTGTATTATATTGTGTATTATATTGTGTACTATATTGTGTATTATATTCTGTATTATATTGTATATTCCGTTATCTCTTTTACGTTTGCATTCAAGAAACTGTTTATATGACAATAAATGTATGTGTGTGTAAACCAAACTGTTACTCTACTCTGTTTCGCAAAATCTTTCTTCCGACACCCGTGTGGGCTATCAACAATAAAACAACACAAAAATGAGGACCGCTTGTGCGGTAAAAATATACTGGCACACGTGGTCTCTAAAAGGGTAAAATTTAGAATATAAAATATCAATGATTCTACAGTGGTATTATTATTAAAAACTGTGTTCTGCGGCTACGGTAGTCAAATGACATCCCGTAGCTGCAATCAGTCCTCCATGCTAGTCCCAGGCCATCTGGCCTTGTCATGTGCAAGTTGTCGTAGGCAATGAAGTTGTTTCGCTGTACGAAGTGGTCTTAGTCCCTCTTGATTGAGGTCAGCACGTAGTGTGCCCAGCAGATTTGTGCAGTGCCGTCCTAGTCGCGGTTGGTAGGCTTGCGAGCCAGTAACGGCAAAGTCTAGTGCCATCTGTGCGGGAGTGTCAGGGTCCATTCGTAGGACATGGCCTAGCATAGACCATCTTTGTTCAGCGATTTTTGTGGAGAGAGGGTTTGTTCGTTGCACAGCTCGTATAGTGCCTTGTTGCTGATAAGTTTTTTCGGCCAGCAGTGACCTGTGATGGAAGGGAGGTGTCTGCGGTGGTATAGGTGTAGAATATAACACATATATTCTAAAACAGACGTTTTAACATGCATTAGATAGAAAATAAAGGAACACAAACAATGAACTTCCAAAATAAATCAGCAGATGACAAAACGGAGAAACTAAAAACGAAGAGTGAAAAAGACTAACATAAGACATTGAGAGTATTGCCACTACTGATTTAGTACTATTAAACTGGGCTAGTGTTCGGGAGAGCTGGAAAAAAGTACAATATTATAAGTCACTAGCTGTATCTACCAGGTGTTGCCGGGATACAGTGGAATCACTCTAGTTCTTAATTTTTATTTGTTTTCACATTTTAAAATTTATACAGAAAAGTAAATAAAATTGTAGTTGTAAAGTAGACAACTCCCATTATATTCTTCAATATGAAATATTATTTATCTCCTTTGCTGATTTTTATTTTATGTGATTATTTAAAAAGGCTTCATGTTACCAGTCGTCTAGGCCAGACTAAGTAAATAAATAAAAAAAATTGTAGCAAAATTTATTGCATTGCCAATAACATGATACAACAATAACAAATGGAAATAAGCACACCAGGAGCGTTTGATTTGTCAGCTCAAATGCTATTCTGGCCTTACTTTGAAAATCCGACAAGATAACTTTATATGCTATATTAGGGCCTTCAATAACTAAAAAAAGTCTATTTTAAGGATTCACTATTGTTGAGCTTAGAAGATTTCCAACACATCTTTTTATATTTATTCGTACTTGTCGACTATCGAAACGAAACAATTAATACCATTTTTTAAAATGTTCTTTCTTAAGGTTCTTTCTTAAGGTTATTTCTTAAGGTTCTTTCTTAAGGTTGTTTCTGAAGGTTATTTCTTAAGGTTATTTCTTAAGGTCCTTTCTTAAGGTTTTTTCTTAAGGTTATTTCTTAAGGTTATTTCTGTCTTAAGGTTATTTCTTTCTTAAGGTTATTTCTTTAGGTTATTTATTTCTTAAGATTATTTCTTAAGGTTATTTCTTAAGGTTATTTCTTAAGGTTCTTTCTTAAGGTTCTTTCTTAAGGTTATTTCTTAAGATTATTTCTTTCTTAAGGTTATTTCTTTAGGTTATTTATTTCTTAAGATTATTTCTTAAGGTTATTTCTTAAGGTTCTTTCTTAAGGTTGTTTCTGATGGTTATTTCTTTCTTAAGGTTATTTCAGGATTTTGCTGGTTTGGAAATGACTGGAGCAGCAGACGAAGCGACTCGAGAACTCATGTTAAAACCTCGTTGTGCAATGAAAGATATTGAAGTAGACAGACCAGCAAATGGTAAGCCAATCAAAACCTTTCAGATAAAAAAACACATTTTGTCAAATCTATGTAACCAATAATGTTTGTATGTATAAAAATTTATACTATATATATCGACTACTTCTTTCACACTCTTACCCACCCACCCCGCCCACTTTCAAATCATCTTCATTTCTTCAAATCTTTTTCTAAAACTATGACACTACCTACACACCAAAACACAGAGCCTTCCCCTCCCTCCTCTTTCCACAGCCCCTCAATATCCATGCTACACCTCACCACAACAAAAACCTCAGCACCCCCTCCACTCTCTCTCACTCTAAGACAAATTCACTAACACTCCCACCCTCCCCCTTTTCACTCACAGCCATCCACATTCATTTCGCTCCCTGCCACCGACTTCTCTCAGTCCGGACCTTGTCCTGCGCTCCCAGTAGTGGCTACTACTTCTTCTCATTAACCCATCATGTCAACCCAATATTTCTATGTACTTGCATGACATTTTTTTTAAAATTATCATCCTGAGGAAGTCTTACAAATAACGACGAAACGTTGATGAATACATAGAAAAACATCTTTTGTTTTTTTCCTTTTTCATTTCCTATATATATATATATATATATATATATATATATATATATATATATATATATATACATGTATATATATATATATATTATAATATATATACATATATATGTATATATATTATGATACATCTATATATACATATATATACATATATATACACACATATATATGTATATATATATGTATGTATATACATATATATACATATACACATATATATTTATATATACATATATATATACACATATATATATACATATATATATACATATATATACATACAAATATATACATATATACATACATATATATACATATATACATACATATATATACATATATACATATACATATATACATATACATATATATATATATATACATATATACATATATGCATATATATATATATATATATATACATATATGCATATATATATATATATACATATATATACATATATATATATGTGTGTGTCTGTGAAAAAAAGACAAACGGGAAAAAAATTTTAAATACAGAAAAAAATCATCAAAGAAAACGAGAGATTTTACCGGTTTTGTTCGGATAAACGAATGTTTTCAGAAAAGACTTCGTTGATCGAACGAAACCGGTAAAATCTCTCGTTTACTTTGACGATTTTTTCATGTATTTAATTTTTTTCCGTTTGTCTTTTTTCACACATCCTGTCTTTCACAAGTACATCATGAACATGATGATTTGGCTTTTAATATTCTTTCGTTCTTATTATTTTTTCAGCCGGATGGAACATGACACGCATTACCTACAAATATGTACGTTACTCAAACAAAATGAGTAAAAACGATGTACGGTAATTATTTCGACATTTTGTCAGTTTTTTTCTTTCTTTTGAACATAATATTGAAATATTTCAAGAAAAACAATAATTAATTATTTCGACATTTTTTCATTTTTTTTCTTTCTTTTGAACAAAATATTGAAATATTTCAAGAAAAACAAAAATTAATTATTTCGACATTTTGTCATTTTTTTTCTTTCTTTTGAACAAAATATTGAAATATTTCAAGAAAAACAAAAATTAATTATTTCGACATTTTGTCATTTTTTTTTCTTTCTTTTGAACATAATATTGAAATATTTCAAGAAAAACAAAAATTAATTATTTCGACATTTTGTCATTTTTTTTCTTTCTTTTGAACATAATATTGAAATATTTCAAGAAAAACAAAAATTAATTATTTCGACATTTTGTCATTTTTTTTCTTTCTTTTGAACATAATATTGAAATATTTCAAGAAAAACAAAAATTAATTATTTCGACATTTTGTCATTGTTTTTCTTTCTTTTGAACAAAATATTGAAATATTTCAAGAAAAACAAAAATTAATTATTTCGACATTTTGTCATTTTTTTTCTTTCTTTTGAACAAAATATTGAAATATTTCAAGAAAAACAAAAATACATCCGTATAAAAATGTGTCCATGTTTATCGGTAATCTGAATTGAGAATTTTGTTTTCGTTCCAGAAAAGCGATTGGCGGTGCATTTGCAGTCTGGGCGGGAGTTTCCAAACTGAGCTTCAAAGAATCATCGGGCAACGTGGTTACGGAACTAATGTTTGGCACCAAAAAACATAAACCCTGCCCCTATGCCTTTGACGGAGCTGGTATGTTATTAGTAGCTTTCTTCCAGTATTATCTGTATGATAATACGCTTAGGCAATTCCATGTTCCTACGTATTTTTCACTCTCCACCCTTTTTTTAAATTATGGGATCGTCCGAAGATGCAATGCAAAAAAAGTATTACATTTTTTCTTCTTCTGATGTTGCTAAAATGAAATTTTAAACAATTGGGGATATTTAGAATGGACTGGAACCTAGAGTACATGTGGTATTGTGGTTCTATTTATCTTCATTCCACAAGGTAAGATGTGACACAAGGTCGGGAAAGTGGGAAAGAACCAGCGCTCGAGAATTTGAGCACTCTGGTGGTTTGAAAATTGCCTGGGCAGCCCTGTCGGCATTCGCCTCAGACAGTAAGCAATAAACTTACTCCTCCCCAAAGAGGGGAGGCAAATCCTGGGAGGGTGCACCTCCTAGAACTGCACAGGACCGACAACTGTGGAATGTGGTATTGTGGTGAGTGCAATGATTCTAGCAAAGAGTAGGATAGACAGAGAATTACCAAGGAATTCCCTCACTTTTGATGACCTTGTGTCTAATTTGTTAAAATGTATATATTTTTATATTTTTGCAAAAAAAACAACAAAAAACAAAACATCATAGTGTAGTATCTGTTTTGTCTAAAGATTGTATAATAATATTATGGGGTCTCCGTTCACGCCGGACGTCCATAGAATGAGAATATGTCACAAACTCATACAAGGGTTTTAGAGCTTGATCCCCATAACCAGATAGATTCTGAAACTACATTCTACATTAACAGGAGTACTTAGGTATGTATGCCGCAGTTTGAACAAGCGTTGTACTATTATACTGTGGGGTCTGCGTTCGCGCCGGACCACCAGAGAATACACGACAGAAATATACAGTTGAAGGATACATCTGTGGAATTTCCATGGGTTACGATTGTTAATAAAATTATCAGCCAGCTTCACGTGTGTCTGTGCGTGTTTCATTTTCTCGTGACTATGTGACTTACACGTTGAATTAATATTGTTTTTATTTATTTACTTTATTGAAATAAAAAATGCAATAGTGTTAAGAAAATGAAATTAGGTTAATGTAGTTTCAGAATATATCTGGCTATGGACATCTATCTCCAAATCCCTTGTGAGAGTTTGTGACATATTTTCATTCTATGCGTCTTACTATCTCTAACACTTCTCCCCTATCCCCCAGTCAAGAATGACTACCCCCACCCCCGATTGAGGACAGAACAGATACTAAAAGTTGATCTTAGACTAAGAAATTGTATTTTTGTATCAGTTTCACGTTCGACATAAAAGCATCATCGGATGAAAATTTAAAAAATTACATTTTTGTATTGCAGTTTAAGCGATCGGGCGATCCTATCTTAAAAAAAAAGGGGGAGGATGGTGATAAGGTACGCACGAATATATAATGGCTTTTGCGTGTCATTATATAGACTAGTGGGATCTCGTGAAAATTCCACGGTGTTTTTTTTTTTACATCAGTCTGTAAATGAAGTGTCTGTCAAGGTCAATACTATGAAGAAAAATGACTCTTTCTTCTTCTTCTTCTTCTTCTTCTTCTTCTTCTTCTTCTTCTTCCGTAGAAATGATTATTATTGACAGCTAAATGTTATTTGAGTGAATTAAACAAATATTTCTCTTTATTTATTTAAAACTCTAGCAATCTAATTCTTTTTAAAACAATGGCTATTCTATTTTTTCTTACCGTAAAAAAATAATTCTCAGCTAAATATTCTTCAAATCACTAAAACAAATATTATGTGTTTTAGTCGATGGAACGACATAATTTGATTTCTGACATCAGATTTAGAAGAGTAGAAAGTGACTAACTTGGGTTTACGTTCGGCAGTCTCGTAACTCTCGCTTCCCTTATTTTGTCATTTAGTCCTCACATTCCATGAGCGATGTTTCTGACAAAGGGAGAAGAATTGCTTTTTTCTGGGTCGAAATCTATCCATCTAACACTTATCGTTGGCTAGTTTGTTTTTTACCTTAAAGTGTTATTTTTTTTTAGCTCCTTACATCAAGTGGCTTCATGCCTTGTCTGGAGCGATTTCCATGAAAGAAAAGATTAATCACTAGTCACCATCTTTTCTGATCTAAATTTCTTTAAATGCGTGTGAAAAGTGACAACGTACGTACGAACAGCGTATTATTATATGCGGAAGTTGGACAAAATAACGAAAACACCTCGTGAATTTTGCATCAATTTTAAAACACCTCTAAAAATTGAACAGAATTACCCAAATGTAGGTTTCATTCTTTTTATTTATGTTTATTTTTGTCCTGAATTAATTACATTTATTTTTATTATTTAAAATAGTGCATATTAGTAAGAAAAATTAAGATGACAGATCCATCACATTTATAAAGAGAGTAAATTGTTGGCGCCCGTATGGCAGGTGCTACTGTAACGGAAGTGGCTGAGATGGTGGCCGTATCGAGAGGAACTGTCTCAAAGGTGCTGACAGCCTATGAAAAAGAAGGGAAAACATCATCCTCTACACAAAACGCTGGAAAAAAGCCGAAACTGTCTGAAAGAGATCGTAGAGAACCGTGAAGAAAGAGCACAAAAACACGGCACCCAAAATCACAGCAGACCTTAACAATCATCCGGATAATCGCTGAGAGGAGGCTAGATTTATTTTAAATTTCAAGGCGTTTCCATTATTTTGCCCAACCCATGTATACATTTAAATGATAGAAGCATTATTATTTCTGAATTTTTGAGATGATGGTTGATACTTTGTATAATTTTGGTCATTCGGACTACATTTCTCATCTTCCGGCCTTCTTCATCTGAATGTTGAAGGTTCAATCCTCGGTGCGGGCGATACGAAGAATTGCGAATTACTGAAGACTTCTCCCGGTCATGGCTGACGGAACAAGAGCATGCTACCCTCGTGGATTAAATAAAAGGTTCCATTCAAAATTCTGTTCAGATTCCCGAGTTCGACAGAAATATTCCCGAGTTCGAAGAGATACACCTGAAGAAGGCCGGAGGTTACAGCGGCCGAAACGTTGTGATGATTACACTCAAGATGAGAAATGTAGTCCGAATAACCAAAATTATATAGAAAAAATAATGTTGTTTTATGTATCGAGTGAGATTTATAGCGTGTATATTTGATCGATTTCTGTATTTCAGGAGGAATTGTTGCCCACGGATTCTACCCTTCAAAGCACAATTTTGCTGGCGACATACATTTCGACGATGCTGAAAATTTTAGCTATAAAACTGGCAAAGGCTTGGAGCTTCAGTCAACCGCTATACATGAAGGTGGCCACGCCTTGGGCTTATCCCATGACAAAACTTCAACCTCAATCATGACACCTTGGTACAATGGGAAGACAACTCTTGGACCCACTGACATCAAGAGAATCAATGCCTTATATCCATAAAATACAAAACAAGGTTTGTAGTCTTTCGTTTTAATTAAAAATAAAAAATAAAAATTTAATTTAAACCTTACTAGAATTTATTTCTGACTAGCAAGGCAACTCAGCGTTACCCAGGGTCACGAATAAATCAAATAGGGTTAAAGAAAAGTGTATAACATCTTTCTGTTAAATATTTTCTCTCTCTACATTTATCACCGACTGCCCCCTTTTTATCTACCCCTCCCTATCACTATGACTACCCCCTCTTATCTCTCTCAACTATCCCAACGACTGCCCCCCTCTCTCTCTGTCTCTCTCTCTCTCTCTCTGACAACTGGTTAAATATAATAGAAGTTAGAAAAAAGTAGGAAAGCAAGAAGAAAAAGAAAACTAACTGACTGACAGTTTGACTTAGTTTCAGTGTTGTTTTTGAAACAACTACCATTATGACTAGCATGGCAACCCGGTGGTGTCCAGGAGCACGGATAACGGAATAGAAGAGTTAAAAAAGTGTTTTATATCTTTCTTTAAAAACTTCTCTCTCTACTGTCACCTCTCTCTCTCTCTCTCACTCTCTTCTTCGCTCCCCCCTCTCTTTTTGATAACTGGTTAGTTAAATATAATAGAAAAAAGAAAGAAAGAAAGTCAGAACTAACAGAAAACAAGCCGCGCGTGCGTGGTCCCCCTCTGTATGTGACTCGATGTGGCGAGTGTAAAATGCAATAAATTTGGGCAATTTGGGGCATTTCTGACCCCCTTTGACCCCCCCTGGGGGCTTGAACCAGAATTTTTCTGAGGTCAAGGATGCTCATTTTATATCCAGAACAATTGCCTCTACATTTTGGCCAAGTTTCAGAAAGATTGAATGGATGGCTCAAACGTTATGGGAGAAAAGGGTCATTTTTTGCCATTTTGTGGGCTATTGACCCCTTGGGGGCGCGAACCAGATTTTTACCAAGGTCAGCGATACTTATTTTCTATTAGGAACAATTGCCTCCATATTTTGGCCAAGTTTCAGAGAAATTGAATGGATGAATGAAATGTTATGGGGCAAAAAATGTATTTTTTTTTTGCCATTTCGGGGCTTTTGACCCCCTGGGGGCTAACCAGATATTTTTCAAAAATCGGAGAATGTCACTTTCTAACCTGACCAAAGTTACAACTTCATGCAAAATTCAGAGATATTCAATGGATGGTTGCGGAGAAAAATCCGGACGGACGGACGGACGCACATGCCCCAAAACATAAGTCCCCCGATTTATAAAATTGGGGGACCAATTAACTGGCTGATAGTTTGACCTAGTTTCAGTGTGGTATTTTGAACTAATTACCATTAAGAACTGAAAAAAGAATTTACTTGTGACTAACATAATATTCATGCATAAAAAATCATCGGTGGACGAACCTTTTCCTCGACCCAATATAAAGCCGGGACTAGAATGTTAGCATTGTGCATGAACCAGCTAAATCAACATGCACCCAACCTATGAATTATTTAATTACAGGTTTGAAATATTTAGTAGGTGCAGTCACGCTAACGATTACCTACTTTGCCATCTTTAAATCACAAGACTGGACTATTTGCAACTATATCAGTACGCTGTCCGACTAACACTTTTGGACTATTTGAAAATGCATGCACCCGATACATACACGCTCCGTGTAAACGCACACTAAACTCCTTGATACTTCCGGTGAAACCGCGCCCGTTTTTACTATCTAACTCTATACGCTGGTATATTTAGCTCTATTTTAATATCACGGTTAAGCCGTGTAGGAAAACTCTGTTTGTACATACAGTCTTATATATAAACTAATAAAAATTACCCGCGCTCCGGGCGGCAATTACTGAGGCTGTCGTCTTCTTTACAGAAACCAAAGAAATACTTTCCATTTGCCATTTTGGTAAGTTAGAAAAAAAATAACAAAATTATGTTTGTCGTAGTGTTATTTGACATATTCCAATGTGGGGGAAATATACTATGCATAAACATCGTCAAAGCATGTTTTTAGGAAAAAACAATATATATATATATATATATATATATATATATATATATATATATATATATATATATATATATATATATATATGCAAGATCCAAACTAGTTTGTTGATCACTTTAACTGCTCGTGTAAATTAGCCACCGACTCGCTATTTACAAAGTTATATTTCTCTTAAATTATTAGCTAATTCCCTATGACCGCTCTTGACTGCAAATCAGTGGCGATTTGTGATCGGAGTTCGCGCCCGCCGACCGTTGAGAATCAACTTCCTGCACTGAAAATTGCGTTAGCATGAAACATCGATGTTTGTAGGTAATACATAATTAATATTTATTTATATATATATATATATATATATATATATATATATATATATATTATAATCCCCCTTTACTAAAGGCCGGGCACTCTGAGTGAGTTTAATAACAAGCAGTACAAATAGCTTCATGCAAGATCCAAACACAGTTTGTTGATCACTTTAAAACTGCTCGTGTAAATTAGCCGCCGACTCGCTATTTACAAAGTTAAATTCCTCTTTAATTATTAGCTAATTCACTATGGCCGAGGGGTTAACGCTCTCGACTGCAAATCAGTGGCGATTTGTGATCGGAGTTCGCGATCGTTGAGAATTAATTTCCTGCACTGAAGATTGCGTTAGCATGAAACATCGATTCTGTAGGTAATAAATAATTAATATTTATTTATAAATATTATATATATATATATATATATATATATATATATATATATATATATATATATATATATATATATATATATATATTGGAGAGTTTAAATTACATACTAGACACTATCCACGAGTTTCTCTCTGTTCAGAGGTTTGTCAAGAAAACCTGACATGAGGATACTTCACTCTACAACAAGAAAACCCCGACCAAATATTCAAAATAACATAGTATTCGAAGCCCAAATAAAATCCCGCTCGACACGCTATATACTGGCTCATACGAGGAATGGTGTACTCTACTGGATATTCCACCAGACTAGATGAATTCTTGTCCTAGAATCCGGTAAGACAAAGAAAGATATATTATAACATAGTTAACTGGTCAATTGAGGAGAGGAAAAATAATGTTCTTAACTTCTTTACTAACTCAACGTTTGAAAAATAATCGAATATTCGAATATCTATGTATCTCATATAGAGATCAAGTGTTAGCCCCAGGAAGGGACCCCTTGATTTCTGAGAACTTCGACTGAAGTAAAATGAACAAAAAAGAACAAAAAGGAGAACGTAATATAATGATTGTTTATGAGTATTGGCTTTTAATACGAGTTAAAAATTCAGGATGTATACGTAAATACAGTGGTCGATACCTTCACAGGTAGAGCGTTATAATAATTCAATCAAGTACGTATTTTTTTTAATTAGTCATGGCCATTGGTTTCACGCCGTAAGAGCGATTTTTCAAATAACCATAACACGCTTCCGGATGTTGTGCTTTGCTTGCTTCCGGTCCTAATAACCGTTCGGTACTGAATTGCAGCCGGTCATTTAAGTTGTCCAACACTACAGTTAAATACGTTTTTTTGTTGTTTTTGTTGTTGCTCTTATTTAATGTTACGTTTTTGTATTTTTAATTAATTAAATTAAGTAATAATTGATACTTATTTTGTTTGTATGCACATAACTCTGTAGAAGTTTTTGTTGGTTTATTTCCCTTTTTTTTTAAATTAAAATTTTATTCCAGGACAAGAAATACAATTTCAAACCACCAATAAATAAACAATCATGGCTGCCATTGTGAAGACAAACCAAAACAAGTCCAATTATTTATAAAACAATAATGTGAGAGAAAGAGAAGCAAAGGGACAGATACAGACATAGGTAGATAGAGAGGGGGAGAGAAAGAAAGAGAAGCAAAGAGACAGATACAGACATAGGTAGATAGAGAGGGGGGGGGGGAGAAAGAAAGAGAGAGTCAAAAGTTATTTCCCTTGTCTTTAATGCTAATGAGTTATTTCCCTTGTCTTTAATGCTAATGGGTTATTTCCCTTGTATTTAATGCTAATGTTTTGTAGTTTTTATTAAATTAATTAATCATTACTATGTATTTTTTGTGCGCAGATAATTGTATAGGGTTTTAGTTGGGTTATTTCCCTTGAATTGGTCAATTTATATTTATTTGTATACGATTTTTATTGGTTAAATGTCTGCCACCTGTTATTATATGCTTTTTCTTGTGAATTGGAATAATTAGTGGTGTTGTTCTGCGAGTATCTTTTGTATGTTACATTCTTTGTATGGGTGCTTAGGTGCATTTCATTTGCGACTCTGTAGATTTGAATCAAGGTTTAAATGTCATATGAGAACAAACAACTTCTGATTTATCACTTCCTTCTTTATACGTAACTTCGAAACAATGAACATTTGTCATCAGAAATTCTAAAACAGATTTTCACGGTAAAAAAATTTAAAAGATATTTTTGAAGCTAAAAATTTAGAAATCTTCTATATCTTATTGGAACTTATTTTTCATGGAATTCTTGATTAAAGGTATTTTATTTTTATTTTGTTGTTTGTATTTTGTACGATGAAAGAAGAATTGAATCATGTTATAATACGGGTTCTAGAATAAATTGTCTTTGAAACAATTGTAAAATATGTTTTTGTTATGAATTTCTTTTGAATTAGCTAACAAGGCCATCTTTAAATAAATAAATAAATAAATAAATATTTTAATGGGTTGATTCAAACAAATTAGTCAGACGAAAAGCATTTCTAAAATAAATTGTCTTTGAAACAATTGTAAAAAGTGCTTTTGTTATGAATTTCTTTGGAATTAGCTAACAAGGCCATCTTTAAATAGATAACTATTTTAATGGGTTGATTCAAACAAATTAGTCAGACGAAAAGCATTTCTAGAATAAATTGTCTTTGAAACAATTGTAAAAAGTGCTTTTGTTATGAATTTCTTTGGAATTAGCTAACAAGGCCATCTTTAAATAAATAAATATTTTAATGGGTTGATTCAAACAAATTAGTCAGACGAAAAGCATTTCTAGAATAAATTGTCTTTGAAACAATTGTAAAAAGTGTTTTTGTTATGAATTTCTTTGGAATTAGCTAACAAGGCCATCTTTAAATAAATAAATATTTTAATGGGTTGATTCAAACAAATTAGTCAGACGAAAAGCATTTCTAGAATAAATTGTCTTTGAAACAATTGTAAAATGTGTTTTTGTTATGAATTTCTTTGGAATTAGCTAACAAGGCCATCTTTAAATAAATAAATATTTTAATGGGTTGATTCAAACAAATTAGTCAGACGAAAAGCATTTCTAGAATAAATTGTCTTTGAAACAATTGTAAAATGTGTTTTTGTTATGAATTTCTTTGGAATTAGCTAACAAGGCCATCTTTAAATAAATAAATATTTTAATGGGTTGATTCAAACAAATTAGTCAGACGAAAAGCATTTCTAGAATAAATTGTCTTTGAAACAATTGTAAAATGTGTTTTTGTTATGAATTTCTTTGGAATTAGCTAACAAGGCCATCTTTAAATAAATAAATATTTTAATGGGTTGATTCAAACAAATTAGTCAGACGAAAAGCATTTCTAGAATAAATTGTCTTTGAAACAATTGTAAAATGTGTTTTTGTTATGAATTTCTTTGGAATTAGCTAACAAGGCCATCTTTAAATAAATAAATATTTTAATGGGTTGATTCAAACAAATTAGTCAGACGAAAAGCATTTCTAGAATAAATTGTCTTTGAAACAATTGTAAAATGTGTTTTTGTTATGAATTTCTTTGGAATTAGCTAACAAGGCCATCTTTAAATAAATAAATATTTTAATGGGTTGATTCAAACAAATTAGTCAGACGAAAAGCATTTCTAGAATAAATTGTCTTTGAAACAATTGTAAAATGTGTTTTTGTTATGAATTTCTTTGGAATTAGCTAACAAGGCCATCTTTAAATAAATAAATATTTTAATGGGTTGATTCAAACAAATTAGTCAGACGAAAAGCATTTCTAGAATAAATTGTCTTTGAAACAATTGTAAAATGTGTTTTTGTTATGAATTTCTTTGGAATTAGCTAACAAGGCCATCTTTAAATAAATAAATATTTTAATGGGTTGATTCAAACAAATTAGTCAGACGAAAAGCATTTCTAGAATAAATTGTCTTTGAAACAATTGTAAAAAGTGCTTTTGTTATGAATTATTTTAGAATTAGCTAACAAGGCCATCTTTAAATAAATAAATATTTTAATGGGTTGATTCAAACAAATTAGTCAGACGAAAAGCATTTCTAGAATAAATTGTCTTTGAAACAATTGTAAAAAGTGCTTTTGTTATGAATTTCTTTGGAATTAGCTAACAAGGCCATCTTTAAATAAATAAATATTTTAATGGGTTGATTCAAACAAATTAGTCAGACGAAAAGCATTTCTAGAATAAATTGTCTTTGAAACAATTGTAAAAAGTGCTTTTGTTATGAATTTCTTTGGAATTAGCTAACAAGGCCATCTTTAAATAAATAAATATTTTAATGGGTTGATTCAAACAAATTAGTCAGACGAAAAGCATTTCTAGAATAAATTGTCTTTGAAACAATTGTAAAAAGTGCTTTTGTTATGAATTTCTTTGGAATTAGCTAACAAGGCCATCTTTAAATAAATAAATATTTTAATGGGTTCATTCAAACAAATTAGTCAGACGAAAAGCATTTCTAGAATAAATTGTCTTTGAAACAATTGTAAAATGTGTTTTTGTTATGAATTTCTTTGGAATTAGCTAACAAGGCCATCTTTAAATAAATAAATATTTTAATGGGTTGATTCAAACAAATTAGTCAGACGAAAAGCATTTCTAGAATAAATTGTCTTTGAAACAATTGTAAAAAGTGCTTTTGTTATGAATTATTTTAGAATTAGCTAACAAGGCCATCTTTAAATAAATAAATATTTTAATGGGTTGATTCAAACAAATTAGTCAGACGAAAAGCATTTCTAGAATAAATTGTCTTTGAAACAATTGTAAAGAGTGCTTTTGTTATGAATTTCTTTGGAATTAGCTAACAAGGCCATCTTTAAATAAATAACTATTTTAATGGGTTCATTCAAACAAATTAGTCAGACGAAAAGCATTTCTAGAATAAATTGTCTTTGAAACAATTGTAAAGAGTGCTTTTGTTATGAATTTCTTTGGAATTAGCTAACAAGGCCATCTTTAAATAAATAACTATTTTAATGGGTTGATTCAAACAAATTAGTCAGACGAAAAGCATTTCTAGAATAAATTGTCTTTGAAACAATTGTAAAATGTGCTTTTGTTATGAATTTCTTTGGAATTAGCTAACAAGGCCATCTTTAAATAAATAAATATTTTAATGGGTTCATTCAAACAAATTAGTCAGACGAAAAGCATTTCTAGAATAAATTGTCTTTGAAACAATTGTAAAAAGTGCTTTTGTTATGAATTTCTTTAGAATTAGCTAACAAGGCCATCTTTAAATAAATAAATATTTTAATGGGTTGATTCAAACAAATTAGTCAGACGAAAAGCATTTCTAGAATAAATTGTCTTTGAAACAATTGTAAAATGTGCTTTTGTTATGAATTTCTTTGGAATTAGCTAACAAGGCCATCTTTAAATAAATAAATATTTTAATGGGTTGATTCAAACAAATTAGTCAGACGAAAAGCATTTCTAGAATAAATTGTCTTTGAAACAATTGTAAAATGTGTTTTTGTTATGAATTTCTTTGGAATTAGCTAACAAGGCCATCTTTAAATAAATAACTATTTTAATGGGTTGATTCAAACAAATTAGTCAGACGAAAAGCATTTCTAGAATAAATTGTCTTTGAAACAATTGTAAAATGTGCTTTTGTTATGAATTTCTTTGGAATTAGCTAACAAGGCCATCTTTAAATAAATAAATATTTTAATGGGTTGATTCAAACAAATTAGTCAGACGAAAAGCATTTCTAGAATAAATTGTCTTTGAAACAATTGTAAAAAGTGCTTTTGTTATGAATTTCTTTGGAATTAGCTAACAAGGCCATCTTTAAATAAATAAATATTTTAATGGGTTCATTCAAACAAATTAGTCAGACGAAAAGCATTTCTAGAATAAATTGTCTTTGAAACAATTGTAAAATGTGTTTTTGTTATGAATTTCTTTGGAATTAGCTAACAAGGCCATCTTTAAATAAATAACTATTTTAATGGGTTGATTCAAACAAATTAGTCAGACGAAAAGCATTTCTAGAATAAATTGTCTTTGAAACAATTGTAAAAATGGGCTTTTGTTATGAATTTCTTTGGAATTAGCTAACAAGGCCATCTTTAAATAAATAACTATTTTAATGGGTTCATTCAAACAAATTAGTCAGACGAAAAGCATTTCTAGAATAAATTGTCTTTGAAACAATTGTAAAAAGTGCTTTTGTTATGAATTTCTTTGGAATTAGCTAACAAGGCCATCTTTAAATAAATAAATATTTTAATGGGTTGATTCAAACAAATTAGTCAGACGAAAAGCATTTCTAGAATAAATTGTCTTTGAAACAATTGTAAAAAGTGCTTTTGTTATGAATTTCTTTGGAATTAGCTAACAAGGCCATCTTTAAATAAATAAATATTTTAATGGGTTGATTCAAACAAATTAGTCAGACGAAAAGCATTTCTAGAATAAATTGTCTTTGAAACAATTGTAAAAAGTGCTTTTGTTATGAATTTCTTTGGAATTAGCTAACAAGGCCATCTTTAAATAAATAAATATTTTAATGGGTTGATTCAAACAAATTAGTCAGACGAAAAGCATTTCTAGAATAAATTGTCTTTGAAACAATTGTAAAAAGTGCTTTTGTTATGAATTTCTTTGGAATTAGCTAACAAGGCCATCTTTAAATAAATAACTATTTTAATGGGTTGATTCAAACAAATTAGTCAGACGAAAAGCATTTCTAGAATAAATTGTCTTTGAAACAATTGTAAAAATGGGCTTTTGTTATGAATTTCTTTAGAATTAGCTAACAAGGCCATCTTTAAATAAATAACTATTTTAATGGGTTGATTCAAACAAATTAGTCAGACGAAAAGCATTTCTAGAATAAATTGTCTTTGAAACAATTGTAAAAAGTGCTTTTGTTATGAATTTCTTTGGAATTAGCTAACAAGGCCATCTTTAAATAAATAAATATTTTAATGGGTTGATTCAAACAAATTAGTCAGACGAAAAGCATTTCTAGAATAAATTGTCTTTGAAACAATTGTAAAATGTGTTTTTGTTATGAATTTCTTTGGAATTAGCTAACAAGGCCATCTTTAAATAAATAACTATTTTAATGGGTTGATTCAAACAAATTAGTCAGACGAAAAGCATTTCTAGAATAAATTGTCTTTGAAACAATTGTAAAAAGTGCTTTTGTTATGAATTTCTTTGGAATTAGCTAACAAGGCCATCTTTAAATAAAAAAAATATTTTAATGGGTTGATTCAAACAAATTAGTCAGACGAAAAGCATTTCTAGAATAAATTGTCTTTGAAACAATTGTAAAAAGTGCTTTTGTTATGAATTTCTTTGGAATTAGCTAACAAGGCCATCTTTAAATAAATAAATATTTTAATGGGTTGATTCAAACAAATTAGTCAGACGAAAAGCATTTCTAGAATAAATTGTCTTTGAAACAATTGTAAAAAGTGCTTTTGTTATGAATTTCTTTGGAATTAGCTAACAAGGCCATCTTTAAATAAATAACTATTTTAATGGGTTGATTCAAACAAATTAGTCAGACGAAAAGCATTTCTAGAATAAATTGTCTTTGAAACAATTGTAAAATGTGTTTTTGTTATGAATTTCTTTGGAATTAGCTAACAAGGCCATCTTTAAATAAATAAATATTTTAATGGGTTGATTCAAACAAATTAGTCAGACGAAAAGCATTTCTAGAATAAATTGTCTTTGAAACAATTGTAAAAAGTGCTTTTGTTATGAATTTCTTTGGAAATAGCTAACAAGGCCATCTTTAAATAAATAAATATTTTAATGGGTTCATTCAAACAAATTAGTCAGACGAAAAGCATTTCTAGAATAAATTGTCTTTGAAACAATTGTAAAAATTGCTTTTGTTATGAATTTCTTTGGAATTAGCTAACAAGGCCATCTTTAAATAAATTAATATTTTAATGGGTTCATTCAAACAGTCAGACGAAAAGCATTTCTCCCCGAAAAGTACCCAATGCCACGAGGGCAGGGTGATACTAACCAAAATAATGTCTTTAACGTGACACGAATAAAATGTCTGTCGCATTTATGTTGAATATATTTATAAATTAAATTTCTCATATATTTGACAAATGTCTAACATTTATTTTCATTTTTATATTTCAGACGAAGTCGATCGGCGAACATTTGGATTTTGCCAATCGCACATTTTGAAAAATAAAATTGTTTTAAGTCATAAAAAATAATCACACGAATAATTTCGTTGTATTTTTATTTCTATGATTGAATAAAAATTACTTGAACAATTTGAGATAGTCGTGTATTTTTTTGTTTTCTTTTTCTTTTAAATCTAATTCTTTATAAAAAAATATTAATAAAAAAAGAGTTTCATATTTTGATACAAGATCGGCCCCAGATTCAAACAAAATAAATAATACATTTTTCAACCAATGAGAAGCGTTGAAATATCCCAATTAAATCTTCATAATAGAAACCGTTCAAGATTTGGTGCTAACACGAACTCCACATTATATAAAGAAAGAACACAAAATGTCAGCAGTTCAGGACTGTATTAACAGATCGTCACTGCAAGAAAATACGACGCATAGCAGTTTAAACAACCTACACACTCTCCATGTAAAATGATCACTACCTAAAACAACTCGTGGGAGAAAGTACACGCACCCACCAGCAAAATCGAAATCTGTTGTTACGGTTGCTTGAACAATAGTCAAATCACTATTTTATGTTTGTGTTTACTAACAGGTCACCTCAACACTTATCAAGGCCAGGGGGAAACTCGAGGATAAGGTTTAAAGAGATCGTCAGTTGGACGATGAGTAAGATGGGCAGAAGATTACTTAAGAGGAATTAATTATCAACGAGGACAACTCAACAAGTATTTGTTTACATTAGACTTGAAGATGACCATGTTGTAGTAGGTTGAGAAGCAGACTCGTGGTAACTTGTTCCACAGAAGAGATGTTATAGGAAATAAATCGTTTCGTTTCGTTTGCTATTTGGTAGAGAGAGAGAGAGAGAGAGAGAGAGAGAGAGTTCTTTGTTCTGGTTGTAGCTAGGCAAGTTCTTGCTGTCAATATTTTACAAGGAGCGGCCAGGGATTGGAGCTCAGTCGAGCACCTACCATGAACATAACGATACAGTAGAGAGGGGCTAGCAACATCTCTTCTGTGTGAAAGGGTCTGTAAGGACGAGAAGAGATCACCCACCCCACTAGATGGCGATGTTGATTTTGTACTCTGTCATGACAGTAAAAGATATGACAGCAGTACCTTCCCATCTGAGGACGTATCTGGCTCGTCTACAGGTAGAGGATTGCGTCAGGGGTGATGTATTTTCTGGAGCAGTAGAATGATCCAACCGTTTTTCACCAACCTTATCAACAGGTCTGGAGTGAAATTCAGTCCTTATCAAAGAAGGGGGATTCCGCGAGAAGAAAACCATCCATTTCGACTGAGGAGAAGTGAGGATCCGAGCGTTGGTGGTGAAAAGAGAGTAGCTTGGTTTTTAACGCATTAAACGTAACCGGCCACATTTTCTCCATTGCACCATGTTCTCCAAGTCGGAAGAGAGAGTGAGAGAGTGAGTGAGATAGATAGATAGATAAATAGATAAAGAGAGAGAGAGAGAGAGAGAACGAGAGAGCGAGAAAAGATATTTGGTCTCTTTACTTTTTAAAGTTAAAAACGAACTTTTTCAAACAATCTAAGCTCAGTAGATGACAAAACGTTTCACGTTCTTTTCTTTCTAGTGTATATATATATATATATATATATATATATATATATATATATATATATATATATATATATATATATAAAAGCTATGAAAATATATTTATGGCAATTAAGCTACACATAAGCTCCCGCGTTTCATCCTCGGGGGAATCAGAAGAGAGAGTGAGAGAGTGAGAGAGTGAGTGAGATAGAGAGTGAGTGAGTGAGTGAGTGAGTGAGTGAGTGAGTGAGTGAGTGAGATAGATAGATAGATAGATAGATAGAGAGAGAGATCGAGAGAGAGAGAGAGAGAGAGAGATCATTAATTCTCTTGGAAGTGTTGTCATAAATAGTTGTGTCGTCTGCATAGATTTCAATGCAATTATCTCAGAATATGATTTGGAAGATCGTTCATGAAGATCAGGAAGAGGGGTGTGGTGCCTCAATAATCAATTTTGAACCTTGAGGCACGCCGGCATTGATGCTATGGGCTCTGGACTTTTTCCCGTCAACAATAATTTTTCTACCGATCCAGAAAATACCTGGCTCCTGATGCAATCCTCTACCTATAGTACAAAATCGAATTTGAAATCTAGTGGGTGTATTATCTGTTCTGTCCTTTACAGCCCCCTTTTCACAGAAAAGACGTTGCTAGTCTTTCTCTACTCTGTAGTTATTTTCATAGAACGTGCTCAACTAAGCTCAAATCTCTTTTTCATCCTTGTAAGACATTCACTGCAAGAACTCTTCTAATTACCACAACTGCAAATGACTTCCCCTGATGCCTAATATCAAACAAAGTTCCATGAACAGAGTTCCTTTCCGAGAATTTCCCATTTACTGAACAAATAACCACGGGACTACTTCCCTACATACTACAACATGGTCGTCTTCAAATCCAATGTCAACAAATACTTGTCAGAAACGGTTCTAACAAGTAATCAAATTTTGTTCATTCTTTGGAGGACCCCTTTTTAGGGTTCTCTTATTTGGGGTAGATCTTTGGAGGAAGACGATTTTAAGGAGACATTTTTAAGGAAAACCGTTTTAGGTAATGCTCAAATGTGAGAGAGC
Organism: Sepiola atlantica; assembly: GCA_963556195.1. Taxonomy (NCBI): domain Eukaryota; kingdom Metazoa; phylum Mollusca; class Cephalopoda; order Sepiida; family Sepiolidae; genus Sepiola; species Sepiola atlantica. Next base: position 8,921,137 of record OY744543.1, on the reverse strand, counting down.
GAGAGAAAGGTTATATGATATACAGAAACAAAATAAAGAGTACAAAAGCATAAAAGTTCACAAAAGAAATATTTCATGTATGTTTAAAATGGAAGTTTACAAAGATAGGAACACATAGATTGTTTGTTCATAGTTTGAGAGTATTTGCAGAACAAGGGTGATTCATTAGCTGAGATATCGAAGTCTGGGCCAATAATTTAAGGGCCGTGAATTATCCACGGCTCTGAAAAATCGTAATCAAAACTTCTACACCCGATTACAAAATTTACATTTGATTAAAAGTCATTAATAAGAGTTAATGTTTATTTGTTTTCATTGTAGAAAGTTCATTAAGGAATGTTAGGAAGATTAAAATGAATAAGTTAATACATTTGTTTTCAACGAGCAGACGACAGTTTGAAATAGTTAAAGCGTTGTGTATATGTGTGCGTTAGGGTCAGGGTGCTTAAGCTTATAACTGTGTGAGTAGAGAAATGTAATATTTAGCTTTCCCAAAGCCCGACAGAGGGGCGAGGGAAGCTAGCGAAATGTCGATGCTAGCACTGTCGTAGATTTTGGTTCAAACTGTTTATTGAAGGAAAAACTCTGGCTTTTTATGCATTCAGGAGAGGGGGGGGGGTCAAAAGTAAATTTCATAAATTCAAAGGAATGCATCTAATTGGCTTAAAATGTTTTTTTTTTTTTAAATTAGTTTTTATTAATTCATGCGAAATATGCGTCGAGCTACATGCGCAGAAACGATTTTAAGCTTTATTTTTTGAGGAACCGAAATGTAAACTTCGTCGCTACAATTCCATTGACCACTTTCAATCCTCTCATAATATTCTTTATCATTCAACTGGCGATCTATCCATACCATAAACTCTTATCCTCGGATGGCTTTTGGCCTTGATAAATGGTGACTCATTAGCAATATAAATACATAAATAAATAAATAATAAACTTTAATACAAGCCAAAATTACGTTCTATTTGTCAGTTTAAAAGCTTCAAAATTATTTTCGAATTTGGAAGTGGCACGATAGTATATACACAATTGGCCATTTTAATTCATTATTAATTAATAAAAAGATGGCCAATATATCGTGGCCAATTTTAAATTAATAAGTTATTTTAGAAGTCGTCAGTCTGACGGATAAAAGATAATTCGTGTATTGAATTAAAAGAGTCAAGTACTTTATTTACCTCCTCTCTAGGGGAGGTTAGACACAAGGTCAGGTGTGAGTTTTGATGAAAGTATTTGTGTGGAACGAAGTGGATTCGAACACGGTACACCCAGGTCCTCAGTCCGCATCGTTAACAACTTAGCCACCGTGCCATTCCTGACAAATATTATCTTTCAGTTCTATTCTTCAAGGCGAACATTGATTTTTGACCGGACCTTTGTCGTACCCAAAAAACGATCTCTTCCTAGTCATTGGGTTACAGGTGTAATAATCTTATTCCGTTAAAAACATTTTCGTCTATATTTGCTATAGCTAAATTTGGCACATAAGGGAAGTAACTTTTTTAAATAGAGTTGCTTCCCTTTAATTATTTCTATATTTCATACACGCCTTTTTTTTTCTTTTAGAAATGTTAATATAATTTTAATAAAATCAGGCTCGATCTTTTTACTAATGAGTCAAAACTTATAAAAGCCCCAAACAACTCGAGGATAAAGGTTAATGAGATGGATAGATTGACAGTTTGATGATGATGAATACTATGAGAGGATTGAAAATCTCCATATACGAAGCAATTCTTTCCCCTTTATCAGAAACAGCGTTCATAGAATGTGAGAACTAAAGGGCAAAATAGAGGGATGCGTGAGTTACGGGGCTGCGGAAAGTAAACACAAGGTCCATTTCCCACTCTCCATCAGTGAGGATGGCCGTCGACCACCATGGAGATCATCCGCCGCTTGACAGCGCTTGTTTTTTTTTTTGTGCTTTTCGGGGTACACCCGCACTCCTCATCGGACATGCCAAGGTCTGCCTGATAGGGGGGGGGGGGCAGTTTAGTCGTCAACAGCGCGACCACACAGGTAGTACTATAGTTTATATACGGTACAAATCACGTTGACACACCGGTTCCCGTTAGATCACCGAAGTTAAGCGACGTTGAGCCTGGCCAGTATTAAATGGGTGACCATTTGGGACTACCAGGTGCTGTATGTGCTCTCTGTTTATCTCGGCATTGTTTCCAGTCGTCTTGAACTGCTTGCCATTGGAATCAAGCAGTGCCGACTCAGGAGAGGTGTTGCTAGGGATTGCGCAACCCTTGCTTCATAATTACACGCGCAGCCAGTCCCTTATAGGGGTATCCATAGTCTCTCTAGACTGAACGGAGGGCCTAAAAAAAAAATAGTTTATATTGTACTACCCGCTCGTAAGGATGTATTGATTTACTCCTCTCCAGGAGTTAGGCACAAGGCCAGTTTTTTTTTTTATCTTACTCCCACAAGTAAGATGTGACCCAAGGTCGGGTCGGGAAAGTGGGGTTTAAAAATTGCCTGGGCAGCTCCGACGACATTCCCCGGTAGGGGCGCCTCAGGCAGTAAGCAATAAACTTACTCCTCCCCAAAGAGGGGAGGCGAAGCCTGGGAGGATGGACCTCCTAGAACTGCATAGGACAGACCCATAGACCGGCGTAAATCAAGCCCCGAAGGCCAAGACAATACCAGTCTATGGGGTGCAGTATCCATCGGAACAGATACTACACTTTGATCTTAGCCAAAAGGCCAAGAACAAGGATGTAGACACGGCGTGACCTCATTTAAGTAAATTGTCTCCGAAAACGAACTTTGTTTCATTAAAAATCATCAGAGGAGTATGGTTAGAATGCACTTGACAGTAAACTTTTGCAGAAATGAGATGTTTATAATGTCCTTAAGAAATAGAGAATAAACAAATTATTTTGTCTACATAACGAAGATTCTTGACGGGCAATGTGAATCGCGTTTAAAAGGAAAGGACGCACATCTGAACGATTGGTTAAGCGAATTACGCAGCGCATTCCATCACGTGTGCGTATACGCTGATATTTTGTCAATTTAGGATGTAGAAATAATCAGATGTAGAATTATCATGTGTGCCTTAATAGCTGGAAAGATAACTCGGTTTGAATCTGAAATTATGTTCGGTTACCTATAATTCATTATAAACGATTAATTTAACAAAAGTTGTGTATGTGTGTTGATATGCGGGTGTGTGTGTGTTGATATGCGGGTGTGTGTGTGTTGATATGCGGGTGTGTGTGTGTCGATATGCGGGTGTGTGTGTGTGTGTGTCGATATGCGGGTGTATGTGTGTCGATATGCGGGGGTGTGTGTAATGTACTTAAAAAATACCATACCCATAGCAAAATGATAAAAAAATACAAATACATCAACAATTCACGGAATTATAAAGTCACAATACAATAAAAACACACACACACACAAGTAAAAACGTCACAATACAATAAAAACACACACACACACAAATAAAAAGTCACAATACAATAAAAAACACACACACAAATAAAAAAGTCACAATACAATAAAAAACACACACAAATAAAAAAGTCACAATATAATAAAAAACACACACACAAATAAAAAAGTCACAATACAATAAAAAACACACAGACAAATAAAAAAGTCACAATACAATAAAAACACACACACACAAATAAAAAAGTCACAATACAATAAAAACACACACACAAATAAAAAAGTCACAATATAGTAAAAAACACACACACAAGTAAAAAAAGTAACAATACAATAAAAAACACACACACAAATAAAAAAGTCACAATACAATAAAAAACACACAGACAAATAAAAAAGTCACAATACAATAAAAACACACACACACAAATAAAAAAGTCACAATACAATAAAAACACACACACAAATAAAAAAGTCACAATATAGTAAAAAACACACACACAAGTAAAAAAAGTAACAATACAATAAAAAACACACACACAAATAAAAAAGTCACAATACAATAAAAAACACACAGACAAATAAAAAAGTCACAATACAATAAAAACACACACACACAAATAAAAAAGTCACAATACAATAAAAACACACACACAAATAAAAAAGTCACAATATAGTAAAAAACACACACACAAGTAAAAAAAGTAACAATACAATAAAAAACACACACACAAATAAAAAAAGTCACAATACAATAAAAAACACACACACATAAAAAAAGTCACAATACAATAAAAACACACACACACAAATAAAAAAGTCACAATACAATAAAAACACACACACAAATAAAAAAGTCACAATATAGTAAAAAACACACACACAAGTAAAAAAAGTAACAATACAATAAAAAACACACACACAAATAAAAAAGTCACAATACAATAAAAAACACACAGACAAATAAAAAAGTCACAATACAATAAAAACACACACACACAAATAAAAAAGTCACAATACAATAAAAACACACACACAAATAAAAAAGTCACAATATAGTAAAAAACACACACACAAGTAAAAAAAGTAACAATACAATAAAAAACACACACACAAATAAAAAAAGTCACAATACAATAAAAAACACACACACATAAAAAAAGTCACAATACAATAAAAACACACACACAAATAAAAAAGTCACAATAAAAACACACACACAAATAAAAAAAGTCGCAATAAAAACACACACAAATAAAAAAGTCACAATACAATAAAACACACACACACAAATAAAAAAGTCACAATACAATAAAAAACACACACACAAATAAAAAAAGTCACAATACAATAAAAACACACACACGAATAAAAAAGTCACAATAAAAACACACACAAATAAAAAAGTCACAATACAATAAAAAACACACACACAAATAAAAAAGTCACAATATAATAAAAAACACACACACAAATAAAAAAGTCACAATACAATAAAAAACACACACACAAATAAAAAAGTCACAATACAATAAAAAACACACACACAAATAAAAAAGTCACAATATAATAAAAAACACACACACAAATAAAAAAGTCACAATACAATAAAAACACACACAAATAAAAAAGTCACAATATAATAAAAAAACACACACACAAATAAAAAAAGTCACAATACAATAAAAAGCACACACACAAATAAAAAAGTCACAATACAATAAAAACACACACACAAATAAAAAAGTCACAATACAATAAAACACACACACATAAATAAAAAAGTCACAATAAAAACACACACAAATAAAAAAGTCACAATACAATAAAACACACACACACAAATAAAAAAGTCACAATACAATAAAAAACACACACACAAGTAAAAAAAGTCACAGCAGAAATTAAAATAAATCATAAAAACTATTCTTATATCGCTGAAATGAACTTGCGATTTTTTTTATACAAAAGAGTACACAAGGACGAAAGGAAAATTCTTTGCAGTGATGATTTTAGGATGCACCGGAAATCTCCCCTGACAGGAATAAACCTACTTGACACAGACACCCACCTGGCCGGAAGGAAAAACACGGTCGATTGTCGGAAATAAAGTAATTGTTGATTGATTCAAAACCACCTGCAAAGGTTAGCTGAAGACGGAAATATCCCGTCGCTAAATAAACGCACGAGGGTACGTGGCTACATTGACAGCGAAGGCGAAATCTCAGAATGGACGTTTACAAGAGGATGCGTGGCTGGAACCAATTATTATATAGACAAAACCGAAATTGAGATCGATAGGCGATTGCCGATCGGGTCTAAGAAAAAGACCCTGTCAATTCATGTGCTTCCTCACCACCACCGACAATAAATTCATATCATTATATTTTTAAACATTATATTTTTAATTTTAATTTTTAAATTTAATTTTGATCTAATTTTGTTATCTTATTTATTATTAAGACGCTAGTTGAAGTAGTGAAAAAATATGGACTCTTATACTCTCTGGCACAGTAATTGCAAACGTGTTGTCCTATGCAAGTTGTTGATTGGCCTCTATTTTTTACGCCTCACAACCACAGCACATCTTGCTCCAGCAGTTATTGATAAAACAGCAGCTTTTGTTTAATTAATCGTATACAATGAATTGTTTACGATCGATATGTCATTTTTGCATCAACTCACCCCAAAAGTGTTGATATGCCGTAAAAGTGACGAAGCTAACCACGACGAGGTCGACATTCGATGTTGTTGAATATAACACGTGTATATATTCTAATCAGTTCGTCTTTATGCAACAACAAAGGATAACAATCATACTCCAATGCACAGCGAAGCAGAATCTTCTCTCTCCCTGCTGTACGTTGTGAAGAGAAGGTAAACTCTATATATCTCATTTATTATTATTTTTATCTTATCTAATTTTTAAAATCTAATTTTTATCTAATTTTTAAATTTTTAAATTTTAAATTTAAATTTTTAATTTTAAACATCATATTTTTAAACATCAGTGTTATTCGTCATTCTTTTATATGCATCAGAAATACAAGACTAGAAAACGAGTTACAAAATGTCGGCCTTGGTCTAAATTTCCTGTTTCTTCATTTCGTGAGCCACCTTGTACAATCTAGAAATACATCGATATTATTTTTAGAACAATCTGCAAACGTGACATTCTCCACATTCTTCGACATGTTCCAGCAACTTATTCTAATAATTAATTACAATCTCCGTAAAAAATGACTAATGTTTATTGCCAATCCGCTTTCGAATATAAAATATTAAAAAAAATATTCAATTAGATCAGTCCGTATATTGTGTTCGAAAAGTGTTGTCGTACCGGTTTTTATTCTAATTTATCAAACAAATAGAGGTTACCCGTTGAGTCCACGTTGGTACATTGTACCTTTCTTTTTTTAAATAGGCTATTTTGCCGGGGCCGGCAGAATAACGACCCCCTCGTTATTTTGCCGGTTCAGGTTTATTTAACCTAACTGTTACAGTTACAGTGAAGATTTTACGAGTCAACTTAACTGCCGGTTTATTTTTATTTCAACATTTTTCCAATAAAAAAAGAAATAATTAAAACTTCTGACTACTTTTTTAGATTAAATAAATAATTCATACGGCGATTTTCGACACGACTTACGAAAAAAAAAGTTTTATTTCACCATAGACTAAGTAACTACGATGAATTTTTATGTCCATTTAAATGCATTTACGTATTGTTTTTATTGTAAAAAAAATACAAATTATGTTTTTAAGTACAAATAATTCGCTTTGAAACCCGTTTATGTCTACTTTTTTAAAAATATAACTCTCTGCCGGATTACCTCACAATGTTTGTTTGTAAAACAATTCAACTTTGCATTAAAATTCGTCGTTACATGTAGCAGTTGAAATTATTGACAATTACTATTGTTGTTATTTTATCGAAAGAAAAACATTCAATTTAATGGTTAATTTAGTGAAATGATGAGAAATAGTCCCAACATTTATCTTAAAAGATAGTGAAAAATCAGTTTTAAAATTGCTGTTTAGACTGTTTATGAAACTGAAAATATATAAACGTACACATACTGTTGAAAAAAAAGTATATCTGATTTAATTTCTTTAGCGACTTATCTTTAATTATTTTTAATAATCAGATTTCTTCACAAGAGTTATTTAGTTTTTATATCAATGAATGAAAACTATTTTTTTTCTTAAATAACTAAAACATTATTTATCCGACGCAAATTACTTCTAAATCCGACTAAAGAATCTAATTGTCTGTAATATTTTCGTTCTTCATTTAATTAATTTTTACTTTTAATGTTTTTTAGTATTAAAAGCAGATATTTCTTTTATATTCAAAAGATTAAAATAACCGACAGAATAACAACTGATGATGACGATGAAAATAAATTGTTATTAAATATTTGTTCCTTATTTATTTCATTATCCTTTCTTTCACAAAGCCATAACAGTTAGGTTAAAAAAAAAAAAATTAGCCGGCAGAATAACGAGCCCTCGTTATTCTGCCGGGACCGGCAAAATAACGACCCCCTCGTTATTTTGCAGGTCCCGGCAAAATAACGAGGGGGTCGTTATTTTGCCGGGACCGGCAAAATAGCCTCTTCCTTCTTTTTTTTCCTTTTCTTACTCGTTTACTTATTTTTGTTTTCGTTTTCTTTTTTATTTACGTCATTTATTTATTTACATAACCCTCTTACTTTTCTCCTCTGACTACTACTACTACTACTACTACTACTACGATTGTTCCTGGTGTGATGCGCCATTAATAGACAAAAGCTGTTGAGGAAGTCCCGCGTGGCGGGGCCTATCGCCCCACTCATCTTCACGGCGTTCGGTTGGAACACAAATCTGTATTGAAAATAAAAAAGAAGGGTCTCCCTAGATTTACAAAACCGTTTCTTTTTATCAGTGTTGCAAATCACGTTGGGTTCTAACAATGGCCGTTTAATATTAACTTCTTGTTGATAACCGTCGTTTGTCTTCACTAAAATGGGATTTCGATACTCTCAGTACCCCTCCAGTGCAGGCCTTGATGCTGCTCCCCCTAGATCTTTCTATCCCCCAAACCTTTTACGATCATTTTCTGTGGTACCAATCGATGTTATTTTTCTTTTCTCCACCCTGGCAGTTTCCCTTCACTTGGGTTCGCCTTTACATTTTCTTTCTATATTTCTAGTTGTGTTTAGATAGTGCTAATCTATTTTAAGAGGTTGGTTTCCGCACGCGAGGATTTTTCTTAATATTTCGTCTGTATTATTACTACTAGGAATCCTCATAGGGGTCATGCCAAGGCTGCCGCAAAGAAGGTTGGCTCCCTTTACCGTGCTAGTAAACTCCTCACACCTGACATAATGCTCTACCTCTACAAAGTCACCATCCGCCCATGCATGGAGTATTGTTGCCACATCTGGGCTGGTGCACCATCCACCTATCTCTCTCCCTCCTTGACAAGGCCCAAAAAAGAGTCCCAACATAATAGGTCCCTCATTGTCAACCAAGCTGCAGCCTCTGTCACATCGCCGCAATGTTGCATCCTTGTGCTTGTTTTACAAATACTTCAATGGATTATGCTCTGATGAGTTGGCTACTCTGGTGCCCCCTCGACGTAAATTCACTAGACTAACTCGACAATCAACTAAATCTCATTCATTCACTGTGGAGGTCCCCAGATGTCGGAGAACCTTCTACTCAAATAGCTTCTTTCCTCGTGCTGCTGGCTTCTGGAACTCCCTCCCTGCTCCCTGTTTCCCAACAGTACTGACATGCAGAAATGTAAAATTAATGTAAACAGACATCTCGCTACGCAGATCCCAATTTAGGTTGACCCCCAACCTTCTCCCCATTTTCTTTCTTCTCAGTAGCCCCTTAAGTCTACAGTGGTGGCCTGCCTTGTTTGGGGTGAACTACGTTAAAAAAAAAAAAATTAAAAAAATGCAGTGATCGCTCACTGGCAAAATAGGTGGTGTTCCCTGGAGTCCGAGTGACAGCATATCTCCGCAGATTTCCAGTACTCTCCACTTCTTTCAATCACCGTCAAGAATAAATTTGCGTTCTTGCAACAGCCGTTTAATATAACTTTTTACTGATAACGGTCGCTGGAATTCTGTTCAATGTGAGTGGAAATAAGCTTCCCCAGGATTCAATTACTCTCCGTGTTCTTCAAGTGGAGGTCTGGGTGGTGCTCTTCCTCCTCGGTCTTTCCATTTTTCTTAACCCTACACGACCATTTTGTGTGATACGATGTTTGTGCCACCATTTATGGGGGAGGTCAGATTACGTCTTTTTTCTATTATTATTAATTAATTAATTAATTAATATTATTATTAATATTATTATTAATATTATTATTATTATTATTATTATTATTATTATTTATTATTATTTTTACTCACTAGGAGTTCTCACACAGGTCATCAGTGATTGCTCACCGACAACCGGTGGTATTCCCTGGAGACTGAGTGACAACAAGTCTCCCCAGATTTCCAGTATTCTCCACCTCTTTTCGATAGCCAACACAAATAACCTTGCAGTATCGCAACAGCCGTTTACCATTGATTTCTCGCTGGTAAGGGACCATTGGTCTTCTCTTGGATTTGGGTGGCAATAAGCCTCTCCAAGCTCCCAACACTCTCTGCACTTCCAGTGGAGGTCTGGTTTGTGCTGTCCCTCCTCGGTCTTCTCATCCTCCTTGATTCTATGCAAATATGTTGAGTGGTGTCAGCCTAGGCTGGTACCATTTTTTTAAAATTTTATTTATATATATATATATTTTATTATTATTATCATCATTATTATTATTATTTTTTTTTTAAAATTAAATTTAAAAAAAAATTATTATTTACTGACGAGGGGTTTTCACAAGATTCATTATCAGCGATTGCTCACTGGTAATAACAATTAGTGTTCCCTGGAGTCTGAGTGACAATAATCTCCCCCTATTTTCAGCAATCTCATCCTCTTTCGATAAGCATTGTAAATAATTTTGCGTTATCGCAGCATTCATTTCCCATAGATTTCTCGCTGCCAACAACCATTGTTCTTCTGTGGAATTTGATTGACAATAAGACCCCCCATCCCCCTCAAGGTTCCAAGACTCTACTCATCATTCCAGTGGAGGCCTGATTGGTGCTCTCCCTTCTCGCTCTTTTCATCCTTCTGATTCAGCAAGAGGTCTCACACAAGTCATTATCAGTGATCGCTCACTGGCAAAAACAAATGGTTAGGGACAACAAGTCTCTCCACGTTTCTAGTAATCTCAGCTTCTTTCAATCACCGTTACAAATTGCGTTCTTGCAACAGCCGTTTAATATAAACTCCCTCTTCGAGGTTTTTCATCCATTCACGACCATTTTTCGTAGTTCCAGCCGAGACTTGTTCCACCAGACATATGTGTGTGGGTGGGGGGAAGCTACTACTATTATTATTATTATTATTATTATTATTATTATTATTAAATATATATATATATATATATATATATATATATATATATATATATATATATATGTTTTTTTTTTGGGGGGAGGCTATTAATTATTATTATTTTAATATATATATATATATATATATATATATATATATGAGAAAAACTAAGAGATATATATTTTTTTATATATTCATCAACGTTTCGTTTTTATTTGTAAGACTTCCTCAGGATGATAATTTGAAGAAAAATGTCATGCAAGTACATCGAAATATTGGGTGGACCATGGTCCAGTGCTGTCAGCAGCCACGGCTACTACTTTTTCTCATCAACCAATCATGTCTACCCAATATTTCGATGTACTTGCATGACATTTTTATTAAAATTATCATCCTGGGGAAGTCTTACAAATAAAGACGAAACGTTGATGAATATATTAAAAAAAAAAATCTCTTGGTTTTTCCTTTTTCATTTCCCATTACGTCGGATTACTCTCATCCTTCATTTCTCATATATATATATATATATATATATATATATATATATATATATATATATATATATATATATATATATATATATATAAATATTTCTTCTTCTTCGTTTAAATTTTTTAAATTTATTTTTGCGGACCATAAGTTTGTACACTGTGCAGCCATGCAAAGATGGCTTTACTTGTTTTTTTTGTTGTTTTTTTTTTTAATAGAAAATTGCTCCAGACAAGGCACGAAGCCACTTGATGTAAAGAGCTAAAAAAATTACCACTTCAAGGTGAAAAACTAGCTAACGATAAGTGTTAGATGGATATATTCTGACGCAGAAAACACCAATTCTTCCCCCTTTGTCAGAAACATCGCCCATGAAATGTGAGGACTAAAGGACAAAATAAGAGAAGCGGGAGTTACGAGGCTGCCGAAAGTAAAACCAAGATAGCCACTTTCTACTCTCTTATCTGCATTTGGTAGTAATTTATTTAATTTAGCGAATTATTTAATTGAAAAAAATAACTCGTTTCATTAGACACATGAGGACATCGTTACAAATTTCCCCAAAAAAACGCGACTGGATGTGTCGTATCTGTCGACCGTAAGTTGTTATCGATTAAGGAAATACATTCGTCGTATCTCTAGTTTTTGTCCGCCATTGTGGTGGTGGGCGGGTCAGCGGGCGTCCATTGGTTGAAACGATAAGGAAAATCCGCCCTGTAGACATTATTGCAACAGGATATTTAGACGCACCTTTGTTTTGTGCGAAATTCGGTTATGCTCATCACATAAATAAGTGTTCTCACCAACACGTCGACCATACCATTTTTATTTCTTGGATTCAACTGACCTGGGCTACAAAATAATACACTTACATAAACAAATAGTTGTGTTTTCGCAACTACAATACGTGTACACTTTACCGCAAAAGTATACTAAACATATATATATATATATATATATATATATATATATATATATATATATACACACATGTTATTATTTTGAGTCCATACATACAGTAGTGGACGTTTGAGTGGATATACCGACACAGCAGTTTTGATTCCGTCCATGTAAGTATAACTAAATTAGTTCGAATGCAAAATGCGATAAATCCAATTTCTTAAACCTGAAGAAATTAGCCGATTCCAAGACCAATATTTCGATTCTAAAATTCGACCGTAAGAGATCAATTGAATTAAAAGCAAGAACATTATCACATTATTTTATGAAACTGATCCGGTGTCTGTTAAGGTGACGAAATGCAGCATTTTCCATAATGGTAATTTAGCAGTTGTGAACATGGCGGTTATCGCGTTTGGCATTCGAACTATTCTATATCTATATCTAAAATTGGGGAATGTTTGTTTGTTGTTAACGAAACCCTTCTAGTTTTTTTGTTGTTTTTTTTTTTCATAAAATAGATCCTCATAGCAATTTATGGTGCTCTTATCGATCCCGAACCAGCTTTCGTGACGTTCGACTCGGAATCGTTCGGCTGTCCTACGCAAACGGCCGAGTGTTGACGAGCCGATTTGTACCAGACGACAATTTTGATACGGTGCTGCGTCCTATGATAATAATGTTTTGCTTGTTTTTTTGTTTGTTTGTTATGGTTTAGGGTTAGGGTTTAGGGTTAGGGTAAGGAAGTTTTTTTAAAGAAACAACAAAGAAAATTAAACATATTTTCATACGGTTAGGGTTAGGGTTAAGAATTTTTTATAGAAACAACAAAGAAAATTAAACATATTTTCATGAATTTTTTTGGAAGAAACAACAGGAAAAAAAAACATAGCGAGGTTACTGTTATAAAATGAATACTATATTTTTATTTACAAGGAAATCTTTTGAAGAAACAAAAAAAAACAAAAAAAAATACCAAAATTACTGTTATAAAGACATATTTTTTTAACTTTTTACTTGCTCACTGTTCCATGTTTTCGTTTTGCGCTGAGCACAGCTTGGCTAATCGCTCAGTATCTCTCCACCAATCGGCTCGTCAACACTCGGCCGTTTGCGTAGGACAGCCGAACGATTCCGAGTCGAACGTCACGAAAGCTGGTTCGGGATCGATATCAGTACCCAATTTATATATTCTTAAACCGCATTACCCAGGGTATTTTGATAAGTATATTTCATTTTGATCAAAGGAGATACAATAATATTATGGGGTCTGCGTCCGCACTAAACACCCATACAAAGGAAATATTACGATTTACTTTATTTTATTCATGAACTGAAAAATTATAGAAATGAGAATAGGAATGGGTGCTGTTGCTGAATAGGCATCTAGAGATTTGTGGTCGTGACGTAGGCAGTTCCGATTACGGACGGAAAAAGCCGAATAAAATGTACAAATATAAAAGGCGCTTACTTTTTTCTTACCAGACGACATTAAAAAATAAATAAAATGATCAATTTCCAACTGTAATTCTTCTAACACTTTTTATGTCGAAATTGTAGATACCAGACGACATTTTTATTCAATTAGAAAAATCAAACTTTCATACCTTTTGTGGGAAACTTCTACTTTTATTCTTTTTTTTATTCGTGTGTTTTGCGTGGTTTTTTTTTTCTGCCCGGCTATTTTATTTGCTTTTTTTTTTCATAAACTATCGGGTTAGGGTTAGTTAAGGTTAGGGTTAGTTACGGTTAGGGTTAGGAAAAGTATAAATTTAGCCCATTCTGTGCAGTTATGAAAACCAAATAAAAATAAAATACGGTCATAGCAAAGATGAAAACAAAATTGACGTACTGACATGTACCGACATTTATTTCAATTTATTTAGCGAATGCAAAGTCCTTCAGCCACGCAGTAGCCCCCTGGTCTGCTGTGTGGAGGGTGGCTAATCCTCCTCTCAGTCGTTGGAGAGGGCAGACTTCAATGATGTGCTCCATTGTCTGCTCCTCTCCACAAGCACACAGTGGGGATGGGCTGCTGCCCCATCTATGAGGGCTGGCCAAGCACGGGCCATGTCCAGTCCTGAATCTATTGATGGTTGACCACTCTCTCCTTGGGAGGTCGGTGCCAGACATTTGTTGGTTAGGGTCTGACACCAGGTGTTTATTAGGGACCTCCTTGGACGCCCATTCCTTTTTCCAGGCTGATTGGATGGTGAAGTCAGCTGGTGGGATGTTCTTCCAGATGGGGCGTCTGGATGGAAGTCGAGCAGTGGGTGGGTTGAGGATGTCTTGGTGGATTGGTAGATGAGGGGAGTCTTCAACCTTTTGAAGCATCCTTTGAGTGGATGCTGTTCGCCGGATGTGTGGAGGTAAAATGTTTGATAAGACGGGGAGCCAGGGTAGTGGTGTTGAGCGGATTGTCCCGGTTATGATTCTCATTGTTGAGTTGAGCTGGGTGTCTACATTTCAATGAATGTCACTTTACTTAGACTTCCTCCCCCACGCAATCAACGCTGGGTACATCTTTGGGTCCAACTCCAAGAAACTGATTAAAAAAAAAAGCCGTACCGTGCTGGTTCATATGAATTGACTTGACTTTTACCTAAAAATTAAATATGTAAAATATAAAAATAAAATGGTGTTATGGGTTGGGAGCAGTTCCTTATTTAACCCCGTGCAACGCCGGGTATACATGCTAGTATTATATGTAACGTCCCTCTGCCTGGGGAAACAACTGAAAAAAGCCCTATTCCAAGATCAAATACAACTTTTCTCAAATAAACATTCATGAGGAATCGAATTATGATATTAATATTGTATTGAGATTTCTATCAAGAAATTCGTGGAGCCAACGTTCGCGCCGGTTTTACATAAAGAGCAAAGATGGCGTTTCACTTAATTTTATTTTATTGACTACAAAAGCCCGTAACATGATAAAACACTATGTTTCTAGCGTACAATGGCACGGACAATTCAATGACGGTAATTATTATTCAATCGGTACTGTTATCTATCATGAACCAGCTGTCGTGACGTTCGAATCGGAATCGTTCGGCTGTCCTACGCAAACGGCCGAGTGTTGACGAGCCGATTGCGATTAGCCAATCAGCGAGCAGCGAGCAGCCGATAACTTTGTTACAAAAAAATATGTCGTATTAACAGTAATTTTGGTAAGTTCCTTTTTCTTGGTTTCTTCAAAAAAAAAAATCCTTGTAAATAAAAATACAGTATTCATTTTATAACAGTAACCTCGCTATGTTTTTTTCCTGTTGTTTCTTCCAAAAAAATCATGTAAATATGTTTAATTTTCTTTGTTTGTTTCTTTAAAAAATTCCTAAACCCTAACCCTAAACTCTAACCGTAACCTTAAAAAAAAACAAAAAAAAAACAAAACAAGCAAAACATTATTATCATAGGACGCAGCACCGTATCAAAAATGTCGTCTGCTCGCTGCTTCAGCTCGGCAACCCTCGGCCGTTTGCGTAGAACAGCCGAACGCTTCCGAGTCGAACGTCACGACAGCTGGTTCAAGATAGATAAGAACACCATTCAATCTGAGCGCTTGAATCTCGGGGATCTACTACAATATCTTTTATAATGGTCGTATCAATTTTGGATTAGGATTTTGTTTTACAATAATGTATCAGTCTGTGTTCGAGCCGGATATGCATGGACAGGAAGGCCACCATCAAACGTTCATTTATTTTATTTTAGTTGACAAAATCCCGTAACAAGGTTAAACACTATTTTTGTAGGGTACAATTTTACGAGAATTAATTATAGGATGGTACTTATTATTCAATCTGAGAGCGTGATTCTTGGGAATTTGCGATAAAATATTTCATAAAAAGAATGGATAACAAGTTTTGCATTTTTAATTACGTTTTTAAAATGACAATCTTTTATGCTGTACGTTTCACTTTTGTTTTTTGCTATTTACGAAACATTTTCAATTCAGTGCAAACCAGTCTTTCTTTCTCTCTCTCTCTCTTATATATATATGTGTGTGTGTTTTATACGTATATGTACACACACACACACACACCCACACACACACACACACACACACACACACACACACATATATATATTATAATTTATTTCTTTATTTTGTTATACTTCAACGAATTCAACTATTTATATGGAAAATTATTTCATCTAAATTCTGTTCAGCCACGCTGATGAGGTGTAAGACGACGCAACACGTGTCCCTGAATAATTATATTTTAAATATATATACAAATATACATATACATGTGTATGTACATATACGCACGCACACATATATATATATAAAACAGGCTAAATCAATCTAGACATATAATTTTAGTACATTATATACAAAAATACCACATAAAGAATTTATTAAAGAATTAGGTAATACTATAGATTTAGCTTTTGCAGGAGGAAAGGTAAATACATAGACTTTGCAAAATCTAAAGCCTTTTGGTGTAAAAATAAAAATGGTAAGACGAGTGTGTCCAAAACTGGTCTGACAATGCTTATAAGTCACCTTATAAAAGAGAGTTACTTTCAAATAAGAAATAAAGTACTACTCCAAACAATAGGTATTCCAATGGGTTTGGATCCTTCTCCATTTTGGTCAAATCTATATTTACATAGACTTGAATATATGTATATATCATCATTAATAAAAAACGATATATCTAGAGCGTATAGTTATCATGGATGTAGGCGATATATTGACGACCTTGTTTGCATTAATGATAGCGATGAGTTTGCAAATACTAAACATTTAATATATCCTAATGAGTTAAAATTAAATTGTGAACATAAGGGAACACAAGTTACTTTTCTTGATTTGGATATAAAAATTGAAGATAAAATATTTATCTATAAACTGTTTGATAAAATAAATTCATTTCCTTTTCGTATCGTGCGGATGCCACATAAAAATAGTACCTGCCCTGTGTATATATTTTACGGGAGTATTATGTCCGAATTATATATATATTGTTAAATATAACATTTCCAACATAGAAACTAAAGTCTTTAACCTTATCAATACACCAACAATATATTTACGATACGTAGATGACATCTTGATACTTACAAATCCTATACACGAAATTAATATATTAAAAACCACGTTCCAAAAATAACTCCGTCCTTGATTTAACCTTCAAATTAAACATTAATAAAAAAAATCCCCTTTTTAGACGTTTTAATAGACACTAATCACAATGAATTCTCTACATCTACCTAACAAAAACTCATGTGCCCTTAACTTATTTAGTGAATGCCCTTTTAGATATAAAGTCTGTAGGGAATTTTCGGGAGCCATTCTAAAGGTCGGATACTTTTTAGACAGGCCTCGTTAAGTATAGGCAAGAACACACACAGACTTACGAGATATTGTTCGATAATGCTATTAATACTGAAGTAATACGAGATATGTCTATGGTGTTACCAAATCAGACAGTCTGAAGATACTGGCTTCCTGACCAAAAATGCACCAAACATTGATGTTATTGATATTTTCCTTTCCCTTTGCAAAACTCAATCATATTCTGCAAAGCTAAAAACAAAAACAACAATTTTCCTCTAGAAAACAACCAAACCAAACACTATGAATAAATATTTGAAAGATATAAACGACTTGAAGCATAACAACTTTCACCAAAATGACCGTATTCGAAGTTAAATAATCCGGAAAGGGTTGATATGCCGTAAAACAAAACAAACAAATGAAACACCATGAATAAATATTTGAAGATATATGGAACTTGAAGCATAAAATCTTTCACCAAAATGCCCGTATTCGACATTAAATAATCCGGAAAGGGTTGATATGCCGTAAAACAAAACAAACAAACAAACAAACAAACAAGCCAAACAACGAAATATGCACAATTAATTAATAAATTAGCAACTACGTTGTTGCTGAGGTTTCTAGTTAGGCGAATAGTGTTATTTTAGGCGCGCCCAGACATGTTTTAACTTCCGTCTGTTCAGTAGCAGAAAAGATGAATAGTTCGTTGCCGGGCAGTAACGGAAGTTGTCCGTTCTTCTCCTCAACTGTTGTGGGGTGCATTAATGAAAGCTAATCTGAAGCCAAGGATATCAAATTCTGTTTGAAGAGTGTTAATAGTGTCAATGAAATGTTAGGGATGCTACTCTTTTACATGATAACGTTTCTCACGGATATAAAAACATCTTGAAAACATGTCCAATTTGAAGAAATTAGTAGGGCGAATCTTTTTTTTCCGTCAGGATCTTAGATAAAAAAACACGATTTGGGAAAATATAAATTCATTGGCCACCTTAAAATAAAAGATAAAAAAAAACGATTTGGGAAATATAAATTCATTGGCCACCCTTAAAATAAAAGATTAAAAAAACGATTTGGGAAAATATAAATTCATTGGCCACCTTAAAATAAAAGATTAAAAAACACGATTTGGGAAAATATAAATTCATTGGCCACCTTAAAATAAAAGATTAAAAAAAAACGATTTGGGGAAATATAAATTCATTGGCCACCCTTAAAATAAAAGATTAAAAAAACGATTTAGGGAAATATAAATTCATTGGCCACCCTTAAAATAAAACGATTTGGGGAAATATAAATTCATTGGCCACCCTTAAAATAAAGGATAAAAAAAAAACGATTTGGAAAAATATAAATTCCTTGGCCACCCTTAAAATAAAAGATAAAAAAAACGATTTGGAAAAATATAAATTCATTGGCCACCCTTAAAATAAAAGATAAATAAAAACGATTTGGAAAAATATAAATTCATTGGCCACCCTTAAAAGAAAAGATAAAAAAAAAACGATTTGGGGAAATATAAATTCATTGGCCACCCTTAAAATAAAAGATTAAAAAAAACGATTTGGGGAAATATAAATTCATTGGCCACCCTTAAAATAAAAGATAAAAAAAAAACGATTTGGGAAATATAAATTCATTGGCCACCCTTAAAATAAAATATTAAAAAACGATTTGGGGAAATATAAATTCATTGGCCACCCTTAAAATAAAAGATTAAAAAAACGATTTGGGGAAATATAAATTCATTGGCCACCCTTAAAATAAAAGATAAAAAAAAACGATTTGGGAAATATAAATTCATTGGCCACCCTTAAAATAAAAGATAAAAAAAAACGATTTGAGGGAAATATAAATTCATTGGCCATCCTTAAAATAAAAGATAAAAAAAAACGATTTGGGGAAATATAAATTCATTAGCCACCCTTAAAATAAAAGATTAATAAAAAACGATTTGGGGAAATATAAATTCATTGGCCACCCTTAAAATAAAAGATTAAAAAAACGAGTTGGGGAAATATAAATTCATTGGCCACCCTTAAAATAAAAGATGAAAAAAAAACGATTTGGGGAAATATAAATTCATTGGCAACCCTTAAAATAAAAGATTAAAAAAAACGATTTGGGGAAATATAAATTCATTGGCCACCCTTAAAATAAAAGATTAAAAAAACGATTTGGGGAAATATAAATTCATTGGCCACCCTTAAAATAAAAGATAAAAAAAACGATTTGGGGAAATATAAATTCATTGGCCACCCTTAAAATAAAAGATAAAAAAAAAAACGATTTGGGGAAATATAAATTCATTGGCCACGCTTAAAATAAAAGATTAAAAAAACGATTTGGGGAAATATAAATTCATTGGCCACCCTTAAAATAAAAGATTAAAAAAACGATTTGGGAAAATATAAATTCATTGGCCACCCTTAAAATAAAAGATTAAAAAAAACGATTTGGGGAAATATAAATTCATTGGCCACCCTTAAATTAAAAGATTAAAAAAATATTGAATATAATGCCACATGATTTGCCCTAATTTAATATAAATTTGATTTTAAAACATTTTCAAACAATTTTCTAGGTTAATTAATATTTATTTGAAATACGTTTTTTTTAAAGATATAAATTACATTGTGACCCTAAAAAAATGTCACCATGGAATTTTAAATAAAATTCACAATAATTTCTACAATCCAACCATATTTGGTACAAATATACATCAGTCTATGATTCACTTGGCCATCAAGTCCTAGTTATGCTCGTTTAAAAGTCTTTGTTTTATCACCGTTCACTGATATAGGGGGACACTTTGTTGGTCGTCTCACCAGTAAAAGGTCTAATACTGAATTAACTTCACACTCATTGGAACCTAACACTTCAGAGTTTTATCTGCAGGCTTATCTCATAGACAACATCCATCAAAACAGTCGTCGGATTATTTCTAAACTGAAGGTGGCCATCACAAGCAAAATGAGAGCCGTCCTAAAGGAGGTCTGTGTCAATCATCAAAGAAGAGTACCCGACCCAAAGTCAACAGCAAACGGTGCTCGGTCAGATTTAGTTCCTGATATTAAACTTCATCTGTAATATAACTTCCGGCGAGAGTTTCCGTTTCCCCAAATTAATTAATTAATTTATTAAATTGTTAGGTGAAAGTACAATATAGTTAGCAACCCCCTTCCTAATGTTAAGAATGGCTTCCTAAATAATAACGTTATTATTTCAGCATGGTCCGTCAATGATAGACGATTATTAAGAAAGCCATTCTTAACGTGGAGAGGGTTTGTTAACAATTCTGTATTTTAACCTAACAATTAGATAAATTAATAAATAAAAATTAGTACGAAACTTGGCAGACCAGAAGAGTAAGCGATCGAAAACAGGAAGTCTTTAATATCAGGAAGTAATTCGTACCGAACACCGTTTGCTGCTGAGTTCGAGTCCGATACTCGTCTGGTTTGCCACGAAGTCTGTTTTACATTCATGACTGTGACTTAGTACACAAGTCGGCATAGAGTGAAGGTTATATGGATAAAATAGTTTTCGATTGCAGAGAGGATCCCATGGCTGACATTTTTTTTTTCGAGGTGTGTGGGGTAATTTTGTATTTTATTGTGTTATAAAAAAATCGAGCGTTTTTTATTTTCAATGTTTCATTTATTTCTCTCCGTAATTTTCGACGTTACATGTGCATTAGTAGTTAAATAAATGTTACTTTTGTTTTGACTCTTTTTTTACTCTCAGGTGAGAGTCGTCTCGGAAAGCAGTTCAACATGCACAAAAGAGAAACCGTTTTAAACCCCGTGGAGTTGAAACACGTCTACAACAACCCGGCCTTCTTACCAGAACAGAAGACCTTAAACGGTCACACAACCCCCGTGACCCCTGATGTCAGCATCATTACTTCAACGCAAACCCCAGCACAGACTCCCTCGGAAGAACCCCCAAAATCCGAAAACATCGCGCTAAAAAAGTCTATTAGTCTCTTTTCTTGTACCGCCATCTTAATAGCTGTTACGGGTCACGTGTCCATCTTTGTGTCCCCGTCGGCCATTCTCGTCGCATCCGGCTCGGTCGGAGCTTCTCTGATAATATGGCTTGTAGGGGGAGTTATAAATCTCACGCAGGCGCTTTGTTTCGCAGAACTGGGCACAGTTTTCCCGAAAGCTGGAGGACCATACGCTTATGTGTTGAAAACATTTGGACCACTTCCCGGATTTCTGATTCTCTGGGGTTATTTAATTCTTATAGCTGGACCATTTTGGGCATTTCTGGCCCACACGGCCGCATTTTACATTTTGAAGCCTGCTTTTATAAACTGCAATCCCCCTGAAACCGGAGTAAGGTTGCTCGCCGGTTGGATTACAAGTAAGTAATATATTTATTTAATAATCAACATTTTTCTCGGTGCTTCTTCACTGTTTCGGCCAGACGGAAAAATTATTTATGTGTGAAAACAATATCATGTACTTACAGTGGCATTTTATTGTTCAATGTTGAAAAAAGTAGGAAAAATTATCCATTAGAACTTTAATTACAAATATTTGTCCATTTTCCGTATTATAGCAGTCACTTCAATGAGTATGCCTCCATCTTGTTTTCAAAAGTGAAATGTTGAAATCAAAAACGCAGATGGAGCGT
Organism: Sepiola atlantica; assembly: GCA_963556195.1. Classification (NCBI taxonomy): domain Eukaryota; kingdom Metazoa; phylum Mollusca; class Cephalopoda; order Sepiida; family Sepiolidae; genus Sepiola; species Sepiola atlantica. The sequence continues at coordinate 8,898,957 of OY744543.1, read as the reverse complement.
AAATTACTTCCCCTATCAAATATTTTAAGGAAGATTTAATAATTTATCTTTTTCGTATTAAATTAGTTTAATTAATTACTGTTAATATCGACAAAAATACTGCATATATATGGAAAAAAACAGAACGATAAAATTACGAATGAATAGAACCAAACATCATATAATTATGGACTGTTAAAAAAGTTATGCAAATTAGGCATGGAAAGAGTTTTTGTGACTTTCGTCTCTACGATATACAATATTTTAAAATGTTACGTTGTATTATTGATTTAAATAACACTAACCCATTTTGATGGTGATATAAAATGGATAAATAAAAAAACTTTCGCATTTATTCATTTAGATATATATATATATATATTAGTGTATTTATATTTAGAATTTTGGTGCTTGCGAACTGTAAAGGCCGTACTAAAAAATTATTTATGTGTGAAAACAATATTATGTACTTACTCAGTGGTATTTTATTGTTCAATGTTGGAAAAAGTAGGAAAAATTATCCACTAGAACTTTAATTACAAGTATTTTCCCATTTTATGTATCGTACAAGTCACTTCGATGACTTCCATCTTCTTCCGTGTGACACAATTCAAGGGCAGATAATTTGCAAGGGCAGATAATCCGCTTTTTTTATAAAACAGAAAACAAAAGGGTTAGGGTTTAGGGTTAGTATTTCTATTAAATATTACGTGATTATCTGCCCTTCGCGTTATTATCTGCTCTTGCAAATTATCTGCCCTTGAATTGTGTCCAACATCCCGCTAAAAACAAAGAAGAAAAAAAGAAGACCATCGTATTTTGATATTCTATATATGTAACTAGCAAACATACCTTACATTGCCTAGGTTGTCATAGTGTATAAGAGAATAAGGTAACAATCTATCCACTTGCATTGATGCCGGGTAAGTTACACACAATGTTTTGAAAAGTAATTTTATTGTATCTTACTAATCATGTTAATATATTTTTATAAATAAACCATTTCTAATTTTAAATAACCTTTCGATCTTAATATTTAGCCATTTTTTATCACAAATAACTATGTTAAAGAATCAAGACAAATAAATTAAAGCTCACGATTTATTCCTGATACACGCACTTGAAAAAATGTTTTATTTAAACCAGGTATGTAGCACATAATGTTTTGAAAAGTAATGTTATATTATCCCCATTCCTGGACAACGCCGGGTATTTCTAAGGGTATATTTTCTAATTTCTAATTTGGACTTTATATTTGGCTCATTTTTGTAACTGTGATAAAAAATCAAAATTTATAATAAGTTTGTAATTTATAATGAAATTCGTAAAATAAACATAAATACACATATAATGAAAATTTTAAAACAAAATATACGTAAGAGTCCTATGACTTTTTAGATAGATTAATTTGAAATATTGCAATATATTTAAGAGAAGTTACGTATATGTATATACATATATAATAAGTTTTATTTATGCAAATATAGCATGGCTACACATTTCGGAACATGTTTCCGTCGTAGCTATGATTAGCCCGACTTTCTTCATGCCATAAAAGGCCCGTTCTTTACGCCTTAATATTGTAGAGTCAACAAAATGAAAGCGCAAAAAACAACGGACCCATTTTAGTTGGGGCTGATGAAGTTGAGCTAATTATAGTAACGACTTAAACACGTTTCAAAATACGACTTCAAATAAAGATAAGGAATTAAGATGCCCCTAGAGAGAGAGAGTTAAAGAAAGAGAGAGAGAGAGTTAAAGAAAGAGAGAGAGAGAGAGAGTTAAAGAAAGAGAGAGAGAGATAGTTAAAGAAAGAGATAGTTAAAGAAAGAGAGAGAAAGAGAGAGAAAGAGAGAGGGTTACATTTAACAAACACAAAATCTTAACAACGTTGTTTCTTTTTGTGTACTTTAGGCGAAATGTGTAAAAGACAAAAAAGGGTACCTGTGCGAGACAGATAGATATAGATGGAGTGTTATATATATATATATATATATATGAGAGAGAGAGAGAGAGAGAGAGAGAAAGGGAGAGAGGTTACGCTTTAAAAACACATGATCACAGCAACACTATTTCTGTCTGTCTGTGTTAGCTCATACCTCATGCATAGAGCAGTCTAGAGAAAAAGTAAGAAAGTATTTGGAATTGGCGATTGATAAAAATAGATTTCTGATTTTCTTTGTTGCTTTTTACTGAGAAATTAGTTTTTTTCTTCTTACATTGTTTGATTTGATATGGATACCCCAAAATGTACCCCCCGAAAAAATATTACGAATGACATAAAAAAAATCCTTCATTGTTTTATCTTTTTTATTATTTACTTAATATAGTTACTGTAGTGGCTTTGAACTGCGTCTACATGAAATATGTGACGAAGGCGCAGTCGTTTCTGACCATCAGCAAGATATTTGCCCTGTTGATCATTGTGATTGGAGGAATTGTCTTGCTGGCTCAAGGTAAGTTTATTTTTAGACCAATGATCTTTTTTGAACCAATCATCTTTTTGGGCCAATCAGAATGCAGTTTGTTTTATTTTTTTAAATACACCCACGTAATTTCTAAAAGACAAGTTGGAAAAGATCTTCAAGAGTAACACAGTCAGTCAAGAAACAAAGCTTCGAATATTTGATGCTTATGTGGGGAGTATTTTCTTTTACACTCGTGAACTATGGACTTTAATCAGCAAACTAAGCAATAAAGTGGATTTCATACACATAAAATTAATTCGGGGACGACTGGGTATTCAATGGCGAAAGAAAATTAGCAACACTCACGTTGATACACCGGTTCTCATTAGATCACCGAAGTTAAGCGACGTTGAGCCTGGTCACCGGTTCTCATTAGATCACCGAAGTTAAGCGACGTTGAGCCTGGTCACCGGTTCTCATTAGATCACCGAAGTTAAGCGACGTTGAGCCTGGTCACCGGTTCTCATTAGATCACCGAAGTTAAGCGACGTTGAGCCTGGTCACCGGTTCTCATTAGATCACCGAAGTTAAGCGACGTTGAGCCTGGTCACCGGTTCTCATTAGATCACCGAAGTTAAGCGACGTTGAGCCTGGTCACCGGTTCTCATTAGATCACCGAAGTTAAGCGACGTTGAGCCTGGTCACCGGTTCTCATTAGATCACCGAAGTTAAGCGACGTTGAGCCTGGTCACCGGTTCTCATTAGATCACCGAAGTTAAGCGACGTTGAGCCTGGTCACCGGTTCTCATTAGATCACCGAAGTTAAGCGACGTTGAGCCTGGTCACCGGTTCTCATTAGATCACCGAAGTTAAGCGACGTTGAGCCTGGTCACCGGTTCTCATTAGATCACCGAAGTTAAGCGACGTTGAGCCTGGTCACCGGTTCTCATTAGATCACCGAAGTTAAGCGACGTTGAGCCTGGTCACCGGTTCTCATTAGATCACCGAAGTTAAGCGACGTTGAGCCTGGTCACCGGTTCTCATTAGATCACCGAAGTTAAGCGACGTTGAGCCTGGTCACCGGTTCTCATTAGATCACCGAAGTTAAGCGACGTTGAGCCTGGTCACCGGTTCTCATTAGATCACCGAAGTTAAGCGACGTTGAGCCTGGTCACCGGTTCTCATTAGATCACCGAAGTTAAGCGACGTTGAGCCTGGTCACCGGTTCTCATTAGATCACCGAAGTTAAGCGACGTTGAGCCTGGTCACCGGTTCTCATTAGATCACCGAAGTTAAGCGACGTTGAGCCTGGTCACCGGTTCTCATTAGATCACCGAAGTTAAGCGACGTTGAGCCTGGTCACCGGTTCTCATTAGATCACCGAAGTTAAGCGACGTTGAGCCTGGTCACCGGTTCTCATTAGATCACCGAAGTTAAGCGACGTTGAGCCTGGTCACCGGTTCTCATTAGATCACCGAAGTTAAGCGACGTTGAGCCTGGTCACCGGTTCTCATTAGATCACCGAAGTTAAGCGACGTTGAGCCTGGTCACCGGTTCTCATTAGATCACCGAAGTTAAGCGACGTTGAGCCTGGTCACCGGTTCTCATTAGATCACCGAAGTTAAGCGACGTTGAGCCTGGTCACCGGTTCTCATTAGATCACCGAAGTTAAGCGACGTTGAGCCTGGTCACCGGTTCTCATTAGATCACCGAAGTTAAGCGACGTTGAGCCTGGTCACCGGTTCTCATTAGATCACCGAAGTTAAGCGACGTTGAGCCTGGTCACCGGTTCTCATTAGATCACCGAAGTTAAGCGACGTTGAGCCTGGTCACCGGTTCTCATTAGATCACCGAAGTTAAGCGACGTTGAGCCTGGTCACCGGTTCTCATTAGATCACCGAAGTTAAGCGACGTTGAGCCTGGTCACCGGTTCTCATTAGATCACCGAAGTTAAGCGACGTTGAGCCTGGTCACCGGTTCTCATTAGATCACCGAAGTTAAGCGACGTTGAGCCTGGTCACCGGTTCTCATTAGATCACCGAAGTTAAGCGACGTTGAGCCTGGTCACCGGTTCTCATTAGATCACCGAAGTTAAGCGACGTTGAGCCTGGTCACCGGTTCTCATTAGATCACCGAAGTTAAGCGACGTTGAGCCTGGTCACCGGTTCTCATTAGATCACCGAAGTTAAGCGACGTTGAGCCTGGTCACCGGTTCTCATTAGATCACCGAAGTTAAGCGACGTTGAGCCTGGTCACCGGTTCTCATTAGATCACCGAAGTTAAGCGACGTTGAGCCTGGTCACCGGTTCTCATTAGATCACCGAAGTTAAGCGACGTTGAGCCTGGTCACCGGTTCTCATTAGATCACCGAAGTTAAGCGACGTTGAGCCTGGTCACCGGTTCTCATTAGATCACCGAAGTTAAGCGACGTTGAGCCTGGTCACCGGTTCTCATTAGATCACCGAAGTTAAGCGACGTTGAGCCTGGTCACCGGTTCTCATTAGATCACCGAAGTTAAGCGACGTTGAGCCTGGTCACCGGTTCTCATTAGATCACCGAAGTTAAGCGACGTTGAGCCTGGTCACCGGTTCTCATTAGATCACCGAAGTTAAGCGACGTTGAGCCTGGTCACCGGTTCTCATTAGATCACCGAAGTTAAGCGACGTTGAGCCTGGTCACCGGTTCTCATTAGATCACCGAAGTTAAGCGACGTTGAGCCTGGTCACCGGTTCTCATTAGATCACCGAAGTTAAGCGACGTTGAGCCTGGTCACCGGTTCTCATTAGATCACCGAAGTTAAGCGACGTTGAGCCTGGTCACCGGTTCTCATTAGATCACCGAAGTTAAGCGACGTTGAGCCTGGTCACCGGTTCTCATTAGATCACCGAAGTTAAGCGACGTTGAGCCTGGTCACCGGTTCTCATTAGATCACCGAAGTTAAGCGACGTTGAGCCTGGTCAGTACCAGATGGGTGACCATTTGGGAATAATGGATTCTGTATGTTGGAAGGACAGCGACACCTTCCTGCAAAAAACAAAACGAACAAATTTGCAGAAACTAACGTTGTCATCATACCTGAAACAATTGTGAATTCAATATTCCCTAGAAACTTCCTCCGTCGGAGGAAGCCGGTTCAATCCGCACAGGGTGAATGCTGCACCAAGTGCAGGTTCAGGTATACGAGAAGACCCAACAGGAACCGGGGAGTACCAAGATCATACGCAGATCGTTGGAATGGTTTCGGAACCTTCAACGGCGAGACAAAGAAATACAAGCCAGAAGAGCATTGAAGGTGCGAACGTGAATTACAAAACAATTAAACTATGATAAAAGAATTGAAAATGTTTTTCAACAACAGAAGTAGATGATAGTTTGAAGCATCAAGTTTAGGGTTAGGGTTAAAGGTTTAGGGTGAAGTTAGACAAAAGATCCGTTTTTTTTTTACGTTGGGAAAATCCAGATACGCACATATATAGTATGCGCACTGGGGCGGGGATAGGCACGTATATAGAAGGCGCACTGGGGCGGGGATAGGTACGTATATAGTATGCGCACTGGGGCGGAGATAGGTACGTATATAGAAGGCGCAGACAGAGGTGGTACTTTTTATAGAAATGTCATACTATTGCTCTGGGCAACGGAAGAGGAATGGTGGAGAAGAAACAGCTTTCGCAAAAGGCAAAATCAGAAAGTAGCAGTGAAATGGGGCGACCAGGGAAGAGAAAGGTAGAAAGATAAAGAGACGGCTATAGAGAGAGAGGGAGAGAAATAGAAGTTTGAATATAAAGATGTTACTCACGCGATTTTTCTTCTATTTTATGTTTTTATGACCCCGAGCAACGCCGGGTAGCCCTGCTAGTCGTTAATAAAAGTCACAATCCTTTTTACAATCCAACCATATTTTGTACAAATTAACTCCAATCTACGCCTGTCTTGCCCATCAAGTTTCACTCATAAATATCGTTGTTAAATGATATAAGGGGCCACTTTGCTGATCGTCTCATCAGTAGAGGTGTGATCCCGAATGGGCTTAATACTCACAAGACCATAACCCCCTTCCAAATTTTTTATTGGTGGGACTATCTAAAACATAATGTCTATCAAGACAATTCCCAGACTATTCCTGAACTTATAAAGGCTATCACGGCCCAAATCGGGGCAGTGCCAAAAGTACATGAGGAGTTATTGACAATTTTTTTTACGTCGTATCGAAATGTGCTCATCATTGAACGGCGATACTACAAAGACTGTTGAACATTCATGACTGAAACTCGGTGGACAAGTCAGGCATAGACTAAAGTGTATTTGTACCAAATATGGTTGGATTAGAGAGGATAACTCATTTGTTTAATAGTAAAGTAAATTCGTATGGATCAACATGGTACAACTTTGTTGACCGGCTTGATTCGGTTGTTGGCATTCTTGCAGGAGAGACCACGTGAAGGTTGCCAACATCCCTAAGTGAAAGTTGTATTATGTATTATTTCGAACATGGCACACCCAGGTCGTCAGTAAATTTGTATGGATCAACATGGTACGACTTTGTTGACCGGCATTCTTGCAGGAGGGACCACGTGAAGGTTGCCAACATTCTTAAGTGAAAGTTGTATTATGGAATCGACTGGAATCGAACTTGGAACACTCAGGTCGTCATTTCGCGCTGTTTTCCACTTAACTACCGTCACCTTTATTAATGATTCAATGGGTGACATTATTATAAGAGGCTCTGTCTGTCTGCTCGTCAGTCTGTCTGTCATGCTTACATTTAAAATATTCATTTAAAAAAAAAAATTTGAGAATCAATTATTTGAGTTATTTTCCTTGTTTTCTCGACTGAGCTGATAACATTATTATTTTTTATATTTTTTACGATATTTCACCCAAACAAGGCAGGACGCCACTGTAGACGTAAGGGACTACTGAGAATTAGGAAGTAGGTTAAGGGTGTCATCCTAAGTTGGGAGCTGTGCAGCAAAATGTCTGTTTACATTAGTTTTAAACCTCTGCATGTCAGTAATGTTGGGGAAACAGAGAGCAGGGAGGGAGTTCCAGATGTCAGCAGCACGAGGAAAGAAGCTATTGGAGTAGAAGGCTCTCCGGCATTTAGGGACCTCCACAGTGAATAGATGGGATTTAGCTGATTGTCGAGTTGGTTTAGTGAATTTACGTCGAGGGGGGGCACCAGAGTAGCGAGTTCATTTCTCTTCAACTTATATATGCGCTTCACGTTCATAGATAAACACGAAACAAACGGCGATTTTTATCTACCTTTTTTTTGTTGTCCATTGTACCGTTTTAAGGTATTTAATCTTTGAATTAATTAACCCATTTTACACCTACCCATTTATATCTGTTACTTCTGTTTCGAAGATTAATCGTATAGTTACTAAAGAATGTACGAACCAAAATTTGGCTGCGCTAAAACAATGAAATGTCAACTTGATAGAAATGTTAATTGTCGGATGAATTAATTGCTTGTCAAGAACAAAGAATAGAGTTTTTTTTTCTTTTTATAAGTGTCCGTTTTCATTTTAATCGGCGTAGATTGACGTCTCCTTCGTTAACCAACACCACCGAAGCCGTGTGCCGTTTTACAATTACGCGCTCGATGTATAAAAATGTTAATTCTGAAATAGAGCAAAAAGATAACAATTCTAATTTATAAAGTATGTCAAGATGGAGTTAGAAATAGACATTTTTTTTTAATACTTTTACGCATCGCTATAATAGTAGTCTGTCTTATTCTTTCGTGCGAATCAGATGATTCTGGTGTTGAGCATTCAATAGTAAGTACGTGAAAATATTGGGTTGACACGTACTTGCACGACATTTTTCTTAAAATTATCATCCGCCTATCGTCATCTGAGATGCTCTTTTTCATTCATCACCGCACGCACACACGCGCACACACACGCACACACACACACACACACCCCCCCCCCACACACACATATATATATATATATATATATATATAATCCTGAAGATTAATGAGACTGAAGAATAGTAAGTCGGATTTTTTTCTGTACATCTGAAGATTCATTTGTCTATAGAATTAAGACGTTGTAATTAACAATGTTCTGATTTTATGCCAGTGACGAAAGGCGGTTATTTAAAAAAATTAAAAAACAATTTTGCTTTATACGAGAACTAGATTTTGTAAGAAAATATATCTATTTGTATATATATATATATATATATATATATATATATATATATATATATATATATATGTGTAGAAGGATGAAAAGGAATTAGAAAAGCAAAAATCAAATCTTTTTTCAATTCAATTGCTCATAGCAAGGCATATTCCGCAAAAAGGCAATTTATTCATGTTAAATTTTCCCTTAAGCCAGGCTTTTCAAAGATCAACATCTTATCATCAGAGGAAGACGCTGGGATAGATAAGTTGGCAAAGGCCAACATTTCAAATTTGAGAAAGTAAAATAAAAATTGTAGGGGAAAATACACAAGGCAAAACTCTGCCCGAATGCAAGCAAAAGTCCGATTGCAAAAAAGTCCGGTGTCAAAAAGTCCAGCGGGGAAAGTGAAATGTAGATAGGTAGGTTGTAAAAAGGCACGAGAAGTGACAAGAGAGGATTCAAAGTTAAAATCCCCCCAAAAAGTTCACCAATTTATATATATATATATATATATATATATATATATATATATATATATGGGAAAATGAAAAAGGAAAACCAAAAAAATGGATGTTTTTTTATGTGTACATCAACGTTTCGTCTTTATTTCGACTTCATCAGGATGATAAAATAGAGAAAAAATGTCATGCAAGTACAGATACATGTAGGGTAGACATATTGGGAGGAAAAATAAAATGAAATAACGGCCACTATTGGGTGGACGTCCGTACTTGTTGGAGAAATAGAAATGAATGTTGAAGAAAATGAGTGGGGAAAATGGAAGGATGGGGTGAGCAAAGACTACTGTGGCTGGTGGTAAGAGAAAGAGGTGGGGGATGAGCCGGGGTAAAGTGGATGGCAGAGAGGGAGTGGGGGAAGAGGGGGGGGAGGTGTTTGACCAAATGGCTGCGGTCAAGATTGAAGGGGAAAAGTAAGTTGGAATGTTTGTGTATGGGGGGGGGGTGTATGCAGGGAAAGGAGGATGGGTAGAGAGGGAGGGGGGGGCTGTGATTTTGGTGGATGGGCGAAAGTTATATATATATATATATATATATATATATATAAATATATTTCATATGTGAAACTCTTCAGAAGTCCTAAGATCGTGTCCAGAAACAAAAAGATACACTTCCAATTTAACAATATACACCTGGATAAGGGCAGAAGTTACATCAGCCGAAACATTGAGAAAATAAAATCCACGATAAAAGAACAGTAGTTCCTTACCTTTTTCTTCTTTCGTGTGAATCAGATGATTCTGGTGTTGGCATTAGTTTCCCCGATGTTTTACTAGTTAGAAATCTTTCTGAAAATACATCAGGTACTTACAGGAAGGACCACGAGAAGGTTGTCAACATCCCTAAGTGAAAGTGATACTGTGGAACCGACTGGATTCGAACTTGGAACACCCAGGTCTTCAGTCCGGGTCGTTATCCACTTAACCACCGCCACCTCCCAAGTAGTCTGTCTGTCTGTCTGTTTATCTGTCGGCTTACAACACAACTACATGATACCCCCACCCAAATGCCAACCATTAAATCGTTAATACAATTTACAATCTTTTCTGAAATCCAAACATGTCTACTTTTAAATTTGGGCCTTTTATCGCGCTGGCAGTAATATTAAAACGCTAAATTCATATATAAAATATAAGAACTGCAGCTTCTAATGTACTGGGCATGTCCGTACGAACTAACTAACTTGCAGATTGCTTTTCGCACAGACAATTCGATTAATTCGCTATTTCTTTTATTGTTTTCTAATTCTGTTGTGATCGGACACCGGACTCCCCTCAGTCATTAATAAGTGAACTAGTCTGTAGAATGTATAGACTACGATGAGTAGTATGTGTGTGTTCGAGTGTATTGGGTTAATCCTATTGGATTACCGGTAGTGCTATTGTTTTGTACAAGATATACGTTGTCATAAACCATCCTCTTTTAAAGACCTTACACTCTGATTATTTTTGTTGTTATAACTTCTGACCAAGTTATATCAGCTGGCGACGAGGATGAGATTTTAGAAGCCGAAATTTCAAGGGAGATTTTCAGCTTCGGGGGGTGGGGTGGGGTTGTGATGGGATACCGGACTCTCCTCAGTCGCTAATAAGTGAACTAGTCTGTAGAATATATAGACTACGAACGGCAGTATGTGTATTCGACCGTATTCGGTGGTTGCTATTCCTGGTTTCCGGCCTGTTAAAACTAAACGCCAGTCTATGCCTGACTTCTCCACCAAGTTTCAGTAAAAATATCCAATAGTCTGTTAGATTACAAATCCAAAGTACAGCTCTAACACATCTCTCTCTCTTTGCACTGATCTGATTTGAGTTGTGATGGCTGTCTTCAGTTTAGTAATTATCTAATAATTGTTTTGATAGACATTATTTTTTAGATGAGTTCTGAGATAAAAAAGCTAGAGGGGGAGGTTAATGCCCGGTAAGTGTGACGCCCATTCAAGATCACTTCCCCCAATGATGAGACGATCACTAAAGTGTCCCTGCAACTAGCCAAACGTGTTATTTGAAGCGTGGAAAGTGGCAACCCAGTCAGAAGTTTGTCTACAAAGGCAACTGCCCTATACCAAGTACACTGCGTGAGTTGTAATATCAACACAAAGGAGATAATTGGCTCTTACTGGTTTCGAGATGAGAATGAACGATCAATCATGATCAGTACTGGACGCCACCTAGCGGTCATCGTCAAGAAGTTTTGGAAAGACTTGAAGATGGCGGATGAGCAGTAATTCCACCGGAAAAAAAGTCAGAGGGGGGTCTGAGTTATGGACAATTTTGCACAGGGTATCCAGACAGGCTTGTCGCAGACGTGTATCGGTCTCTCAAAAATTTATCGATACAACGTCTAAAAGTAGATAGGAAAGAAAAAAGGATAACAGAATCGATCCATACAAAAAAGATTAAATTTTATCGACGACAGAAAACGAATTTGGAGAAATAGTGGAATATTCATTCACTGGCATGAAACAATCTTGTGTCGACCCTGAAAAGAAAATGCGTCTTCGTAGGAGGGGGGGAGATTAGCAGTAACTGGACAGTCTAAGTCTGTTGCATCAGCGAGGCGAAGGGTTCACGCAGTGGGATATCTCGGTAAGACTGTGTAGAATATTAAGTATAAATATAGGTGACTCCTAACGTATGGTGCCAATATGCCAATGTCTATTTCTTTTTAAAGATATGAAAGTATATATTTTTTTGCGCTTACAATTAGCTGAAATAAAATTTCTATATTAATATTTTTAACCAGTTGATATGTTTACAAACAAATATTCGTTTGGTTCTATTTATTGAACAAAGGTTTCATTCATTATTAGTACGTGATTCGGAACGTTTCATTTAACGAAAAATATTCCTGAATTTCATAATATTGTAATAAGGTGATGCCATACGTTGCCTCTTTTGGGGAGATTATCTCCCTTTGATAATAACTCTTCAGGGTATGAATACTTATTTATTTCTGTACGAAACTATTCTACGCTATACCTTTCTCTAGTGTGTTTTTTTAATAAATATTACAATTATATAAAAAAATATTAAATATTACAATTATATAAAAAAAAATTTAAATATTACATTATATATTTTTTTAAAAAATATTACAATTATATAAAAAAATATTAAATATTACATTATATGGTTTTTTTATAAATATTACAATTATATAAAAAAATATTAAATATTACATTATATGTTTTTTTAATAAATATTACAATTATATAAAAAAATATTAAATATTACATTATATGTTTTTTTTTATAAATATTACAATTATATAAAAAAATATTAAATATTACATTATATGTTTTGTAATAAATATTACAATTATATAAAAAATATTAAATATTACATTATATGTTTTTTTTATAAATATTACAATTATATAAAGAATATTAAATATTACATTATATGTTTTTTTTTATAAATATTACAATTATATAAAAAAATATTAAATATTACATGTTTTTTTTATAAATATTACAATTATATAACAAAATATTAAATATTACATTATGTTTTTTTTATAAATATTACAATTATATAAAAAAATATTAAATATTACATGTTTTTTTTTATAAATATTACAATTATATAAAAAATATTAAATATTACATTATATGTTTTTTAATAAATATTACAATTATATAAAAAAATATTAAATATTACATTATATGTTTTTTTTATAAATATTACAATTATATAAAAAAATATTAAATATTACATTATATGTTTTTTTTTTTTATAAATATTACAATTATATAAAACATATTAAATATTACATTATATGTTTTTTTTTATAAATATTACAATTATATAAAAAAATATTAAATATTACATTATATGTTTTTTTATTATAAATATTACAATTATATAAAAAAAAATTAAATATTACATTATATGTTTTTTTAAAATAAATATTACAATTATATAAAAAAATATTAAATATTACATTATATGTTTTTTTATTATAAATATTACAATTATATAAAAAAATAATTAATATTACATTATATGTTTTTTTAATAAATATTACAATTATATAAAAAAATATTAAATATTACATTATATGTTTTTTAATAAATATTACAATTATATAAAAAAATATTAAATATTACATTATATGTTTTTTTTATAAATATTACAATTATATAAAAAAGTATTAAATATTACATTATATGTTTTTTTTAATAAATATTACAATTATATAAAAAAATATTAAATATTACATGTTTTTTAAAATAAATATTACAATTATATAAAAAAATATTAAATATTACATTATATGTTTTTTTATAAATATTACAATTATATAAAAAAATATTAAATATTACATTATATGTTTTTTGATAAATATTACAATTATATAAAAAAATATTAAATATTACATGTTTTTTTTATAAATATTACAATTATATAAAAAAAATATTAAATATTACATTATATGTTTTTTTTATAAATATTACAATTATATAAAAAAAATATTAAATATTACATTATATAAAAAAAATGATTTAATTTCTAATTTATTTTATGCAGGAAATTACGAGAATTTCGAAGAACCATTCGAAACAACAAGCCCTGAAGCCGGAAAAATCGCAATGGCGATATTCTATTCGATTTTCTCCTATGGAGGATGGTAAGTCATTATGAAATGTTTTGATGTTATGATATGCAATTATATTCGTGTATGAGTCGATATTTTATATATTCCGTGAGATTATATGTATTTATCAAAGTTCCGAATACGTTCGTCGAACACTCTCGACCAGTTTTCTATCTGTGCTAACTTCTAGGTACATATAGATCTTAATTTCTCTTAAATACGTGACGGTTGGCCGAGTAGATATGGTGACTGTTCGCAGATTCTAGGCTGACTCTGTGAACCGGGTTCGCGCCTCCTGACCGTCTGAAATTGTTACCTTCCTGTACTGATAAGAGCAATAAGCTTGAAACGCTAGCGTCTGTAGGCATTAATTATTCAATATTTATTTATAAATATTAAATATATAATATATATGTGTGTGTATTTAGGCAGCATTTTTTCATTCATACAAACATTGTTAAAAATAACAGAATTGGTCTGTTTAATTATACCTTTTTTATTTTTTCAATTTTTCTGATGGTATTAAAATAAAAAAAAAACTGTTCCACAGGTTTCACGAACGTTTTCGATTCTTCGTCGAATCACTCTCAGGTGTCAAAAGCAAATAAACAAAAAAGCTGGATAAAGAGAATTTCAAAAAGACGGCGGAGAAACGCGCATAGAACATTTATATATATATATATATATATATATATATATATATATATATATATATATATGTGTGTCGCTCATCGCCGCTTATAAATGTATTTAAACTACCACAGTTTATCAGCTGTTCGGATATTGGCCGCGAGGTTTAAGACGTTGGATTGAAGTTGAAAAATACTTATAATACAGGGTTTCGAACCGAGTGACCGGTAGTGAATAGTCATACTTCTACGCTGAAGAGTCTTGATTGAAAAGAGACGAAACGTATACGTCCGTAGATAATAAACAACAACAAATATTTTTCATATATATATATATATATATATATATATATATATATATAATGTATATATATTATATATAATATATATGCATGTTTGATTAAACAGCAGGGACAATTCCTGTTTGTTTTGAGTGGGGAGAAGGTATACTGAAATGCCTTTAATATATATATATATATATATATATATATATAAATAAAGTTTTAATCGAGTTTCTCAAGAAATTCACCAGTTTTAGTTTGCATAACTCCTCACGTGCCTGAAGAAGACTCATGGGAATCGAAACGTTAGCAGTTTTGGCGAGTTCCTGTTCTCACTCGAACAGAACATTAAATCATTAGTTCGTCAACATGAAAAGATGGATAAAAAAAGAAACAAACAGGAATTGTCCCTGTTGTTTAATCAAACATGCATTAATGAAGAAATTCTGCCTATATATATATATATATATGGAGAATATGTAGATTTTTTTGTTCACAGCATGTATCGTTTACAAAAGGATAAAAAGAACAAAAGAATAGACATTTTTTCGTAAACAATGTCCGATGTTAGTTCGCTTTTTTTTTCTATAAATCTGAAGATTCATTTGTTGATAAAACTCAGGCATTGTTTTTTTTTAAATATAAATTACCCGTCTGTATTAACTATGATGAAACGGCCGTAGCTTTTTGAGATAAAAAACATTTTTGCTTTTTATAAAGTGTTTTTTTTTGTTGGAAGATACTTCAGCTATATGTATATTAGCTTAAGTATCGGTCTATGCCGAGTTTTCCAACGTTTCTTGAATTATATAGTCAATGAGAGAGAGAGAGAGAGAGAGGGAGGGAGAGGGAGAGGGAGAGGAGAAGGATGAGATTAATCCGACGTAATGGGAAGTGTAAAAGGAAAAAAACCAAGAGATAGTTTTTATATTTTGCATCAATGTTTCGTCTTTATTGTAAGACTTCTTCAGGATGGTGATTTAAAGAAAAATGTCATGCAAGTACAACGAAGTTTGCGGTTGACATGATGAAGAGATGAGGGAATGTATTAGCCGTGGCTACTATGAGCGCCGGAGGAGAGTCCTGGCTGGAGATGTCAATGGTCGCTAAAGAGTGAAATGAATATGGAAAGCTTTGAGTAGATACGATTGAGGCAGCTATGAAATGAGGAGGGGTGAGAATATAATTGAAATTGCTTTAGGGTGGGAGAGGTGAAAGGGGGGGGGGCTGAGATTTTTGTCGTGGTGAGGTGTGGCATAGATTATGAGAAGCTGGGGAAAGAGAAGGGAGCGGGGAAAACCTGTGTTTAGCATGTAGGTGGTATCATAGTTGTAGAAAAAGATTTATAAAATAGGGGGTAAGAGTATGATTGAAATGGTCTAAAGGGTGGGAGGGGGAGGTGAGATTTTTGTGTGGTGAAGTGTGCACTTGAGGCGGGAGGGAGGGAGGGAGGGGTACTGGCTATGTCAGGAATGTGTGAGCATATGTGTGTTTGAAAAGATGTGTAGAAATGGGCTGGTGGGCATAATTTTATTTACTCTCTTGGTTTTTCCTTTTTCAATTCCCATATATATATATATATATATATATATATATATATAAGTTAATCCAAAAAAAGATATAAGAGGCAACTAATATCTTTAATTAGTGAACATCCGGATAAAAATGAAGCTCAATATACTGGATATAGCATTAATAGCATAATATAAAATGAAATAATAAAATAAGGTGCGAATCAAATTCTTCTCCTCAGAGGACCATAACCGCAATGACATTACTGCAGATAATAAAATTAAACTTTGAAAATATATAAAAATATATATAAAAATACATAAAAGTATATAAAACATCAACCCAAAACATACTTTTTTTTGTTAACGCTATACAGTTAATCCAAGTCAAACAATTTAAAATTTAAAACATATTCAGGAAAGAAACCCAAGATGTTGATTGAAAAGTGATCCAAGTAGAGGATAGTATTCCAAAAACGAAAAAGTTATCCAAGCAGTTAAGGACTGTAAGGTACTTTGCTTGAACATTGAATTCTAATAAAATTTGATTCGCACCTTATTTTATTACTTCATTTTATATTATGCTATATATATATATATATATATATATATATATATATATATATTACAAAGAGAGAGAAAGCTAGAGAGATTTCTTTCATTTTACTTCAGTGTAAAATCTCAGAAATCAAGGGACCCCTTCCTGTGGCTAACAATTGATTTCTATATGAGATACATAGATAACGTTTTCCTTTATCTCTCAAACGTTGAGTTAGTAAAGAAGTTAAGAACAGTAATTCCCCAATTGACCAGTTACATATGTTATAATATATCTTGTTTGTGGTCTCTTAGTCTTACCCGATTCCGGGACAATAATTCATCTAGTCTGGTGGAGTATCCAGCTTAGTGTTGTTACAAGAGGTAACATCACTTGAAGAAGTTGCACCATTTATCGTATAAGCCATACCGAGGTGATCTTATTTTGGGCTTCGAATACTATGTTATTTTGAATATTTGGTCAGGGTTTACTAGTAGGATGAAGTATCCTCATGTCAGGTTTTCCTGACAAACCATTGTACAGAGAGACCGAAGCCACTCGAGGACAGTGTCTTGTAGGCATTCAAGTTCTCTCCAGTAGGCATTCAAGTTCTCTCCAGTAGGCATTCAAGTTCTCTCCAGTAGGCATTCAAGTTCTCTCCAGTAGGCATTCAAGTTCCCTCCAGTAGGCATTCAAGTTCTCTCCAGTAGGCATTCAAGTTCCCTCCAGTAGGCATTCAAGTTCTCTCCAGTAGGCATTCAAGTTCCCTCCAGTAGGCATTCAAGTTCCCTCCAGTAGGCATTCAAGTTCCCTCCAGTAGGCATTCAAGTTCTCTCCAGTAGGCATTCAAGTTCCCTCCAGTAGGCATTCAAGTTCCCTCCAGTAGGCATTCAAGTTCCCTCCAGTAGGCATTCAAGTTCCCTCCAGTAGGCATTCAAGTTCCCTCCAGTAGGCATTCAAGTTCCCTCCAGTAGGCATTCAAGTTCTCTCCAGTAGGCATTCAAGTTCCCTCCAGTAGGCATTCAAGTTCCCTCCAGTAGGCATTCAAGTTCCCTCCAGTAGGCATTCAAGTTCCCTCCAGTAGGCATTCAAGTTCTCTCCAGTAGGCATTCAAGTTCTCTCCAGTAGGCATTCAAGTTCTCTCCAGTAGGCATTCAAGTTCCCTCCAGTAGGCATTCAAGTTCTCTCCAGTAGGCATTCAAGTTCCCTCCAGTAGGCATTCAAGTTCTCTCCAGTAGGCATTCAAGTTCCCTCCAGTAGGCATTCAAGTTCTCTTCAGTAGGCATTCAAGTTCCCTCCAGTAGGCATTCAAGTTCTCTCCAGTAGGCATTCAAGTTCCCTCCAGTAGGCATTCAAGTTCTCTCCAGTAGGCATTCAAGTTCCCTCCAGTAGGCATTCAAGTTCCCTCCAGTAGGCATTCAAGTTCCCTCCAGTAGGCATTCAAGTTCCCTCCAGTAGGCATTCAAGTTCCCTCCATTGAAATGTATATAGACGTCTGTAAATATTTAAGTAAAGTTTATAGCAGTTGACATAAATATAATCAATTTTTAATTTCTGTTTTACAGGCAAGTAATGACAAGTCTTGTTGAAGAGATGAAAAACCCTGGAAGGTGAGTGTCGGCTTTCTTGTTCAACCGTTTTCGCCTACAGGTAATTGGTACCTTAATCGTCTTGTCGCTGATTATTGTGTGTCTATATTATGTGTATGCGTAGGTGTGTATTGTTTCGCGTTCGTAAGTATATGCATTCATATGTGTGTGTTTGTTCTTGTTTTATTGGTCCCCGATTTATAAAATCGGGGGACCTATGTTTTGAGGCATTTCCGTCAGTCTGTCTGTCCGTCCGGATTTTTCTCCGCAACCATCCATTGAATTTCTCTGAAATTTTGCATGAAGTTGTAACTTTTGTCAGGTTAGAAAGTGACATTCTCTGATTTTAAAAAAAAAAATCTGGTTAGCCTCCCAGGGGGTCAAAAGGCCCCAAAATGGCAAAAATGACATTTTTTTGCTCCATAACATTTCATCCATCCATTCAATTTCTCTGAAACTTGGCCAAAATGTGGAGGCAATTGTTCCTAATAGAAAATAAGTATCACTGACCTTGGAAAAAATCTGGTTCCCCCCCCCCCCGAGGGGGTCAAAAGCCCCCAAAATGGCAAAAAATTACCCTTTTCTCCCATAACGTTCGATCCATCCATTCAATTTTTCTGAAACTTGGCCAAAATGTAGAGGCAATTGTTCTGGATAGATATATAGATATAGATATAGATATATATATAGATATAGATATAGATATATAAATAGATATAGATATATAAATAGATATAGATATATAAATAGATATAGATATAGATATATATATATGTATATACATATATATATATATATATATATATATAATTTATTTACATACTGTATATTACATATTTCAGCAATGTACCGCGGTTTCATCCAAAAGTGCAGATTTAGACATCTTTAGTAAATCTCTGTGCCCAGTGGAATCATCGGCAAGCTGAAACGATTGTAGCTACGTCCCGATAGGGAATGGCGTCAACAATGTCATTGATTTACTAAAGATGTCTAAATCTGCACTTTTGGATGAAACCGCGGTACATTGCTGAAATATTTAATATACAGTATCTAAATAAATAATATTAGCTCTCTTATATGATCGAGCACTTTATTTGATTTCTTTTCATATACAACCTGACACACTATATATATATATATATATATATATATATATATATATATATATATAAACTGGTTCCTCTTGGTTTGTTTTTTCATGAACTCCTTCTAGGGTTTCGGAGATATCCTGAAACTAAATTACCCAGGATACTTGGATAAGTATATTTCACTTTGATCATAGAGTTACAACTGTAACATAATGAGGGAGGTTATTTAAATGGAAAGTTTAGGTGACACCTTAATGGTCAGAGGTAACTCCAGAACGGAAGTCACCAAAACCACGTGACTTCCGGGCGGAGATTTTGTGTTCGTCAGTGTACCCGAGAAAGTGGGTGGTTTTAGCTGCTTTCTATAGTATGTTAGATTAGTATGTGTGTGGTTTTAGCTGCTTTCTATAGTATGTTAGATTAGTATGTGGGTGGTTTTAGCTGCTTTCTATAGTATGTTAGATTAGTATGTGGGTGGTTTTAGCTGCTTTCTATAGTATGTTAGATTAGTATGTGGGTGGTTTTAGCTACTTTCTATAGTATGTGGGTGGTTTTAGCTGCTTTCTATAGTATGTTAGATTAGTATGTGGGTGGGTTTAGCTGCTTTCTATAGTATGTTAGATTAGTATGTGGGTGGTTTTAGCTGCTTTCTATAGTATGTTAGATTAGTATGTGGGTGGTTTTAGCTGCTTTCTATAGTATGTTAGATTTAACCAATGCCGAACGCGTCAACATGAGCCACTGATTTCGCGAGGTGCCTTGCATTTTTGTTTATCCAGTTCAAACATTGTTTCTCATTGTTAAGTGGACGCAGCTGTTAAAAACAAATGTTTCGGTTTTCTTAAGTTTTGTAATCTTGATTTTACACTTTATAGTTTTTTTGTTTGCTGTCTCAGATTTTCAATTGCAAAATTGATTGAAACTTATATTCTTGTTCACCTGCTAATATTTGTTATCTTCCTGAACCACTTGACTAAAAACACTGGTGTCTAGTTGTAAAGTTTGCAAAATGGAATTGATTTTTATTTTTGGTTTTTATATGGAAATCGCTCCGTACAAGAAACGAAACCACTTGATGTAAGGCGCTAATATATATATATATAAATATATATATATATATATATATATATATATATATATATATTTATATATATATATAATAATGGTAATAATCCATGTGAAAAATATCCACAGGGTGGTAATCCAGAGAATTTTAACCGGGTTCTCTCCACATATGATCTGAGGTTAAGATCGGATTCTAACTCTGCCTGATGAGATCTCAGTTTATAGTAACTGTTGATCGATAACATCGACATGCCAGTGTCGCAGATTTTGTACATGTCTGTGTAAATAAAATTATCATATATATATATATATATATATATATATATATATATATATTACTTGGATATGGAAAACTAGCCAACGATAAGTGTTAGATAGATAGATTCCGACCCAGAAAGCAGCAATTCTTCCCCCTCCTTTGTCAGAAACATCGCTCATGGAATGTGAGGACTAAAGGACAAAATAATGGAAGCAAGAGTTAGGAGGGTGTCGAAAGTAAACCGGAAGTTGACGTTCTACTCTCTTAGACTATCGTCACGACGACGACGACGACGATTGGCCGTAATGGTCCCTATTTACCTCGTCTCCGCAAGGTCAGTTTTTAATGCGCGGAAAATTCAGCTCACAAAACGGGACACTCTGGAATGTGACATAAAATTAAAATTGCCCCAGTCTAGTAGGATTTCTTTCTTCTCCATTGACCGAGTATATGAAAGAAATGTAGTATCAGAACAGATACTTTACTTTGCTCTTAGCCAAATGGTTTTCTAACTCTTTTGGTAGGAAAAAAATGGCGATGTTACCGACGGGAATGGCGCTGTGTCTGTTGGATAGTTGAAGGTGACGGCGGGTTAGGGTTAGAGGTTAAGGGTTAAGGGTTAGGGGTTAGGCTTAGGGTTAGTTATGTCGTATGGAAACTGTTACGTTTCCACTTACCAATATGGGTATAAACGATTATACACCTGTCAGGTTTTGGATCGTCTACTGAGAAAATCACTCGAACGCCGATGTTAATTTATATCAAAAAATTAAAAAAGACATTATGGGGTTCATCAAAATGCGATCATGCCACCCTAGAATATGTAAGTGGCGTCCAAATGTGGGGTGGGGCATGTCTTCTACTACTACTACTACTACTACTACTACTACTACTACTACTACTACTACTACTACTACTACTACTACTACTATACACGCTCCTGACTAAATCAAAGTTAAACATGAAATCAGTTTAACGTGAGAATAAGACCAGCCACCCTCACAAAGGGGGCACTCTGGAAGGATATAAAACTCGGTTAGATTGTAGAAAAGATAGTGAATTTTACCGACGATTCCCTGGGTCATCCTGAATGAAGAATGCACATCCACGTTTTAGAGTCATTCCAGATCTCTCCTATTTTGAACCACCCGAGAATCGATTTCGGGTATCGTCTCTTTACATATTAGTCACCCTTAGAATCAGCCGTGTGTTCCTTAAACACCCACCACTCGGTCCCGCATTGTCTGGCACAGGGCCATTTCAATATTTGACATCGAGGTCACCCGATTATCAAATCAAGGCAGATTGTACAAGGAGAGATCGATGGATCAAACTGATATTGCCGATCAAATAATTCACTTGGGTCATCATTGATTAATCGATTGGATTATGTATTTATTTAGCCAATGGCATCATCTGAGTGTTTGTAATGACACTTTTCAATATGAAACAGTTATACGATTTTTTTCGATGATGGAGGAAGGGAAGGAGGGAGACTGTTTGAGTTTTATTTAAGTATCACAACATTCTTAATTTTATTACATCCAACATCCCAACATGACAATCTGTTGAGTAGTTTTGAAGCCTACAGGTCACAGATAAACACGAAGACAACAACAAGTAAACAAATTTGAAAGAAAAAAAATTGCTGTAAACTCGAAAGTTCAGAATTATTTCTCCCGGGCAACAACAGGTTTCCTCTCTAGTTGCTGAATAAACAAAACTTTCACAATCCCATAATTTAATGCTACACTTATTGATATATACATATATATGCATTTAATTTTTATTTACATACAACGCGCAACCTCGAATGCCATCTATATATCCCGGGACGACACCGTAATTGACATTGCGTTGCGACGAACCACAGCCAGGGAGATGCGTTGGAACAACCAAACTGATTCTCGGGGCTCGTTCCTTGCTGCATAACTAGAGGAGAAGGGGGTCGATCTTGTGAGCGACATCATGGCGAGAGTTGAAGAAGTTACGGTCGGTCCTTTTTCCAGCAGCAAGCCTATGAGGCAGACGTTTCTTTGGGCTCATGTCAATTTTCCCCTCCTTCCCAAAAGCCAGTATCGGTAGAGGGAATAGAGGTGCTTTTATGTCAGCCGACTAACAAGTACACTTTTGCGATTTCTTTCAGCGATAATTTGTAAGTTTATCTATGATTCATTTTAGTTTTCACTAACGATGGGACGATTCCATCCAATACATTTATCTCTGCTCAACCACCATATGTTTCCACACTCTATGTAACTCATTCTGTCAACCCACTTTGCAGACTATTCTCTGTATAAGGCCGACTTGAACTTAATAAAATTATTTCAATGAATATGACTCGTCATGGGGTAGAAATATTGGAAAGATGAAGTATATTTTTGTATTAACATTTCTATATAGTTTGTTCCTTTGTTTAGTCCAGGCTTTTGCCTGGGGTACCCTTACCGGTGAATGCCGACACTCTCCCAGACTTTTCCGTAATCGCCTGATGCGCCCCTACTGGCGAATACCGACCCTCAGAATCACTCCATTTTATCCACACAATAATACTAGAAGAATACCCGTCCCAGGACGGGTAAAATTAATTATCCGAAAAGAACAATTTTGCACCACTTTTATGTCCGGTTACGAATATTAAAATTAAGATATAAGAATAATAAAACTTATGTTTGGAATCGTTATTTTAGTTTTTATCAAAGTCCATTACATGATTTTGATTCAAAATTTTTTTCCAAAAATATAAGGCTTAAGCTTAAGGGGTTTTAAGAAGGAATTGAAATTCAGGAAATTTTGCTTAATTGGTGTCTACTGGCTATGGAGCAAATTTAATGCAAATCTGAAATATTTTAATTTTAAAATGGAAGGTTGTCTCCATATTATGCCCCTAAAACTCTTGAAATACTCCAAATTTGTTTAAAAAAAAAAAAGATTTTTCACCCCAAACAAGGGAGGTGGCCACAGAAGACGTAAGGGCCTACTGAGAATTAGGGAGTATGTTTTGGGTGTCATCCTAAGTTCGGAGCTGTGCAGGGAGGGAGTTCTAGAGGTCGACAGCACGAGAAAAGAAGCTGCTGGAGTAGAAGGCTCTCCGGCATCTGGGGACCTCCACAGTGAATGGATGGGACTTAGCTGATTGTCGTGTTGTTCTAGTGTATTTGCGTCGAGGGGGACACTAAAAATAAACTGAACTTTTCGAAATATTCATTTATTGAAGCCTAATACTTATTCCACGTGAATTTTCACGGAGCTCTTTCACTCCCTCTTTACCCTTTGCATAAAATTAAATCAAACTTAATATAGCTCACACTGCTCACCATAACGCCTAGTAGCTGTGTTAAAAAATTAATAATAGATACCTCTTCTTCACGACAAAAAATCTATGCAGTCTGTAAGTCCCGCTTCATGCCTGCTCTTCTTATATATCAGTAGACGCACGCATTGGGTCTAACAGTGTATTGCCTATTGCTAGTGATTAGGGAATTAGTTGGTACTGTTATCTATCCTGAACCAGCTGTCGTGACGTTCGACTCGGAATCGTTCGGCTGTCCTACGCAAACGGCCGAGTGTTCACGAGCCGATTGCGATTAGCCAATCAGCGAGCAGCGAGCAGCCGATAACTTTGTTACAAAAAAATATGTCGTATTAACAGTAATTTTGGTAAGTTTTTTTTTTTTGGTTTCTTCAAAAAAATTCCTTGTAAATAAAAATACAGTATTCATTTTATAACAGTAACCTCGCTATGTTTTTTTCCTGTTATTTCTTCCAAAAAATTAATGTAAATATGTTTAATTTTCTTTGTTTGTTTCTTAAAAAAAACCCTAACCGTAACCCTAAAAAAAACAAAAAAAAAACAAGCAAAACATTATCATAGGACGCAGCCATGGCCACCGAGAGTTGACAAGGCCAAGCAACTAACTTCCTGCCCCCCTCTGACGTCACTGCATTGCGTGTCAAAACAAGGACCGTAGTAATAACAATAAGAAGGCATTTCAACTTCTCCATTCACTAAATAATCCATCAAAATTCAGGACATCAACCAATTTTAATGAAATTTTCAGGATTTATTAATTAATGATCACGGAATATAATAAATCCATTACTTTATTATAAAGCTTGGTGCTAATGTATTATTTCTTGTAAACAAAAAACACCTTTACTAAAGTTATTCAAAATATCAAGCCATATTTGTTTGCACGTCACACTAGTATGTGTGTGCACGTCACGCTAATATGTGTGTACACGTCACACTAATATGTGTGTATGTACTAAACTCAGAAAATTCCTGAAGATAGCAAACATGCTAGAAACACGTATCGCTTTCAAAGACGAATTTGTAAACACCAAATTCGAAAAATGTAAACAGTAATTTTTATAAAATATTAAAATCTTACGCCAGTTACTCAGTCTCCCGTTTCTGGTACTACTACTACTACTACTACTACTACTACTACTACTACTACGCCCGCTATTCCTTTCTTCCCCACCATTCTAGTCTCATTCGTCCTTTACTGCAAAACATACGCTGTTGTAACTCCCCTTTTCATTTTCTTTTTTATTTACGTCATTTATTTATTACGCTAATACTACTACTATTTAATAATACTTCCATTACCCTCCTCCCAACACTTCTTGATTTATTTGCCGTTCGTCGCCTTTTACTCTTCTTTTCCTTTTCCTTTTATTTATGTCATTTATTTATTTACATCCTATTACCCTCCTTCTCTTACGCTACTACTACTACTACTACTACTACTACTACTACTACTACTGCTACTACTGCTACTATTATTATTATTACACCCCTGTCGCATTAACCGTATCACCATATAACACTCTAAATATTCAAACAATCTAGCAAGCAATATTATCTGAGTTTAAGCATTGTATAGATTATTTATTATTGTTATAAAGCTTTATTTGAAAATGTAATGCGCTGTTTATGTTTACAGTTTGCTGTCTATCTATATACTCTCTATCTACATACTCTCTCTCTCTCATATATATATATTATATATATATATATATATATATATATATGATTATTTTAATTTACACAGACATGTACAAAATCTGCGACACTGGCATGTCGATGTTATCGATCAACAGTTATTATAAACTGAGATCTCATCAGGAAGAGTTAGAATCCGATCTTAACCTTAGATCATATTTGGAAAGAATGAAATGGAGAAAAAAAGAAGAAAAAAAGAAGAAAAGAAATTTAAAAGTTCAAAATTTGGGAAGTCACGTGGTTGGGACCGTTAAGAATCCAAATCCAAATCCAAATATAAAAGTTCTATTTGATATTGAGCACTTTTTATAAACCCGGTTGAAATTCTTTGGATTACTACCCTGTGGATGTTTTACCTGGATTATATATATATATATATATATATATATATATAACATAAAATATAATAACACGAAATCACATAATTGTCGATGCAATAATTTATTTCAACCGTGCGGTTTTTTCAAGCATCACTCAGACAATTACATTTTTGAGACTCAATTGTAATGTAATTGTCTGAGTGATGCTTGAAAAAAACCGCACGGTTGAAATAAATTATTGCATCGACAATTATGTGATTTCGTGTTATTATATTTTATGTTATTCTTGCTCTGTTTACTACATTGAGCTCTCATACCCATATTTCCTCCTGGAATTATCCCATTATAACACAAATATATATATATATATATATATATATATATATATATATATATATATATTTAATTATCTCCAAACAAATACCCTTCATATAAGTAGTATACTCACGACCATTCTTGACTTAGATCCGCGTTCAACGTTTGATTCCGTATGGACTTTTACATCCTCTCTTCAAGCCCACACATTCTACCGCGTTGACCGAAGATAAAACGCTGACCCCAAAAATATATAGGAGAGGACGGGTGTACAATTAAAACTTATACGCCTATGAGTGGAGACGCACTCAGAAATCATTCAAGAAGAGACTCAACTACCCCTCAAGTGTCATATACTTTTAAACCCGAGTTGAGGTGCGACCGCGTATCGTATTAAACAAATAAAAAGTCATATTTGTGTACAAATAAAACTTGCACTTTTCTACTTGTCCTCAAGTCTGAATATATTTGACATCTTGCAACAAAGTGGCTCGTATTTAGTTATCTCACTCTATCTGCGCTTCTCACATCTTCAAATATGGTTTGGGTCTCAGGTGTTAAGCAGAAAAGCCTCATTTTCGTCATTCCGTTAATCTCTTATTCCGTTATTCTGTTGAAGAGGCCGCACTCGTGGTCACCATTGTTGAATATAGGACATTATCAAATGAAAGAATGATAGTCTATCCATCCAAAATAATTCATTTTTGTTGACAATTTTTTAAGACAACGAAAGATCGACAGTTGCTAGAATACGAAAGTTCAAAGAGTCCAAGAAGGTTCTATGTGAAGAAAAGTTTTTTCAAGGAAAGGTGATGATAGTTAAATGGATAACGACAGGAACTGACGACCTGTGTGTTCCAAGTTCGAATCCAGTCGATTCCATAATACCACTTTCACTTAGGGATGTTGGCAACCATTACGTGGTCCCCCCTGCAAGAATGCCAGTCAACAAAGTTGTACCATTCTGATTCATATGAATTTACTTTACTAAGGAGAGATTGAGTAGCCATGTTTGTTTCGGCTGGCGACACGTGAGTTTGCGTGTTTTTATAAATGTGATAGGGGTGCGTGTATATTAGCTAGTGAAAGAATGTATGTATAAATTTGTGTGTACGTTCGTTCGGTTAGCGGCGTGTGTATATGATTAATCTTTGGGTTCTGGCGTCCAGCATATCAATTTCATGCTCACTCCCACTTGTTCACCCTGGTCAGCTACTCGTTCTATCTCCTCTCTTGTCGCCTTTCCCCCTCTCCCACCACCTTCTCCATACTAGCTCATTAGGTGTGAAAGAAAATCAATAGAAATATAAACAGAAGAATAAGAAACATAGAAGAATGTGCCACCCACCCGTCATATTTCAACATCACCTAATGTCTTCTCACATGGTCCAATCAGATCATCCTTCCCTCATCCCATGCATGTGCCTTCAAAATAAAACTATTATATTATCTTCATTTCTGAAGACGTTCTCCAACAGAACGAAACCGGTCAAAATATCTTGTCTTTGTTTTTCTCCTGCACTTTAACTTGTTTTCTGTTTGTCATTTTTTTCACACATTTTGTCCACCACGGCATTTCTTTTTCATGAATTATCGTGTACCTTACCCCATATATATATATATATAATAGATGAATACCCGTCCCAGGACAGGAAAATTTAATTCCCCAAACAAAACAGTTTTGCGCCGTCTTCCTATGAAATAGCTTGCCTTTTGAATCCCCTTCCTGCTCTCCTTTTCTCCGACTGTACCGACATGTAGAAATTTAAATGTATTATGAAAAAACATCTCGCTGCACTATTCTCCGCTAAGGATTCCCCTTATAAATCTGGCCCCTGATTTACAGTAACCCCTTTACGTCTCAGTGACAATATGCCTTGTTTGGGGCGAATAAAAGTGAAAACTAATGATAATACATAAAAATAAAATAGGAAAAAAAATATAAGAAATATTCTTTTATGTTTGATTATCGTTAAAAATAATTATCGTTAAACATGGTTATCGTTAAACGTGATTATCATTAAAAATGGTTATCGTTAAACATGATTATCGTTAAACATGATTATCGTTAAAAATGTGTTAATTGTTTTTTATTGCAGGGATTTGCCTCTTGCTGTCATCTTCACATTTTTCGTTGTTATTGTGAAGTACATTCTAACAAATGTCGCCTATTATGTACTGCTGTCCCCTTCAGAAATCAGCAAATCTAAATCAGTTGCGTTGGTGAGTACTCTTTTTAATTTTTTTTCATGGAAATCGCTCCAGACAAAGCATGAAGCCACTTGATGTAAGAAGCTAAAAAAAATACTACTAACAATAAGTGTTAGATGGATAGATTACGAACCAGAAAGCAGCAATTATTTCCCCTTTTGTTAGAAATATTGCTCATGGAATGTGAGGACTAAAGGACAAAATAAGGCAAGCGAGAGTTACGAGGCTGCCGAAAGTAAAGTGAAAGTTCACTGTCTACTCCCATAAACTACATCACGACGACGACGACGATTGGCCACCATGGTCCGTATTTACCTTGTCTCGGCTCAATGCGCATAATATTGTGTGCATATAAAAGCAGTAACATCTGAACCAATAGCAGACAAGACAGCAAATGTTCTAACTTCCAATAAACTTTGAACGATCATAATTCGGTGG
Organism: Sepiola atlantica; assembly: GCA_963556195.1. Taxonomy (NCBI): domain Eukaryota; kingdom Metazoa; phylum Mollusca; class Cephalopoda; order Sepiida; family Sepiolidae; genus Sepiola; species Sepiola atlantica. The sequence continues at coordinate 8,870,055 of OY744543.1, read as the reverse complement.
TTAATTGTACTACAAAATTAAGTTTGGTATCATTTTTTATGTTTTGTAAAGACCTATCTTCTCACATGAAACGATTTTAGATATAATGAAAATAAAATGTTGGTTTAGGATACGTGGTTTAATTGTAAAAATGAAAGGGTGGTGGTTATAGTGTCCAAAATGGTGTGTTAAATAATAATCATCAAAATGAAAACACGAGTCCAACTGTAAATAATAATTCCACTTCTAAAAATTCTGGCAGACAGTGAACAAAGAAAGGCCACAGGTGTTTGTCTTGTCTGTAGATGTGTATTTGTTTTTAAAATAATTTATTTCAAACATTATTTAATCAAAATGATTCTATTTTTCGTGCACAACATACATAAACTTTGTGTATTTGTATACTTTTATTTTATATTTATATTCAAAGTAATTGGGGTGAGGGGAGGAGGAGGAGAATAATAATAATAACAATAATAATAATAATAATAATAATAATAAAAATTTAAAAAAAATAATAATAAAAATTAAAAAAAATAATTATAAAAATTAAAAAAATAATAATAATAAAAATTAAAAAATAATAATAAAAATTAAAAAAATCAAAAAAAATCCCCCAAATCTGTTTTAGTCCAAGTAAACACAAGGTCCACTTTCTACTCTCCTTAATTTATGACATAGCTCTATGTGTCCTTTCTACCAGTTATATCGATTCATTTTTTTTTTACTAATGTCACCACTTGTCAGTTGAATGATGAAGAATATTATAAGAGGATTAAACATGAATCCAACGAAGACAATTTCACTTACTTATGAACTTATGAGAACAGTTTATGACAAGTATATTTTGACATTGGATTTTAAGATGACCATATTGCAACTTTCAGGGAAGCACTATTGTGGTAATTTGTTCCACAGATGGGAGGTTCTTGAAAAGAAACTGTTCGTGGAAATTCTGTTTAATTTTAGGCATACAAAAGAAGAAAGGAAAGTTCTTTGTAGTTGTGGAGGCTGGACGAGTTGTTGCTGTGAATGTTATACAAGGAGGAACCAGAGATTGAAGGTCAGCCGAGCACATTCCATGGAAATAACGATAGAGCAGAGAAAGACTAGCAACATCTCTTTTGTGAGAGAAGGTGCTGTAGAGAACGGAAGATATCATTCCCCACTAGATTGTGAATTCGATTTTTGACTCTGTCAAGGCAAGGAAGAGTGATTTGAGCGGCACCTCTCCCGATGTGCCAATAGTACTCTTATTGATATTATTGTTTAACTAGAAAAAGAAGCAGGACATTTCACTGTTATTATTTTCTTATTATTCGAATTCATACATTGACAATAATGGATATTTTGTGTAGAGTTCGTCTGTCTCTCTCTTTTTGTTGCAGTTTGTCTCCCTCACTGTAATACCAGAGTTTGCATTCTTGTGCTGTTGTTGATAGTCTAACTTGTAGAATAACAGCACATTCGATTTGTGCTTCAATATTCTTCGTCGTTCTATTTTCTCCTTAAATTCCTCTGTAGAAGAGCATACATTAATAACATTATTATCAATAACACGCCTACGTAGGGGTGGGAGTAAGAAGTGCCCAGAAAACACTTCCGCTCGTCTCGCAGATCAAAACCCAAAGAGGTAAATTTGTCACGTTTCACTCGAGACTTCCTGTGATTTTATTTACTTTATGAACACGTTAACTTAATTTCTAATGGAAACTTTTCATCTATACGTAACCCTACTTTCTAGACGAAATTTCACATTTCTACATATTAACACATCCCACACCTTATTACTATAGAAAATCATAATTTTCCAATCTTTCACTTTAACTCAAATCTTTTACTGTCTCTACTCTTGTTGGCTATTTTTCTCAAATATTTTCTCGAAAATAAATGTTGAAAACTAAATCTTATAAAAAATTGAAGATTTTTGCCAATTCATAGTTTTTCGTCCGAGATGGTTTTTAGATAATGAATAACGAGGGGGTAGCGATTTAAAAGGCTCTGATTGGTTGAACAATATCATGTGTTAGGAGAGAGGGCATTTTGAAATAGGCACCAGTTAAGTTCTCCTACATCAACTACATCAAAGTGATTCCGGAAACTACAAAATGTGAAGTTCTTCTCAACAACTACATCGAAGTGATTTCGGAAACTACAAAATGTGAAGTTCTTCTCAACAACTACATCGAAGTGATTCCGGAAACTACAAAATGTGAAGTTCTTCTCAACAACTACGTAGCTGTTTTATTTTGTAACCTATTAAAAAGTCAGTTCTTCTGAACTACATAGCTGTCGTTTCGCAAACTACTAAATGCAGAGTCCTCAACAACTTCAGAACTGTCATTTCACAAAGTATTAAATACGAAATTCCCCTGAACAACTATATCGCTGTTCTATCGTACACTACTAAATACACAATCATCATCATAGTTTCTATAAACGTATGGGAGGACATATTATGGAAAACATGTCCTATATAATAAAAGTGAACGTACGTGTGTCCAGCTTGCTTCGATAATCATGTATGCGAAATTAATTTTTATGTGCAGACAAGGAGAGGCTTACCCTTAATAATCACTGATAATAATAAAGAAAAAAAGAGGAGAGGATTTCTTTCACTTTTAATAGAGACAGACCCAAGTTGACTTGGGAGGACGTAGTCAAACGTGATAGGAAGGCCATGGGTATGGATTCCATCAAGCCTTGCCAAAGACAGGAGTGGAGAGGAAGACTTAGATTTCGAGACTAGACAATCAGACCCCACCCTCATCAGAGGATTAATTGTGGCCTGATTCAACAAATAAACCGGTTGATGATGACGATGATGATGAATGCACACCATGTGTGTGATTCTTTGAGCCAGATTGAATTGAAACCTGAACGTTTAGCGATAATAGTGCTCTTGTGCCAGACGGCCAACCAAACATGAGTAAATAATCCAATTAAAAGCGAGCCGTCTTTTGTATCCGGCTGTAAAATGTCAGGAAATGCGCCGTGGAATGCAGCAATTATCACCTGTGAATTGTGTCAAAATCTTCACCGTTCTTTCATCTTTCGATCGATATTCAGTTTAAGCGGTAAATTTTCATTGTAATTTTGTTTCGCTTTCTACGGCCAAATGTCGTTGAGTGTTTGCACTTGAAAAACAAAAACAACAAAAACAAAACAATAACAAAGCAAAAACCAAACAAGAACGGATTGTTCTTAAGATGCGTCCATTCAATCTGCGCGGTTAGCGATGGAAATGCTATTTCAAACTTAAGCGTGACAGACCCCAAAAAATGTTATTTCAAACTTAAGCGTGACAGACCAAAAAAAGTTATTTCAAACTTAAGCGTGACAAACCAATGAAAATGCTATTTCAAACTTAAGCGTGACAGACTAAAAAAATGCTATTTTAAACTTAAGCGTGACAGACCCAAAAAAGTTATTTCAAACTTAAGCGTGACAGACCAATGAAAATGTTATTTCAAACTTAAGCGTGACAGACTAAAAAAATGCTATTTTAAACTTAAGCGTGACAGACCAATGAAAATGTTATTTCAAACTTAAGCGTGACAGACCCCAAAAAATGTTATTTCAAACTTAAGCGTGACCGACCAAAAAAAGTTATTTCAAACTTAAGCGTGACAAACCAATGAAAATGCTATTTCAAACTTAAGCGTGACAGACTAAAAAAATGCTATTTTAAACTTAAGCGTGATAGACTAAAAAAATGCTATTTTAAACTTAAGCGTGACAGACCAATGAAAATGTTATTTCAAACTTAAGCGTGACAGACCCCAAAAAATGTTATTTCAAACTTAAGCGTGGTCGAATGGCGAAAATGATGTTTCAAACTTTAGTGTGACAGACTGACTGACCGACCGACAGACCGACAGAGCATCCTATACAAATTCGTGGACATATCTTGAAATTTTATATCAAATTTTAACGTGACAGACTGAAAGATGAACACAGACAAATCATCTTAAAACACTTTCAAACTTAATCGTGACAGACAGACAGAAATGGTATTACAAACTCAAGCGCACAGACAGACGGAGGTTAACTTTTAATAACGATCTGAGTGTAACATCTTAAAATCATTCATCTTTTATTCAGATTCACATCAGACTGCGAGACGAACAGACAGAAATGCGGGAACAGGTCTTTAAATGCTATTTCAAACTTACCCCTGACAGACAGAAAATTCTATTTCAAACTTACCCCTGACAGACAGAAAATTCTATTTCAAACTTACCCCTGACAGACAGAAAATTCTATTTCAAACTTAACCCTGACAGACAGAAAATTCTATTTCAAACTTAACCCTGACAGACAGAAAATTCTATTTCAAACTTAACCCTGACAGACAGAAAATTCTATTTCAAACTTAACCCTGACAGACAGACAAAAATGCTACTTTAAACTCAAGCATCACATACGGACGTCCTAACGTCTTAATAACGATGGTTGTAAGCATCTAAAATGAAGCATTAATCTCTAATTCAACATCACATAATTCCTTTTCTTTAGCATTGGTCCATGTTGTTACGAAGCAACTAATGTATTTAGCTTAAATTTCCTTTATCACATGATGCTTTAAATCGGCTTTGCATTTTCTCATAGTTACATGTACGGAAAAATTCGTCAGCGACACACGACAGATTCGTTTCTTTTCGTTTTTATTTGGACGCCACTTCATTTATTTTTATAGCTTGTTTTATTTTCCTTGAAATGTAAAAAAAAAAAGATTCGACAACGCAAAATTTGTTTTCCTAAATCAATTCAAGTACCAAAACTACACAAAAGGAAACTGAATTGTAAGGAAACATTAGGTTTGAATTAATAAGATTCTAAAAAAAAAATCGATCCAGTAGGATAGTACCTTCTTAAAAACGTTCTCATTGCACTTGTCTCTCATCGAGAGCCAATTTCGACATGACATCTGCTTTGAATATGGAGAATACGCGTCGCCCTACCCTACACGGGGAACTTGGCCTTTTGGCTAAGATCAAAGTGTAGTATATGTTCCGATGGATACTGCACCGCATAGACTGGTATTGTCTTGGCCTTCGGGGCTTGATTTACGCCGTCTATGGGTCTGTCCTGTGCAGTTTTAGGAGGTCCACCCTCCCAGGCTTCGCCTCCCCTCTTTGGGGAGGAGTAAGTTTATTGCTTACTGCCTGAGGCGCCCCTACCGGGGAATGCCGACGGGGCTGACCAGGCAATTTTTAAACCCCACTTTCCCGACCCGACCTTGGGTCACATCTTACTTGTGGGAGTAAGATAAATCTGGCCTTGTGCCTAACTCCTGGAGAGGAGTAAATCAATACCCTACAAGGGGAACTAGAGACTGGGAACAAAAATACGTGTATCGTCTCATCGACAACCCTTCACGAATGAGGACGCCTACAGCGACATGCTTACAAACAAAAACAAAGTAACTGCCATTAACCAACTAGCCATGCCAGTAATAACATACAGCTTTGGAGTTATTGATTAGCCACAAAAAGAAAATTAATTAACCAGACACGAAAACGAGAAAAATGTAATGTACCGAAAACCGTGTCTACCAAGGCTGTATCTGCCAAAAGGAGCAGGAGGTGCGGGTCTCTCAGACATTGACCATCAACATCGAGCCACTATTGTGAGCACCGGCCAATATCTGATGAGCTCCCAGAACCCAAATCTTATAATGGTACGCCAACACCAAGAAATGATAGCAAGTAGAACAACTTCTATCACAAAACTGGGCAAACATTTTTGACAGGACTGTCTTATAAATGAGACAGAAACGGACAACAAGCCTGCCACTGAAATATCCTGGAAAAGCCTCCAGAAATACACCAAGACCTTCCATTGCAGAAAACATGAAGAATGGGCCAACCAACAACGTGCTAAATATTTCCTAGATAAACTATCCCAGGAATATATAGATAAGGAAGGCTCTGTAGACTGGCTGAAAAAAGGATCGATCCACTATGATCAGGAGATAATGATAATGGCTGCCCAAGATCAAGGCTTGATGACCAATGCCTTTAAAAAGATGAGTGATCCCAGCAACAATTACAAGTGCAGGTTCTGCCACACAGAAGTGGAGAGTGTGACCCACCTGACATAGTGATATGATACAAAAGGGAGAAAGTAGCAATACATTAATCTCTTCGAAAGCAGCACAAAATGCCTCGTATGCCCCCCCCCCCCGTCCCCTGAGACTGAACATGTTTGATCATAGATAAAAGCCGGAAAATGTAAAAAGGTTTGTTCTAGGAACATTCGCTAATATTTTTTTTCTAAGACGAAAGTTCGGCGTGGATTTCTCTACTTAAGTCCACAGAAAAATTGCTAAAAGTTACAGTACTTAACCCAATCCCTAACATAACCCCAAGTACCTAACCCTGACCTAACCGTAACCTAACCCTAAAAACAGTACCTAACCCTAACCTTAACCCTAAAAGAAACATTAGCTAACACTAACCTAACCCTAAAAGAAACATTACCTTACCCTAAAAGAAACATTACCTAACCCTATCCCTAACATAACCCCAAAGGAAACAGTACCTAACCCTAACATAACCCTTAAAACAGTATCTAACCCTAACCTAACTCTAACCGAACCCTAACCTAACCCTAAAAAAACAGTAGCTAACCCTAACCTAACCCTAAAAAACAATACCTAACCCTAAGCTAACCCCAAAAGAAACCTTACCTAATTCTAAGCTAACCCTAAAAGAAACATTACATATCCCTAACCTAACCCTAAAAATAGTACCTAACCCTAACCTAACCCTAAAAAAACATTACCTAACCCTATCCCTAACATAACCTCAAAGGAAACAGTATCTAACCCTAACCCGAACCTAACCTAACCCTAAAAACAGTACATAACCCTAACCTAACACTAAAAAACAATACCTAATTCTAAGCTAACCCCAAAAGAAACATTACCTAATATTTTCTCCTACATTTTGAAAGTTTCTTACAAATTTACATTATTTTCCAATTTTTCATACGATGCTTGTTTCTAGCGTTTTAACATTGGCCAGCGTTTTTGACACGAAGTTTTCGTTCAGCTCCTTCCGACTGTTTACATAACCTGCCGGAATGTACCGACGAAAACACGGTCCGTAAACTGCAAAAATACCACCATTTGTCTTGTTTTCCAGAAATGTTTTCTTTTTCTTTATGTTTTCGTCCGTGTGATACATATTTTGATTTGACTAATTATAGAAAAGCAAACATATATTCGTGTTTCTTTCGACAGGATTTCATCAATCGACTCTATCCACCGATTAGTCCATTGATTGCGGTTTTTGTGGCGCTAGCTTCGATTGGAGCATTGAATGCCTCCGTCATGGGACATCCAAGGTAAGTCCATTCTCTCTAAAACACAGTGCACACATATCTTTCTTATCAGCCCGCTTCAAAAGATAGACTTTGCTTCCGAATGATGACAAAACTTAAGCAGAAAGAGAGATTTTAAGAGGGTTAGGGTTAGGGTTAGGGAGGGAAGCGATGATTTGTGCATTTGCTTTCCACAAGTTTAGGCACGTGATTAAGTTATAGTGGGAATCTAGTTCCCCCAAAAGGGGTACACTGCTTCGGCTGCAAAAGTAGTCTGGATGGCTCAGTCGGCATTCCCACATGAGTGTGGGCGCCTTAAGTGGCACACGATAAACCCAACCCCTCCGTAAGGTAGGACAAATAAATAAACTAAATATAAACTGTAAAAAAAAAAAAAAAAAAATAGGTAACAGACACACACACATATATATATAATATTTTTTATTTATACAGACATGTACAAAAAGCCGCTACACTGGCATGTCGATGGTATCGATCTGTAGTTATTAGAAACTAAGATCTATTCAAGCGGAAAAGTCTGATAATTCACTTAGATGTTCATATTGAAAAAGCAATATCTATCTATCTATCTATCTATCTCATCTATCTATCTATCTATCTCATCTATCTATCTATCTATCTCATCTATCTATATCTCATCTATCTATCTCATCTATCTATCTATCTCATCTATCTATCTATCTCATCTATCTATCTATCTCATCTATCTATCTATCTATCTATCTATCTCATCTATCTATCTCATCTATCTATCTATCTATCTCATCTATCTATCTATCTCATCTATCTATCTATCTCATCTATCTATCTATCTCATCTATCTATCTATCTCATCTATCTATCTCATCTATCTATCTCATCTATCTATCTATCTATCTATCTCTCTCTCCCCCTCTCTCTCTCTCTCTCCCTCTCTCTCTCTCTCTCTCTCTCTCTCTCTCTCTCTCTCTCTCTATATATATATATATATATATATATATATATATATATATATATATATAATATAAAAATATTAAATATTTTTATTAAATATTAAAATGTTTATTACCTAAGGACGATATAGTTTCGGGATTTTTTCTTTCATCAACGCAGGAGTGGTGGTTGCTGGAAAAATAGTTAGATCATGCTACCACTCCAGATATATACATTCTCTACAGCAAACTATATTTCTCCACATCCAAATATACTCAAGGTAATATATAAATATATATATATATATATATATATATATATATATATATATATATATATATTTAGATACTGTATATTACATATTTCAGCAATGTTCCGCGGTTTCATCCAAAAGGACATATTTAGACACCTTTAGTAAATCTATGTAATATACAGTATCTAAATAAATTATATTAGCTCTCTTATATGATCGAGCACTTTATTTGATTTCTTTTCATATACAACCTGACACACTAATATATATATATATATATATATATATATATATATATATATATATATATATATATATATATTATATAAAGAGAGAGAGAGAGAGTCAAAACACCCGGAAACGTCAACTAATATTATCTCAATAAAAGATGAATGCTTATAGTGTTTACCTTAACGCAATTCCTTAAACTTAATAAATAACAAGGACATGTCCGTAATAAAACATTATTTCCTTCCCGGATGTTGTAAAGAAATAATTTCACAGTGACGCATTACAATTCCTAAAATAGATTACTCAGCATTAAACGAGATCGGTCTGTAAAGTAATTGGACTGGGTGGACTATGCGCCGTGGAAGTTATGGGGGAAAGATGGATTTTGATACCATCTAATATGATATATTCAGAGCATTTAACTGTAGTCTTAGCTTCTTGCCACGATAACAATTTTTTGTCTCCCTCGCCACGACAATGCACCTGCTCACTAGCCATCGCCATCCGGTATTTCATGGCCGAGATAAACATAAGCGTACTGGAACAACCACCATGTTCACTTCATCTTGCTTCGCGTGAATTTCCTTATTTTTCCGAATCCTGTGCGGCTTATTAAAGGGACCCGCTTTGAAGGTGTAGGTGGCACCAAAAAGAGTGTAATTACGGAACTGATGGCCACCCCTTAGGAATATCTAAAGCAGAGACACCTGTGCAAAGAAACTTTTTAATATGTATTAGACTAAACGAGGGGTAGGGTTACTTTAAGGAGAAACCATGGAGTCGGTTTTTCGGAATTAAAATAAATTATTTATGACAAAAGTCCAGTTGCTATTTAAACACACATCGTCTCTCTCCCTTTCTCCCTTTCTCCCTTTCTCCCTTTCTCCCCTTCTCCCCTTCTCCCCTTCTCCCCTTCTCCCTTTCTCCCTTTCCCCCTTTCTCCCTTTCCCCCTTTCTCCCTTTCTCCCCTTCTCCCTTTCTCCCTTTCTCCCTTTCTACCCTTCTCCCTTTCTCCCTTTCTCTCATATATATATATATATTCCCGAAACAGTTTTTCTATGGTAAACAACTGATGATCCCTTAAAATAGTGTTAGAAACTAACTAATATAATAACTGTAAAAAATAAATTGACTTACATGAGTGATTTTCCACTGGAAGACTTGAGACTATAAGTTTTTTTTTTTTTTAAAGTTTTTTTTATATATTTTTATTTTTTTTATATAGTTTTAATGGTTGAGAAACTTCCGAGACTATATATATATATATATATATATGTGAAATGAAAAAAGAAAACACCAAGAGATATTTTTTTTTATATATTCATCAACGTTTCATCTTTGTTGTAAGACTTCCTCAGGATGATAATTTGAAAAAAATGTAATGGAAGTACATCGAAATTTTGGGTTGACATGATGGAGTGATAAAGGAAAAGTAGTAGCCGTGGCTACTGTGAGTGCTGGAGGAGAGTCCAGGCTGCGAGGAGTCAGTTACTCCATCATGTCAACCATAAATTTCAATGTACTTGCATGACACTTTTTTCAAATTATCATCCTGAGGAAGTCTTACAATAAAGACGAAACGTTAATGAATATATAAAAAAAAATATCTCTTGGTTTTTTTCCCTTTTCATTACCCATTACGTCGTATTACTCGCATCCTTCCTTTCTCATATATATATATATATATATATATATATATATATATATATATATATATATATATATATTATATATATATATATATTATATATATATATATAATATATAATATATAGATTATATAATATATAATATATAGATTATATAATATATAGATTATATAATATATAATATATATATTATATATATATATATATTATATATATATATATAATATATAATATATAGATTATATAATATATAATATATAGATTATATAATATATAGATTATATAATATATAATATATAGATTATATAATATATATATAATATATATATATATATATAATATATATATGTATAATATATAATATATATATATATACAGAGTGGGCCAAAATAAGGGTCCTATCTTTGAATTTGAATAACTTCCACAAAATAAAAGTTAAACTCACCAAACTTTATGTGTGTGTAGACTGACCCTTCCGAGAGTTTTTGAAATAAACAAAACAAATTTTAGCCGAAAAACACTTCTTAAAACTTACAAAAACTAAAGTATTGTTTTTTACACTGTTTTGAGTTTTTTAAGCAAAAATAATGTTTTCTAAATGAGGGTACGTTCCTTAGGGCTAATACGGCTCATGCTTTCTTCGGAAGGGGTCCTTTACTTATTCTAAAAAAAAAAATTTAAAAAAAATGAATAAATAAAAAAGTTATGAATTTTTAAAAATAGGACCCTTATTTTTGCCCACCCTGTATAATATATAATATATATATACGTGTGTGTGTGAAATAGTTATCCACGTAAAGGCGAGAAGCACATACATAAACGTAATCTCTTCTCAAATTACTACATGCTACCCCCACCCCCTCGAGAGAGAGAGACAGACAAATAGACAGACAGAGTGAGAGCATGTACTTTGAGAAGAGATTACGTGGAAGTGACCGTCACATTGCCTGCTTATTACATCTTTATGTTAATAAAATCGTGTGATCGTTTATCGTGCGTTTGTGAATGTGTTTCTCGCCTCTACGTGATTTACAGTTCGGATATGCTCGTAGATCGCCGCTAAAGTATCACAGCAAAATGAAAGAATCGAAATTTATTTAGGAGAAGACACAAAATACATAGAATAAGTAAAACCAAAAGTGGAACATATTTGAGGGGTGGGGGTATCGCCATTGCTAGGGAGGCACATCCGTTAACCGTGACACAATCCCGCCTTTTATTTGTAAACTACTTCGAGTTGTTCTACCAGTTGATAAACTCGGTTAACGTCTGATGTTAACGGTATTTTGCGGCACTTAACACACGCTCCAATCTCCGGCTGGACTATCCCATATTTACCGTTGGGGGAAAAACACGCCATCTTTGAAATACACACATCTCTAAAAGCGTAACAGGATGTGTGACTTGGCAACTCGCCCTTTATTTATCACGGCAGAAAAGATCGCTTTGTATTAGTATTATTAGTATTATTAGTATTATTATTAGTAGTATTATTATTATTAGTAGTATTAGTATTCTTCTTCTTCTTCTTCTTCTTCTTCTTCTTCTTATTGTTATTCTATGGTCACTTCCGGGTTTACGCAGTGATTTTTGCCTAGAAATATGCAGCACCTTTTAACTTTGGTCAGGTTAGAAAGTGACATTCTCCGATTTTTGAAACTTGGCCAACATGTGGAGGTAATTGTTCCTAATAGAAAATAAGTATCGCTGACCTTGGAAATAATCTGGTTCGCGCCACCAGGGGGTCAAAAGCCCCCAAAATGGCAAAAAATGACCCTTTTCTCCCATAACGTTTGATCCATCCATTCAATTTTTCTGAAACTTGGCCAAAATGTAGAGGCAATTGTTCTGGATATAAAATGAGCATCCGTGACTTCAGAAAAATTCTGGTTCACGACTCCAAGGGGGCAAAGGGGGGGGGGGTGTCAAAAATGCCCCAAATTGCCCAAATTTATTGCATTTTACACTCGCCACATCGAGTCACATACAGAGGTGGGACACGCACGCGCGGCTTGTTTATCTTGGAAGGACACCGTGCACTCTGAAACTCTACCTACATTCGATTTGCACCTACTTAAGCCCCACTACCATTTAGAAATCGACCTGCTTGCTTTTAGATAAAAAGAAAGAAAACAGTAAGCGGTTTACTCTAAAAAAAAGGGTTAGAAAGGTCTAACTGCTCCCGATTTCTTTGTCTTCCTTTTTTTAGGAGGAGGGGGGTTGTTGTTTCACTCCCCATCATTTTCATCAAATTATAAATATCTTTTGTAAATAAAATCATTTAAAACCATTGAGAATGTTTTAAGTAAGGTATATAGAGTAAATGTGGTATTATGGTGAGTGCTGAAATGAAAGTGATTGGCAAATGGTGAAAGAATGGTGGTAACATTTTAGGAATTTTTAACTAAAACAGTAACTGATACACGATATCTAAAAGGAATGAAACACGAAATGAGAGCAGTCCACCCCAAATTGATTAAATAAAAGCTTCCATTTGACAAAATACACTCGAAGAAGGCCGGAGAGTACAACGAGCGAAAACTAAAGTGAGTAAAGCAGTCCGAAATGTGCAGATCATATTAGGGGTGGGACGTAATGGGTGAAAATTAGGGGTGGGACGTAATGGGTGAAAATTAGGGGTGGGACGTTATGGGTGAAAATTAGGGGTGGGACGTTATGGGTGAAAATTAGGGGTGCGACGTAATGGGTGAAAATTTCATTAGGGGTGGGACGTAATAGGTGAAAATTAGGGGTGGGAGGTAATGGGTGAAAATTTCAGATTCATGCGAGTAGTAGTAGGTATACATAAATAACACTAAACAATCAAACATTTTGAAAATTTTGCAAAATTCAGAAGGTGCAGGCCAAAAATAGCCGTTAGGGCTCCACGGGACTCAACATCCATCATTTTTCGGTGAAAAAGTGGTTTCATGCGACATTGCAGGTCCATAAACATCCTCAAAAGCTATGAATGGATATAGATGGTTAAATCTGATATAGTACTTTAATTTAGGACTATTTTCAGGCTGTGAAAGGGTTTTCATGAATGTAAAATAGCCCAAAACTAGTGGCCTGCACCTTCTGAATTTTGCAAAATTTTCAAAATGTTTAGTTGTTTAGTGTTATTTATGTATAAATGAACACAAAAATACTACTCACATGAATCTGAAATTTTCACTCATTACGTCCCACCCCTAATTTTCACCCATTACGTCCCACCCCTAATTTTCACCCATTACGTCCCACCCCTAATTTTCACCCATTACGTCCCACCCCTAATTTTCACCCATTGCGTCCCACCCCTAATTTTCACCCATTACGTCCCAACCCTAATTTTCACCCATTACGTCCCACCCCTAATTTTCACCCATTGCGTCCCACCCCTAATTTTCACCCATTACGTCCCACCCCTAATTTTCAAACATTACGTCCCACCCCTAATTTTCACCCATTACGTCCCACCCCTAATTTTCACCCATTACGTCCCACCCCTAATTTTCACCCATTACGTCCCACCCCTAATTTTCACCCATTACGTCCCACCCCTAATTTTCACCCATTACGTCCCACCCCTAATTTTCACCCATTACGTCCCACCCCTAATTTTCACCCATTACGTCCCACCCCTAATTTTCACCCATTACGTCCCACCCCTAATTTTCACCCATTACGTCCCACCCCTAATTTTCACCCATTACGTCCCACCCCTAATTTTCACCCATTACGTCCCACCCCTAATTTTCACCCATTACGTCCCACCCCTAATTTTCACCCATTACGTCCCACCCCTAATTTTCACCCATTGCGTCCCACCCCTAATTTTCACCCATTGCGTCCCACCCCTAATTTTCACCCATTGCGTCCCACCCCTAATTTTCACCCATTACGTCCCACCCCTAATTTTCACCCATTATGTCCCACCCCTAAGTTTCACCCATTACGTCCCACCCCTAATTTTCACCCATTACGTCCCACCCCTAATTTTCACCCATTACGTCCCACCCCTAATTTTCACCCATTACGTCCCACCCCTAATTTTCACCCATTACGTCCCACCCCTAATTTTCACCCATTACGTCCCACCCCTAATTTTCACCCATTGCGTCCCACCCCTAATTTTCACCCATTGCGTCCCACCCCTAATTTTCACCCATTACGTCCCACCCCTAATTTTCACCCATTACGTCCCACCCCTAATTTTCACCCATTACGTCCCACCCCTAATTTTCACCGATGGCGTCCCACCCCTAATTTTCACCCATTACGTCCCACCCCTAATCTTCACCCATTACGTCCCACCCCTAATTTTTACCCATTGCGTCCCACCCCTAATTTTCACCCATTGCGTCCCACCCCTAATTTTCACCCATTACGTCCCACCCCTAATTTTCACCCATTACGTCCCACCCCTAATTTTCACCCATTACGTCCCACCCCTAATTTTCACCCATTACGTCCCACCCCTAATTTTCACCCATTGCGTCCCACCCCTAATTTTCACCCATTACGTCCCACCCCTAATTTTCACCCATTACGTCCCACCCCTAATTTTCACCCATTGCGTCCCACCCCTAATTTTCACCCATTACGTCCCACCGCTAATTTTCACCCATTACGTCCCACCGCTAATTTTCACCCATTACGTCCCACCGCTAATTTTCACCCATTACGTCCCACCGCTAATTTTCACCCATTACGTCCCACCCCTAATTTTCACCCATTACGTCCCACCCCTAATTTTCACCCATTACGTCCCACCCCATATCATATAAATCATTGCAGATTGTTGTTGTTATATATAAATTGAGTATGAACGTAAATGATGAGTACTTAGCATGAAAGATCAAGAACGTGAGAGAGAGTGAAAAAGAAATCACGACAGATGACGATTGCATTTTATAAATCAATGAGGAAAAAAAATGATATTTTATCCTTTCTTTTCATTTCTTCTTTTTTATTATATAGATTGCTTTTTGCCGGGGCTCGGTTGGGTCATGCCCCTAAACTGATGGGGATGCTGCACGAACAGTTTAAGGTCCCATGGCCTGCAACATTCACATTGGTAAGTAGTGAGACATGTCGTTAGTGTATGATTGTTATGCAAATAATCTTTTTGTTCTCCTACATTAGTATTCGATAGCTTTTTTTTTTACATTAAAGGTAATCACTTATCAAGGCCCAAAGGCCACTCGAGGATAAGAGTTAAAGAGTTTGACTCGAGGATAGGGGTCAAAGAGTTTGACTCGAGGATAGAGGTTAAAGAGTTTGACTGGTGGATGATGAGACAACATTGCGTTCACCGGCACGATGGTTATAGCAGGGCAGAAATTGATTATTTACGGGGACGGTTCAACAAGAACTTGTTTACATTGGACTTGAAGACGATCATATTGTAGTCGGCAGGGAAGCAGGCTCGCGGCACTGTGTTCCGCAGAGGGGCAGTTCTAGGAGAGAAGCTCTGCCCATGGAAGTTTCGTTTCGTCTAGGACACGTAGGAGGCGAAAAAGTACATACATGGATCTGTTCAGTTATTGATTTCTGACACATGTTGACATATGTTCACTTTTACTGCTGCTGTTTACGTTTTAACGTCCAAAACGACCGTTTCATCAATTAAAACGCGAATTTGGAAGGCTGTTGCCGTACGCACGTTTTCAGCGGCCCGAATTACCTTTCCAGCTTCGTAAAACATAATTTTGAACGCTAGAAACGTCTCGACGTAAATTCACTAGACCAACTCGACAATCAACTAAATCCCATTCATTCACTGTGGAGGTCCCCAGATGCCAGAGAGCCTTCTACTCAAATAGCTTCTGGCCTCCAGAACTCATTCCCTGCCCCCTGTTTCCCCGACAGTACTGACATGCAGAAATTTAAAACTTATGTAAACAGACATCTCGCTGCGCAGATCCCAATTTAGGTTGACCCCCCCCAACCTTCTCCCCTTTTCTTTTTTCTCAGTAGCCCCTTACGTCTACAGTGGCGGCCTGCCTTGTTTGGGGTGAACTATGTTAAAAAAATATTATAGAATAAAGTAAATGGAAGACATATAAAATAAACTATTTGCTAACCGTTTAATTTACATTACTGCAACAAGATTAGTTATAGTTTAATACGAATTTGGTTCAATTACCAACTTTGACGGTCTAGGAAACCGGCAATGTTGGTAATTGAACCAAATTGTCGGTCTTCTAGACCGGCAATGTTGGTAATTGAACCAAATTGTTATAAAACGTTGTACAGAAAAGAAAACGTTGTACTTTCTTTCATTAACAACTTAAACAATTTATAATGATAAAAAGTTAACATTTTTAATAAAAATACTTATATTGGGTTCAGGAATGACAGGAGGAGTTTCTTGGGTTCTCTAATTTTCACGGAAAATACCGAGACGCAGCTCCCTATTTACTTCCCCATCACGAAGACACAAGATCGGTTTTTAATCTTTAAAAAATCCAGCCCCCCCCCCCAAAAAAAAAGGCAGACTTTGGATTGGGACAATAATTCAAGTTGCCTCAGTCTAGAAGGATTTCATCTTTACTAACCGAAGACAGAAAAGATAAAGTCTAGCATCAGGACAGATACTACACTTTGCTCCTAGCCCAAATTCCAAGGATGGTTTCAGATCTCTTTAGAATGGAGATCACGGTTACAACTTTGCGTAAAGTATTATTCTTAATTTTGATTTTCTCAATTAATTGTGCACTTCTGTGTGTGTCAAGTCCGACTGTATATCGCGTGCACAATTATTAATAACTCTAACCTTTACCATAACCCTAACCCTAACCCTAACCTTTACCATAACCATAACCCTAACCCTAACCTTTACCATAACCCTAACCCTAACCCTAACCTTTACCATAACCCTAACCCTAACCCTAACCTTTACCATAACCATAACCCTAACCCTAACCTTTACCATAACCCTAACCCTAACCCTAACCTTTACCATAACCCTAACCCTAACCCTAACCTTTACCATAACCCTAACCCTAACCCTAACCTTTACCATAACCCTAACCCTAACCCTAACCTTTACCATAACCATAACCCTAACCTTTACCATAACCCTAACCCTAACCTTTACCATAACCCTAACCCTAACCCTAACCTTTACCATAACCCTAACCCTAACCCTAACCTTTACCATAACCATAACCCTAACCTTTACCATAACCCTAACCCTAACCTTTACCATAACCCTAACCCTAACCCTAACCTTTACCATAACCATAACCCTAACCTTTACCATAACCCTAACCCTAACCTTTACCATAACCCTAACCCTAACCCTAACCTTTACCATAACCATAACCCTAACCTTTACCATAACCCTAACCCTAACCTTTACCATAACCCTAACCCTAACCCTAACCTTTACCATAACCCTAACCCTAACCTTTACCATAACCCTAACCCTAACCCTAACCTTTACCATAACCCTAACCCTAACCTTTACCATAACCCTAACCCTAACCCTAACCTTTACCATAACCCTAACCCTAACCTTTACCATAACCCTAACCCTAACCCTAACCCTAACCTTTACCATAACCATAACCCTAACCCTAACCTTTACCATAACCCTAACCCTAACCCTAACCTTTACCATAACCCTAACCCTAACCCTAACCTTTACCATAACCCTAACCCTAACCTTTACCATAACCCTAACCCTAACCCTAACCTTTACCATAACCATAACCCTAACCTTTACCATAACCCTAACCCTAACCTTTACCATAACCCTAACCCTAACCCTAACCTTTACCATAACCCTAACCCTAACCCTAACCTTTACCATAACCATAACCCTAACCTTTACCATAACCCTAACCCTAACCTTTACCATAACCCTAACCCTAACCCTAACCTTTACCATAACCCTAACCCTAACCCTAACCTTTACCATAACCATAACCCTAACCTTTACCATAACCCTAACCCTAACCTTTACCATAACCCTAACCCTAACCCTAACCTTTACCATAACCATAACCCTAACCTTTACCATAACCCTAACCCTAACCTTTACCATAACCCTAACCCTAACCCTAACCTTTACCATAACCATAACCCTAACCTTTACCATAACCCTAACCCTAACCTTTACCATAAACCTAACCTTAACCCTAACCTTTACCATAACCCTAACCCTAACCTTTACCATAACCCTAACCCTAACCCTAACCTTTACCATAACCCACACCTTAACCTTTACCATAACCCTAACCCTAACCCTAACTTTTACCATAACCCTAACCCTAACCTTTACCATAACCCTAACCCTAACCCTAACCTTTACCATAACCCTAACCCTAACCTTTACCATAACCCTAACCCTAACCCTAACCTTTACCATAACCCTAACCCTAACCTTTACCATAACCCTAACCTTGACCATAACCCTAACCTTTACCATAACCCTAACCTTTACCATAACCCTAACCCTAACCCTAACCTTTACCATAACCATAACCCTAACCTTTACCATAACCCTAACCCTAACCTTTACCATAACCCTAACCCTAACCCTAACCTTTACCATAACCATAACCCTAACCTTTACCATAACCCTAACCCTAACCTTTACCATAACCCTAACCCTAACCCTAACCTTTACCATAACCATAACCCTAACCTTTACCATAACCCTAACCCTAACCTTTACCATAACCCTAACCCTAACCCTAACCTTTACCATAACCCTAACCCTAACCTTTACCATAACCCTAACCCTAACCCTAACCTTTACCATAACCCTAACCCTAACCTTTACCATAACCCTAACCCTAACCCTAACTTTTACCATAACCCTAACCCTAACCTTTACCATAACCCTAACCCTAACCCTAACCTTTACCATAACCCTAACCCTAACCTTTACCATAACCCTAACCCTAACCCTAACCTTTACCATAACCCTAACCCTAACCTTTACCATAACCCTAACCTTGACCATAACCCTAACCTTTACCATAACCCTAACCCTAACCTTTACCATAACCCTAACCCTAACCCTAACCTTTACCATAACTATAACCCTAACCTTTACCATAACCCTAACCATAACCTTTACCATAACCCTAACCCTAACCCTAACCTTTACCATAACCATAACCCTAACCTTTACCATAACCCTAACCCTAACCTTTACCATAACCCTAACCCTAACCCTAACCTTTACCATAACCATAACCCTAACCTTTACCATAACCCTAACCCTAACCTTTACCATAACCCTAACCCTAACCCTAACCTTTACCATAACCCTAACCCTAACCTTTACCATAACCCTAACCCTAACCCTAACCTTTACCATAACCCTAACCCTAACCTTTACCATAACCCTAACCCTAACCCTAACTTTTACCATAACCCTAACCCTAACCTTTACCATAACCCTAACCCTAACCCTAACCTTTACCATAACCCTAACCCTAACCTTTACCATAACCCTAACCCTAACCCTAACCTTTACCATAACCCTAACCCTAACCTTTACCATAACCCTAACCTTGACCATAACCCTAACCTTTACCATAACTCTAACCTTTACCATAACCCTAACCTTTACCATAACCCTAACCTTTACCATAACCCTAACCTTTACCATAACCCTAACCCTAACCATAACCCTAACCTTTACCATAACCCTAACCCTAACCTTTACCATAACCCTAACCTTGACCATAACCCTAACCTTTACCATAACCCTAACCTTTACCATAACCCTAACCTTTACCATAACCCTAACCTTTACCATAACCCTAACCCTAACCATAACCCTAACCTTTACCATAACCCTAACCCTAACCTTTACCATAACCCTAACCTTGACCATAACCCTAACCTTTACCATAACCCTAACCTTTACCATAACCCTAACCTTTACCATAACCCTAACCTTTACCATAACCCTAACCCTAACCCTAACCTTTACCATAACCCTAACCCTAACCTTTACCATAACCCTAACCTTGACCATAACCCTAACCTTTACCATAACCCTAACCTTTACCATAACCCTAACCTTTACCATAACCCTAACCTTTACCATAACCCTAACCTTTACCATAACCCTAACCATAACCCTAACCTTTACCATAACCCTAACCCTAACCTTTACCATAACCCTAACCTTTACCATAACCCTAACCTTTACCATAACCCTAACCTTTACCATAACCCTAACCTTTACCATAACCCTAACCCTAACCATAACCCTAACCTTTACCATAACCCTAACCCTAACCTTTACCATAACCCTAACCTTGACCATAACCCTAACCTTTACCATAACCCTAACCTTTACCATAACCCTAACCTTTACCATAACCCTAACCCTAACCCTAACCTTTACCATAACCCTAACCCTAACCTTTACCATAACCCTAACCTTGACCATAACCCTAACCTTTACCATAACCCTAACCTTTACCATAACCCTAACCTTTACCATAACCCTAACCTTTACCATAACCCTAACCTTTACCATAACCCTAACCCTAACCTTTACCATAACCCTAACCTTGACCATAACCCTAACCTTTACCATAACCCTAACCTTTACCATAACCCTAACCTTTACCATAACCCTAACCTTTACCATAACCCTAACCCTAACCCTAACCTTTACCATAACCCTAACCCTAACCTTTACCATAACCCTAACCTTGACCATAACTCTAACCTTTACCATAACCCTAACCTTTACCATAACCCTAACCTTTACCATAACCCTAACCTTTACCATAACCCTAACCTTTACCATAACCCTAACCCTAACCATAACCCTAACCTTTACCATAACCCTAACCCTAACCTTTACCATAACCCTAACCTTGACCATAACCCTAACCTTTACCATAACCCTAACCTTTACCATAACCCTAACCTTTACCATAACCCTAACCCTAACCATAACCCTAACCTTTACCATAACCCTAACCCTAACCTTTACCATAACCCTAACCTTGACCATAACCCTAACCTTTACCATAACCCTAACCTTTACCATAACCCTAACCTTTACCATAACCCTAACCTTTACCATAACCCTAACCCTAACCCTAACTCTTACCATAACCCTAACCCTAACCTTTACCATAACCCTAACCTTGACCATAACCCTAACCTTTACCATAACCCTAACCTTTACCATAACCCTAACCTTTACCATAACCCTAACCTTTACCATAACCCTAACCCTAACCATAACCCTAACCTTTACCATAACCCTAACCCTAACCTTTACCATAACCCTAACCTTGACCATAACCCTAATCTTTACCATAACCCTAACCTTTACCATAACCCTAACCTTTACCATAACCCTAACCCTAACCATAACCCTAACCTTTACCATAACCCTAACCCTAACCTTTACCATAACCCTAACCTTGACCATAACCCTAACCTTTACCATAACCCTAACCTTTACCATAACCCTAACCTTTACCATAACCCTAACCTTTACCATAACCCTAACCCTAACCCTAACCTTTACCATAACCCTAACCCTAACCTTTACCATAACCCTAACCTTGACCATAACCCTAACCTTTACCATAACCCTAACCTTTACCATAACCCTAACCTTTACCATAACCCTAACCTTTACCATAACCCTAACCCTAACCATAACCCTAACCTTTACCATAACCCTAACCCTAACCTTTACCATAACCCTAACCTTGACCATAACCCTAACCTTTACCATAACCCTAACCTTTACCATAACCCTAACCCTAACCTTTACCATAACCCTAACCTTGACCATAACCCTAACCTTTACCATAACCCTAACCTTGACCATAACCCTAACCTTTACCATAACCCTAACCTTTACCATAACCCTAACCTTTACCATAACCCTAACCTTTACCATAACCCTAACCTTTACCATAACCCTAACCCTAACCATAACCCTAACCTTTACCATAACCCTAACCCTAACCTTTACCATAACCCTAACCTTGACCATAACCCTAACCTTTACCATAACCCTAACCTTTACCATAACCCTAACCTTTACCATAACCATAACCCTAACCCTAACCCTAACCCTAACCTTTACCATAACCCTAACCCTAACCTTTACCCTAACCCTAACTTTGCTTCTCTTGAACACTGACCTGATTTTGGCTGTGATGGGTCCTCGTAAGTTCAGGAATTAAAGGCTAGAGATTGCTTTGATAGACATCATCTTTGAGATAATACCATGAATAAAAATCGGGACGGTTAAGCTCCGGTGAGTGCGAAGCCCTATTCAGGATCACTCTTCACTGATCAGACGATCAGCAAAGTGGCCCCGCATATCAGTAAAAGGTCATGAAACAAAAACTGCTGAACATTAATGACTGAAACTTGATGGACAAGTCAGGCATCGACTGAATTTTATTTGTACTAAATTGCAAAAAGGATTGTGAATTTCATTTACAATTCCATGGGTAGCATTTTTGTGGGGGTCATCTTATATATAGTTTCCATGGGTAGCATTTTTATATATAGTTTCCATGGATAGCATTTTTATATATAGTTTCCATGGGTAGCATTTTTATATATAGTTTCCATGGGTAGCATTTTTATATATAGTTTCCATGGGTAGCATTTTTATATATAGTTTCCATGGGTAGCATTTTTATATATAGTTTCCATGGGTAGCATTTTTATATATAGTTTCCATGGATAGCATTTTTATATATAGTTTCCATGGGTAGCATTTTTATATATAGTTTCCATGGGTAGCATTTTTATATATAGTTTCCATGGATAGCATTTTTATATATAGTTTCCATGGGTAGCATTTTTATATATAGTTTCCATGGGTAGCATTTTTATATATAGTTTCCATGGATAGCATTTTTATATATAGTTTCCATGGGTAGCATTTTTATATATAGTTTCCATGGGTAGCATTTTTATATATAGTTTCCATGGGTAGCATTTTTATATATAGTTTCCATGGGTAGCATTTTTATATATAGTTTCCATGGGTAGCATTTTTATATATAGTTTCCATGGGTAGCATTTTTATATATAGTTTCCATGGATAGCATTTTTATATATAGTTTCCATGGGTAGCATTTTTATATATAGTTTCCATGGGTAGCATTTTTATATATAGTTTCCATGGATAGCATTTTTATATATAGTTTCCATGGGTAGCATTTTTATATATAGTTTCCATGGGTAGCATTTTTATATATAGTTTCCATGGGTAGCATTTTTATATATAGTTTCCATGGGTAGCATTTTTATATATAGTTTCCATGGGTAGCATTTTTATATATAGTTTCCATGGGTAGCATTTTTATATATAGTTTCCATGGATAGCATTTTTATATATAGTTTCCATGGGTAGCATTTTTATATATAGTTTCCATGGGTAGCATTTTTATATATAGTTTCCATGGATAGCATTTTTATATATAGTTTCCATGGGTAGCATTTTTATATATAGTTTCCATGGGTAGCATTTTTATATATAGTTTCCATGGGTAGCATTTTTATATATAGTTTCCATGGGTAGCATTTTTATATATAGTTTCCATGGGTAGCATTTTTATATATAGTTTCCATGGGTAGCATTTTTATATATAGTTTCTATGGGTAGCATTTTTATATATAGTTTCCATGGGTAGCATTTTTATATATAGTTTCCATGGGTAGCATTTTTATATATAGTTTCCATGGGTAGCATTTTTATATATAGTTTCCATGGGTAGCATTTTTATATATAGTTTCCATGGGTAGCATTTTTATATATAGTTTCCATGGGTAGCATTTTTATATATAGTTTCCATGGGTAGCATTTTTATATATAGTTTCCATGGATAGCATTTTTATATATAGTTTCCATGGGTAGCATTTTTATATATAGTTTCCATGGGTAGCATTTTTATATATAGTTTCTATGGGTAGCATTTTTATATATAGTTTCCATGGGTAGCATTTTTATATATAGTTTCCATGGGTAGCATTTTTATATATAGTTTCCATGGGTAGCATTTTTATATATAGTTTCCATGGGTAGCATTTTTATATATAGTTTCCATGGGTAGCATTTTTATATATAGTTTCCATGGGTAGCATTTTTATATATAGTTTCCATGGGTAGCATTTTTATATATAGTTTCCATGGATAGCATTTTTATATATAGTTTCCATGGGTAGCATTTTTATATATAGTTTCCATGGGTAGCATTTTTATATATAGTTTCCATGGGTAGCATTTTTATATATAGTTTCCATGGGTAGCATTTTTATATATAGTTTCCATGGGTAGCATTTTTATATATAGTTTCCATGGGAAGCATTTTTATATATAGTTTCCATGGGTAGCATTTTTATATATAGTTCCATGGGAAGCATTTTTATATATAGTTTCCATGGGTAGCATTTTTATATATAGTTTCCATGGGTAGCATTTTTATATATAGTTTCCATGGGTAGCATTTTTATATATAGTTTCCATGGGTAGCATTTTTATATATAGTTTCCATGGGTAGCATTTTTATATATAGTTTCCATGGATAGCATTTTTATATATAGTTTCCATGGGTAGCATTTTTATATATAGTTCCATGGGTAGCATTTTTATATATAGTTTCCATGGGTAGCATTTTTATATATAGTTTCCATGGGTAGCATTTTTATATATAGTTTCCATGGGTAGCATTTTTATATATAGTTTCCATGGGTAGCATTTTTATATATAGTTTCCATGGGTAGCATTTTTATATATAGTTTCCATGGGTAGCATTTTTATATATAGTTTCCATGGGTAGCATTTTTATATATAGTTTCCATGGGTAGCATTTTTATATATAGTTTCCATGGGTAGCATTTTTATATATAGTTTCCATGGGTAGCATTTTTATATATAGTTTCCATGGGTAGCATTTTTATATATAGTTTCCATGGGTAGCATTTTTATATATAGTTTCCATGGGTAGCATTTTTATATATAGTTTCCATGGGTAGCATTTTTATATATAGTTTCTATGGGTAGCATTTTTATATATAGTTTCCATGGGTAGCATTTTTATATATAGTTTCCATGGGTAGCATTTTTATATATAGTTTCCATGGGTAGCATTTTTATATATAGTTTCCATGGGTAGCATTTTTATATATAGTTTCCATGGGTAGCATTTTTATATATAGTTTCCATGGGTAGCATTTTTATATATAGTTTCCATGGGTAGCATTTTTATATATAGTTTCCATGGGTAGCATTTTTATATATAGTTTCCATGGGTAGCATTTTTATATATAGTTTCCATGGGTAGCATTTTTATATATAGTTTCCATGGGTAGCATTTTTATATATAGTTTCCATGGGTAGCATTTTTATATATAGTTTCTATGGGTAGCATTTTTATATATAGTTTCCATGGGTAGCATTTTTATATATAGTTTCCATGGGTAGCATTTTTATATATAGTTTCCATGGGTAGCATTTTTATATATAGTTTCCATGGGTAGCATTTTTATATATAGTTTCCATGGGTAGCATTTTTATATATAGTTTCCATGGGTAGCATTTTTATATATAGTTTCTATGGGTAGCATTTTTATATATAGTTTCCATGGGTAGCATTTTTATATATAGTTTCCATGGGAAGCATTTATATATAGTTTCCATGGGTAGCATTTTTATATATAGTTTCCATGGGTAGCATTTTTATATATAGTTTCCATGGGTAGCATTTTTATATATAGTTTCCATGGGTAGCATTTATATATAGTTTCTATGGGTAGCATTTTTATATATAGTTTCCCTGGATAGCATTTTTATATATAGTTTCCCTGGATAGCATTTTTATA
This sequence comes from Sepiola atlantica, assembly GCA_963556195.1. Classification (NCBI taxonomy): domain Eukaryota; kingdom Metazoa; phylum Mollusca; class Cephalopoda; order Sepiida; family Sepiolidae; genus Sepiola; species Sepiola atlantica. Next base: position 8,843,847 of record OY744543.1, on the reverse strand, counting down.
TATAGTTTCCATGGATAGCATTTTTATATATAGTTTCCATGGATAGCATTTTTATATATAGTTTCCATGGGTAGCATTTTTATATATAGTTTCCATGGGTAGCATTTTTATATATAGTTTCCATGGATAGCACTTTTATATATAGTTTCCATGGATAGCATTTTTATATATAGTTTCCATGGATAGCATTTTTATATATAGTTTCCATGGGTAGCATTTTTATATATAGTTTCCATGGGTAGCATTTTTATATATAGTTTCCATGGATAGCACTTTTATATATAGTTTCCATGGATAGCATTTTTATATATAGTTTCCCTGGATAGCATTTTTATATATAGTTTCCCTGGATAGCATTTTTATATATAGTTTCCATGGATAGCATTTTTATATATAGTTTCCATGGATAGCATTTTTATATATAGTTTCCATGGATAGCATTTTTATATATAGTTTCCATCGATAGCATTTTTATATATAGTTTCTATGGGTAGCATTTTTATATATAGTTTCCATGGATAGCATTTTTATATATAGTTTCCATGGATAGCATTTTTATATATAGTTTCCATGGATAGCATTTTTATATATAGTTTCCATGGATAGCATTTTTATATATAGTTTCCATGGATAGCATTTTTATATATAGTTTCCATGGGTAGCATTTTTATATATAGTTTCCATGGGTAGCATTTTTATATAGTTTCCATGGGTAGCATTTTTATATAGAGTTTCCATGGGTAGCATTTTTATATATAGTTTCCATGACGGTGTTATAATCAAGAAACACTTCGATATAGTTCTATTCTTTTTTTATATAATTTCAAATTTTGCAAGTTCTTCATGCTCCACCATGTAGATGTTCTTCATGCTCCACCATCAATGTAATATTTATGATGTCTTATTTAAAGTAGAATTGAAAATGGAAAATGTATTTGTATTTTTGTTTTGCAGTGTGTTTGGTCTTTAATCATGCTTTACACGGGTGGTGTGTTGCAATTTATGGAGTTTATCAGTTTGTACGCCACTTACATGGGATTGAATGTTACTTTGGCGCTTCTCTACTACAGGTGGAAAGCACCAGACGTGCACAGGCCATATAAGGTAAGTCGTATGTTCGTGACAAGCGATCTTTCATGAACAGTCTCTATCTATCTATCTATCTATCTATCTATCTATCTATCTATCTATTTCACTCACTCACTCACTCACTCACTCTATCTATCTATCTATTTCACTCACTCACTCACTCACTCACTCACTCACTCACTCACTCACTCACTCTATCTATCTATCTATCTCTGTCCATATCTATCTATCTATCTATCTATCTATCTATCTATCTATCTATCTATCTATCTATTTCACTCACTCACTCACTCACTCTATCTATCTATCTATCTATTTCACTCACTCACTCTATCTATCTATCTCACTCACTCACTCTATCTATCTATCTATCTATCTATCTATCTATCTATCTATTTCTCTCACTCACTCACTCACTAACTCTATCTATCTATCTATCTATCTTATATTATCTTTTTATATGCGGTGGCCGATAGTATGGGCGTACCATTAAGTCAGGTTCATTTTATATTCCAATAACCATGTTTTATTATTATTTATTTTTCAAATTTCCAAAAAAAAACATTTCTGTGAGATGTATATTTACGGTCCATTTCTTTTGCCGTGAGCCAAACAACATTTTTATATCAATATCGTCTCTGCAACACTACAAAATCACCAGAAAAATTCACGAAGAAGTAAATATATATACCTAGGTTAAATATATATACCTAGGTTAAATATACATACCTAGGTTAAAAAGGGTGAAAATAATCCAGACATTATTCAAGGCTAAACATATTTATTTTCATATTCTCAATATATGTCTAACTAAACAATTATGAATTTCTTAAAATTATGCAAATATATGTAATATTAGTAGATACGCATTTCCCCGTTTTCCATTTAACTCGACCAAGTATATCTTATCGCCTAACATGTCACCCCCCCAGCTCCATTTACAAATATCTGGTAGCACACAACATCCCACCCCCAAATACTTTAGAAAAGTATTAATAAAAAACACCGCCATCCTCGCTATCTCAAATTGCAACCTGCGCCTCCCCATGATCGAAACCTTACTTATTCGAGATAACGAATCCACCATCAACCAAGCTCGATACGAGAGGGAGGAGAGGGTATATTAAGATGCTTTTAAAACGGGTTTAATCGACCGTCACCATAAATTCACTAATTTTATTTTGTAACTCACCATGTGCCCGACGAAGACTCATGAAAATCGAAAACGTTTGCAAGTAGGGTGATTTCTTGTTCACATTAGATCGTTGGTCCGACAACACAAAAAATTTATAAAAACGAAAACAAATAAGAACTGTCACTTCTTTTTAATCAAACATGTATCAAACAAAAACTGCTGCCCAATATATATATATATATATATATATATATATATATATATATATATATATATATATATATATATATGCAAACATTATTAAATAACACGGAGTGTTTTGCTTGATAAGACTTTTTTATTTTTTCAATTTTCCGAATAGTCCATTACGCATTTCGGTCAAATTGGTGGGTTTCTTGTTCCAGTTTTCTTTCATTTTCGCGAGTACTTTCGATTTTATTCGTCAAACTCTCTTCAGGTGGTGTTAGTCTATGTTGGATACTTAAAAATGTTGTAACTAGTTTCGTAATTCACATTATTGGCTGTTGGATGTTTAGTTTTTATGTAGAGGGCTTCATGAATTTTTAATCTTTTGGTGTTGGTATCGTGGTGTTGTTAACTAGAATGTGTCTATATTCAGAAGTGGGCAGAGATATGTTGACAATTGGAACTAGTGTCATAGAGATGTAAGGTGAGTCTTTGGGAAAGTGTTGTGGTAGTTAAACCGATGTAACGATTAGTTTTATTATTGTCGGAGATACATTTTCTCACGGGGCATTGAAACTGATATATTGCATTGGTTCTTTCTAATGCATTTTGGGAAGTGTTATTTTTAATTACATGTTTTGATGTTTCCAATAATAAATAATGAATCTTATTTTGTTATTAGAATCGATGTATTATATTTTTTTGAGCTTCTTCATCCAATTTAAAGTTCGGATGCATTTGGTTACAGTAGAATAGATTTATGTAGTGGGAATTATTGAGCTGATTATTATTAGTATTGACTAAGTTTCTAATCATTAATTGTATTTGTTCGTTTACAATATAATTGGGAAATTGATTTTTAATTAAAACTTTATTAATGTTTGAATAAATTAAAGCATTAAAAACGTGTTATTTAAAAATATTTGCCTAAATAAAAATATGCTGCCTAAGTACACAGACACACAATATATATATCTAATTGTTACAGCGCTTGCTTACGGAGTCTAGGTTGACTCTGTGGCAGGGGTTCGAACCGTGCGACCGTCCGAGATTATCATCCCTGCCCTGCTAGCGTATGTAGGTACAAAAATATTTAATATTATTTATTTAAAATAAATATATATATATATATATATATATATATATATATATATCAGTAAATAAATATTTTTTATTATTATTAATAAATAATTTTTTAAATAAATAAATATATGTTTACTTATAGTTAAATAAATACTTTTATATGTATATATATATGTATATATGTATGTATATATGTATATATATGAGACGATTTTCCCCTATTAAATTGATGTTTATAGGTTTCTTAACAAGACACATACTAAATCTATTTCGTTGGTGATTCGTGTTCTTCAAAAATGGGGTTTAATCGATTTTATTGATTTTAATATTTAATCAAGATCAATATTTTATTTTTTACCTACTCGACTTTAGTCAGGGATCTTTTATTTTTCGTTTTTTTAACTTTTATTTTTATTTTACCAATATTTAAAAAAATAAAATTTTGTAAAGATAAATTTAATTATTATAGTATTGTTTAAAATATTAATTAACCCAAATTATTAGAAAACTAAGGCCTATTTTAGTACGTGCGTCTGTGAAACTTGGTGTTTATTATTGTATATATATGTATAATATTCATATCTTTCACCTTTGATTTTAATTTAATTAAATCTTTGACAAGATGTTGTAGCATCGAAACGTTGGCTGATTGGCGTAAGCCTATAATATTGTTTGTGTAATAACTATATAAATGTTCTATTTGGTATTGAGCACTCTTGAAAAAATTGGTTTTATTTTCACATATTTGAACTTGGTCAAATGTATTTCTTGGAAAGCTGCTTCTCTTTTCCTTACGCATCAGTGTAATTACTACGAACTTTTCCCCATCCTCTGATATATATTTTTGCACTTCTATGTCCAGTGCTGTTGTTCTATTCTTGCTATATATTTTTGTTATACTACACTTCCTATTTTCTTATAATTCCTGATTTTTTTCTTATAGGAGTTTTTTTTATAAAGATGTTTTCTTTATCTTCCTCTACAATCTTCCCCCTACCCTCTCACTTTCCACATCCTCTTTCAAGATGTTTAAAAGAAAAACTCTGTAAAAAAATACTTAAACCTATATTTTCTATTTTTATTTTTATTTTTATTTTCATTCTTATTTTATTTATTTCATTTTCATTTTCTATTTTTATTGTTATTATATTTTATTTTTATTTCTATTTTTATTTTTATTCATTATTTTTATATTATTTTATTTTTTTGTTTTAATATTTTTTTTACTTTTTATTTTCATTTTTTTAAATTTATTTATTTTATTTTATTTTGTTTTATCTTATTTAATCCTTAAATCTCCTTTTAAAAAAGAAAATATATTTGGAAAATTTTGTGTCCTATTTTTTTATATGTACCGGTGATTTGTTTATAAGTATCATTGTGTTATTTTCTTCTCCTATGCTACCAACACATCCATCAGTGATTCTTTCTGTCAGCGGATGTTTCTCTAGAACTAAGTTTTTAAATTTGTTTGTAAGACGTTGCTATAGGCGCTGATGAAGACGCGTTTTGGACCAACTTTATGAAATAAAGTATTTCAAAACTGTTTTGAAACGATCGTAAGCCATAATGGACTTCATGTTGTGATTCTTGAACAGTAAAAGTAATGCTTTGATTCATTATATATATATATATAATGTCTAAAGAAGGTTTGAGTCATTTTAAACAAAGAAAGAAAATGCAGTTTAAATTCCCAAAGAAACTAAATCCAAGATATTGCAGACTTAGCACTTGCATAAGCCGACCCACCGTTGGAAAATTCATAAATAAACAAGAGATTCAAGTATCTAACGGTGAAACAAAAACAGGGGACCTTAACTTGAGCGTGAAATATTAAAACGGGGATCATCAGCTGTTTACCATGTAACTGTTTCAGAGATTTAAAAACAGGACAGTTATAATATTAATGGCTCTCCAATGGTACTGATCAAACGACCATTTCCCCAATAATCAAGTGTAGAAATAATTCAGCTCGAATTTCACTAATATATACATAAATAAATAAATAATAATAATAATATAATAGTAATAATAATAATATATTACCCTTAAGACTACAGTATATATATATATAGTATATATATATGTGTGTGTGTGTGTGTGTGTTTGTTTGATAGGGGTGTGGTCTTTATCAATTCGGACCCCCATGCCTGGATTTCCTCTCTCTAATTCGAGATTGCCTTTCGGACATGGACGATTGGGTGATGGATGATTGGGAACCGAAACGCCGGAAAGCTGATATCGAACTCATTAAGAAAAGCTATTTCTCGCAGAGTGAAATAAGAACAACGTCCATTCTTTAGGGGGTCTTATAGTTTGGGTCTCAGATATAGCAGACACTGAGAGAGAGAGAGAGACCGACCGACCGACCGACCCTTAATTGCTCTTATCTAATTCCTCGTATTCGTTTGTTCGATTTCTGCCATCGCAACTAAATGATTTTCAATTATCAAACCGGCTCTTCCTTCTCAGATGACGTAATTCTCTATCCGGTTCCTATCTCCTATCTGTTTTCTTCCATTAAGCTGATTTGACCTTAGAACTTTTCAATACAGTTGAACGAAAAATAACCGTTATTGAAAACTAGCTAAATATATACAACGTTCTCATATATATATATATATATATATATATATATATATATATATATATAT
>OY744543.1:8815200-8832700 GCA_963556195.1 Sepiola atlantica | reverse complement strand
TACATTCATATCCCATATGATTTTGTGTTTTTCGTTTTCTAGTACAGTTTCTGGTTTGTGTTTGTACCGTTTTTTTGCATATTATTATTATTATTATTATTATTATTATTATTATTATTATTATTATTATTATTATTATTATTATTATTATTATTAGTAGTAGTAGTAGTAGTAGTAGTAGTGTGACTGTTTCTCCCTATGACACCACTCAGTATATCAAGGATGTTTCATGCCAAAGTTGGTGCTTAATGCTTAGTCGTTTTGAAGCCTATTAATGTTTGTGTTTAATATTAGCATCAGTTGTGTCACTGGCAGCATTAACATAGTGCCCCCTTCCCTTCTGGATGATACACCCGATCGTTCAAGGATGCTTTATTACAAATGTGGTGCAATTCTGACGAGTAGGTTTAGAGCTTATAAGTGAGAAACGCAGATACAACCAGTCACAACATTCTCAACTTTTATGTAAACTATTTATTTTATTTTTCAGAAAAAATCACCGTCACGTGCCAGAAGATCTTCAGCCTAAGAGCAGGTTCATAGAACTTAAAAAGACTAAAAAACAAAAAAAAACAAGAAAACAAAGAAGAAACGAAAAAAGAAAGAAGAAACATTGACAATTACATCGAAAACGATAACACAACGAAAAAGAGCGAACGTAATCGCTTCAAACCTCATTAAACTGTCTTAATTGACGTGATTGTCACAGTTGGTAGTGATGATTATTACGTCCGCATCGGCGGTGGTTCTACCAAAGATACGCGAATAAATCCGTCGACCTTCTTTAAACGTATAATTATCAATGCGATTAGATCAGCGGGAATACAACAGATATTCTTTCAAAGTCTGTCGAAACCGACACAAACTAATTTATAAACTAAATTAGAAAATTAGCTTAGCTTTAATAGATTTAAACGGGCGATAGAGTTCGAGTCCGTATCGAACTCTTAACATCTTTTCGTTTACAATTGTTCGCAAATATACACTTCAGTAATTAAAAAAAAGAACTGTTTTATATGAGTGTACACATAAGAGTAAAACAACAATAACTAAAAAAAAAAAATGTTGCTATTCAGAAATATATTTTGCTAGCAAGAATCCCGGCGCTATCTAGAAATGATTGAAGACCATCGTGTACACTTGCTCCCAGCCCTGAACCCCATATTAACATTTTAATTTGTTTTTTCTAAAATTTTCGATATTTAAATTAAAATAAAATAATGTAAAACGTTGGCATTGTTGCTTATGGAATTCTGGCGCGAACGCAGACACCTCCAAGCCATCTAATACACTATTGATATATCGGAAAATTTAATTCTACGTAAAATTTCACCTGAGAAAAATTATTTGATCTTGATATAAGTTTTGTTTTCAATTGCACCCGCGGACCGAAACACAAAAACACCACCCATCTATAATACTAAAACTGTGATCAGCTTAATTGCTTGGTTGTTTTCACATTGAATGTTTTAGACTGTGTGAGGAGGGGAAAGAGACGAGAAGTAGTGGGAGCAAAGACGGGGTAGTAGTAGTAGAATCAGTACCAGCGTAATTGAAGGAGACTAAGCCGATGATTTAAATAAATAAATGACGTAAATTAAAAAGATAAATGGAAAGGGAGGGTAGTAGCAGCGGCTTAAGTTTGGTTGTGAAGGGCAATGAAACGAGAAGAGGTGGGGGTAGTAGTAGCAGCACGTGAGAGAAGGAGAGTAAGAGGATATCATAAAAAATAAATAACGTAAATAAAGAAGAAATGGAAAAGGAGATAAACAACAGAAGCGTGTGTTTAGCGAATATGAACGAATCAGATCAGAAAGGGAGAGAGGCGGGGAATCGTAGCAACAGCAGCGTAAGAGAAGGATAAGTGGATTACTTAAAAATCAAAGACGTAAATAAAGAAGAAATTCGCCCGTTATCGTCAAACATACGCTGTTTCTACCCTCCTTTGAGTAGCGGTAGCGTATGTTTGGCGATGAACGGTAAATGAGAAGAAAAGTGGTGGTGGGGGGAGAGGAATAGAGGTAGGAGTAGTGTAAGAAGGAGATTAAGAAGATGACGTAAATAAGTAAATGACATAAATAAAGAAGAACGGATATACGAGAGGCGAAGTTAGAGGAAAGAATGAGTAAAAAGAGGGAGGAGAGAAGAAAAATGGGCAATCTACCAACGTTGACCCAGCGGGTTTATGTCGTCTTTTATATCATAGCTTTTTATTTTGAACGAACATTTTTTGTAGTTTACTTCTTATGATGTATCAGCATGTAAAAAAAAATGTTAAAATACTATTAAAAAAATATAAAATTAATGGCAAAATTTGAGATAAAATTAATGGCAAAATTAATAGCAAAGTTATGTTTTATGATCGTCTTACAATAAAGTTAATTGACGAAGCAAACCTATTCTGTGAATATCTATTGTTTATACCATTCATTAATTTGGGGACAAAATTAGCGTCTGCGGGGTTAGAAAAATAGATGTTCTTTCATGAAAAAATAAAGAGAAATATCTCTAAAATAGTTTTAAAATTATTTCTCCTGAACTAATTAAAATTAAAAATCATATATATATATATATATATATATATATATATATATATATATATATATATATATATATATATATAAGGAAGGAAAGATGAAGATAAAAAATTGCATGAAATTACATAACATTGATACAAATTTTATTACATCGAAAGTTCAGATGCAAGGAGTTACACTAATCCTTAAACCATGGGTTTTCAAATAAATATCACATTACGGAATTTTATCCTCTGACGAAAAGAGTTTTATCTTTGAAAAAACCTGGGTTTAAGGATCAGTGTAACTCATTGCATCTGAACTTTCGATGTAATAAAATTTGTATCAATTTATGCAATTTTTATCTTCATCTTTCCTTCTTTAAATTGATTGCTCTACTCAACGTATTGAGATTTACTTTATCACGATAGATCACTTTAACGGTACTTCACCTATCGTTAATCCTATTCTATATATATATATATTACTTGATAGCTGCATTCCAATGACAACAGGAAAAATCAATACCACATCGTAATTTTTATATTCACTTAAAATTCCTTTATTTTCAGATTTTCTTACGCTGTGAAACGCGCATAAGAAAATACATACACATTGAAAAAGAGAGACGACACATTACTTTCGTTTTATCAATAAATTACTTTAAAAATACATCTTGTTTTGATTCGAAAAATACTAGTATATCACGACCCGGTAGAATATAACACACTTGAACTAAATAGATTAGTGATTGAGAGATAAAATAAGGTTATTTGGAGGGAGATTTGCAAGATCATTTTGCTTATAAACTGTAACAATCACATAAGGATTTTATCACATAAGGATTCACATTTTTATTTTAATAAATATAGATATTTATTAAAATATTCAAAATCGAACAAAAAAGTATTTCACGTGCACGGATGTTAATTTCTTTTAGATATACTAGCAAATATATGCTCCCTCCGATCGCATATTTTTTGCTAGTTGTTTTATTTAATTGCTCTCCCTCATTCTTTTTTTCTCTCTCTCTTTCTCTCTCTTTCTCTCGCTTTCTTGAAATAGAACTTTCTGTGCGTTCGAATAATCAGAGGGCGGGTAACCAAATGTTGAAATGGCCACAATCTAATTTAATTACGTAACTCAATTATATAGATAAAAAAACAGTCTTAATTAATTCTATTTATAATTTTATTAAGATTATTATACAGGAAAATATTTTAAATACATTTGGAAGTCTGAAAAAACAAAAAACAATCATGAGTGTATATTTGCGAATATTAATTGATTAGAAGCTTTAAAACAAATTAATTATGTAAATTTGAAAGACGCGTGATGTTTGAGGAAGTTATGGAATGGGTATATATAGGAGCTGATAAGTAGATATAAAAAGAGAGCGATCAAAACTAATGATATAGTTTCGGCTCCAGACAGACAGACACACATAATCTCTATTATAATTAGTTTTATAATAAATATATATATATATATATATATATATATATATATATATATATATATATATATATATAAGGGAATTAACTTTCTCTCTCTCTCTCTTCTTGTCTATGAGAGAGAGAGAGAGATAGAGAGAGATATAGAGAGAGAAGCGATGATCCAAACTGGTAAAAATATAATTGTTACAGCTGTACCCGTGAGAGGGCGCCAATAGTGATGTTACTGTCTCTATATCTATATCTCTCTTTTTGCGACACAATGAAAACAGAATGTAATCTCGAATAAAATAAAGACTATATTTTTGTACAACTGCCTTCGTGTTTTACTTTTTGGCGACGACGAAGAATAATCTCCACCATTCTCCACCACACAAAATAGGTCTTGAATCAACAGAAGTTACACACACAAAAAAATCAATCCCATCATGCAACACAATGATATTTTATTGACTTGTCTTGAAGAGGTTGATGACCTATAGCATTCCAATGAAACTAAAACTATGATTAAAATAATTAAAATCCGAAACAGATTTTTTTATATTTCTCACAAGTAAATTAAGATTCATTTTGAAAAAAAAAAAATGTTCATTTGTAAATAAATAAAAATAAAAAGGAAATAAGCATCACGAATACACACATGCAAATTATATATGATATAAAGAGTGACTCGGTGGCGAAGTGATTAACGATGCGGGTTCGAACCCAATTCGTTCCACAGAAACACTTTCATCAAAACCCACTCCTGACCTTGTGTCTAACCTTTTGGAAGGGAGGTAAATAAAACGCATAAGATACGGAATAAACACAATATTGTAGTTTATATTTTGTAGAATGTTTATCTTCATTCTACCTTTCTCTCTTTCAAGTGTCCTCTCCTCTCCCAATCGTCTCCCTTTTCCTCTTATCAGCCTCCTCCTCCTCCTCCTTCTTCTTCTTCTTCTTCTTCTTCTTCTTCTTCTTTTTCGACTCATTCTGACTCCTTCTCATCTTCCTCCTTTTCCTACTCCTCCCCACTCTTCTTCTTCTTCTTCTTCTTCTTCTTCTTCTTCTTCTTCTTCTTATTTTTCTTTTCTTTCTTCTTCTTCACCTTGTTATTCCTCTTCTACTTTTTTCTTTTTTTCTTCTTCTTGTTCCTTTTGTGTTTGTTGTTGTTGTTCTTCTTCTTCTTTTTCTTTACCACCACCACCATCGTCAATTTTCTTACTTCTCTAAAAGCACAAAACAAACGCCATCATGCGTCTTTCTCCTTAGGTTATATATTCTCTCTCCTCTTTTCCATAAATTGTCACTTCCTATCTGAATACCATCTTCATAAAACATGCCATTTTCATTATAAGATTACTTGAGAAACGAAATATAAAAATCTCCTTTATGTGTTCAAACTTTTGAAATGCATTTGAATTTCGCTGGAATGCTGTATCCACTCTGATTGAGTTATTTTATTTGGGATCCAAACCTTTATTGTAAACAACCAATGACATTAAGAAATGCTGTATTATTTTAACACATCTTATTTTAAAATAAAACGTAAAATTGATAATTTAAAATCAATTCTTTTTGCGTAACATATTTAATTTTTTCTCTTACAAATCTTAAAAATAATCGAAATCGTCAAAAAAAAGAAGAGAATATTTTTATACTTATCTACAAACAACAATCACTTTCTGTTGCATCAACCATAAAACTTTTTTTGAGGGGCAGACAGTAACAAAGATTTGAGAAGAACAGTACATAAATTGACCATTGTTTTCTTGATGAAAATCTAATGGATTCGGTTAAAAAAGAATAATGGAACTTTTTTTCAAAACACGTGGTCGTCAGGCTGTGTGTTGTATTTTATTGAGTACACACACGGTCGAAATAAAAGGGGAATAATAAAAAAAAACGGTTTAATATGTACACACACATACACACATATATACATTTATTCTCACAGATACAGTTTGTCAAAGAAAAAGGTAGAAGGGACATAGGACACATAAATAAAATGGACGAACATCACAGGCGTTATTAGCAACGTTAATTGTCGCAACACAAGTACATGTGTTGCCAGGACAAACAAAGAGAGAGAGAGAGAGATAACTTAATTTATTACTAATGTTGATGGGGCCGACGAACAGAATGTGAAAGCCGTTTGTGAAATGCGAGTTATGAAAAACATGCAAAGATGGACAGCCAGTCGAATTGTGTTATCTAGTTGATTAGTGATGCTTCAAGATCTGATCCAAGAAAGATCTGATCCAAGAAAGATAACTCCCTGACAATCCTGAGCCGACAGTATTTTAAATGTGTTAATATAATTCCGTTGTTTTCTTATTTCTATTGGCCCTATTTACACTCCTATCCGACGAGGTCAATCTCTAATGTGTGATATTTGCATCTTTCTAAAAATGGACACTCTGGATAGAACAACAAAAAAAGATTTCTTCAGTCGAGAAGGATTTCTCTTTCTCTCACCGAGGAGAGAACAGATACTACACTTTAATCGGAAAGTGAACGCAGCAACTTATTTCTATTTGTGTGGCGGATTACTTAATACACACACACACTAAAAATATCCACGATCATTAGGAAAATAGGAACGTATTGTGAGTGCTTGAATCATGTGACATGCACAGATTAACGTTTTCCGCCATCTTGGATCTCATCATGTCAAAGGACGCCCATACATTTCTCAACGGTATTAATTCATAAGAGAACGGAATAGAGCCGACTCGATTTGTACTCGGTTTGCCGATTTCAGTTTTCGCCACTTACTTATATCTTTTGTTATTTTCCGTAATTATTGGTTTGTCACGTGTTGCATTGGATCTAGGATACACAAATACAACCCAGGATTAGATACTCAAAAACTACCCTATTTGTTTTTATGCCGGGATTTCGATTTCCTATTCATAAGAACACAACAACAGTTACATGTTTTAAAAGAAGATTCGGTGTTTACGATTTTTACTTAAATAAAAATTAGTTAAATTGTAAAATGAATAGAAAATTTTATATCATTGCTTCTACATTTATAACGACGGCTTTTTCGGGTTATCTTTTCCGAGCACAATGCCGCCATTTTTCGTGTTGTGTTATCGTAGAAGGAAGAAAGGACAAAAATGAAGAAACAGCTGCATTTACATGCATATATTTATTCAAGGTAAACAATTTATCGAAGACAAACGTAAAAAGAAGTTACCTACTCAATAGGGAAAGCAAACTACATTAGTATCTAAGAAATAATACATTACTACCCAAATACAATGAATATGAACATGTGTTGCCGGGATCGCAGATAGAGAATATGCGTGAACAATATATACATACATATGATTTACATTTGTTTTAGTTGTGTTCTGGGAGTCTATGCGACTTCTACCAGAAAACATTACCTGACAGACGAAGCGCCAGTATTTGTTAAAGCCATGCAAAACTGCCCAGCCGGCGCGGTCGGACCACACCCGACGACATTGAAGGACAAGACAGAAAGAAAATAAAAAGATTTCGTTCTAAAATACGCAAATGTGCGGAACGAGTTTTCCTAACTTCCAGACAAGAGAGCGTACTCCTAACGTTTGCCAGAATAAGTCCATGGGAGATAACTCTGATGTATCTCTAAGGGAGACAACTAAAACAATTTTGTGGCCAACAAAATGAAAGCGACTTTTTATATTTGAACTAATGTCACGTTTTAATACTTGTTTGATGTAAACTAAACATTCACAGCTTTTAATTGTATTTAATGGATTTTATTTAATTTATTTAATGAACTTTCGAAAAATTAAATAATAAAAAAAAATAATTTTTTAGTTAGATCACGTGGTACATGAACGCGATTGTGTTTAACGGATTCATTTTATTTAAAGAAACATGGCTGCATTTCTCTTCTTTAACTTAGATTTATGCTTTAATCAAATTTCTATTTGAAACATAAAAAAATATGTACTTTTAATTTTTATAAGAAAAAATAATCACTTAAACTAAATTTATTGATTCTTTATTAAATTAAATATCGAAAGGCAAAAAAAAAAATTTATTTATTTTATTTATAAATAAATATTTTTTTTAATCAAAATTAATTGTAAAGTAAATATTATCAGAAATCGGATCAAGTAAAAAACATATATGTCTATTCCATGAAAAATGCCAGTATACTGAAATCATATGCCCTTAATAGGGTTAAGATGAAAATTCATATACACTAAATGTACAAAAGCAAGGAAATTCCCAAATGTTTACACTTTTATTGTCATTAAGGGTATGCGAGCACAACAGGGCTATGTATTTTACTTGTAGGAATTTTTCTTAAGCGCACCTCACACACTTCATCCACTCATGCATAGATATTTATACTGTAGTGATGTGATAATGAAATGGTTTGGTTGATATGTAGTCATACCCTTAATTAATGACAATAAAAGTGTAAAAAATTTCGGAATTTCCTTGCTTTTGTACATTTAGTGTATATGAATTTTCATCTTAACCCTATTAAGGGCATATGATTTCAGTATACTGGCATTTTTCATGGAATGTCACTACCTTTGTAAAGGCTATGCCTCAATACAATGGTCATTTTTACGTTTTTTTTAGAATTTTCTGGAAAATTAAGGTATATGGTAAATTGAAATTAAAATGCCATCAATTAGACCCTAGAACCTCTATCTCTGCCAAAAATCATCTGAATCCATCAAATAGTTGATGAGATACAGGGTGGCACATACGTACGTACGTACGTACGTACGTACACACGGATAACACAAAATCATGCCTGACCTTTCTGGATCTCTGGGTTGCCTTGACTAATGATGCTGAAATTCTACACACTTATAGAACCTATCAAATGAAAATTTTGTGCAAAGTTTTAACTAATTTGGTTTATTGGTTTTTGAGTTATGACTGATCAAAGAAATGAGATTTCTAGCATATGCCGTTTTTGAAGTCTATTAAGGGATAGAGCGCCCTCGCGCCTCCCTTGATTTTTTACAAGCTATACGGACGTCGCCCGAGAGTGTTTTTAGTTTGTTTTTTTTCGCTTTTTTTTAATAAGGCAACTTTTTTTCATCAACTTATTATTTTTTTGTAAATAGTACTTGAGTTTTAAAGTTAAATTACTCATTAAATACTGTTAAAGTAATGTTTAATGTATATTTATAAAATTATTGGTTGTAAAAAGATTAAAAAACTTTCAATATTTTAGTACATGAGAATTTACTAAAAATGTTGATACCAGTTTCAATGACTTTCAATTCCACAGGTTAAAAGCTACCCGATTTTTTTTTCAAATATCGAAGGACCGCGAAGTAATAAATTCTTAAAATAAACAAAAAACTATTAACATATCAAAATGGATAACTTGTTTACGAAGAAATAGAAATGAATTCTGGTAGATTTAATTTCTTAAATTATTTTAAAAATACGATTAAAAAAAGTTCGCTTTGCATTTTGATTTCAATAAATATTCGATTGTAGGTAAATAAATAATACTAATTTAATGTTTCCATCTTTTGAGGCGAATTATTTGCAAGCAGGCTCGAAGCGTTCTCACGAATTATGACGGTGGAGAGAGGCGCTCGTAGAGCAATGTCAGTCGACGATGGCCCCTAGGTGTGGCGGGCGCTCTTGTATAAGCAGTAACTGATCTGAGGGAGATAACTCTATTTTTCTTAGCCGCCGCTATTCCGAATTCGCTTATACCTTGGCAAGGGAGATAACTTTGTTTATAAATAAATAAAAAAGAACATGTTACGGTTTTGAAATGCGTTAAAAACCCTAACCCTAACCCTAACCCTAAACCCTAAACCCTTACCCTAACCCGTTCAAAATAACTTTTAAGCACTTTTATTTACATGCCACAAATTGTATACACTTTATATAAACCTAAAAAGAAAAGTTATTTTCTTTCATGCTGCGATAAACAAAGTATAAGCGAATTCGGAATAGCGGCGGCTAAGAAAAATAGAGTTATCTCCCACAGATCGGTTACTGCTTATACAAGAGCGCCGGTGTGGCGTGCCAATAATTGACCCAGGCGGTTCGTGAAACACCCCCCCCCCCCCACACGCGCGCGCAGTTGTCTTATAATTTTATTAATATAGAGATTATCAAACGTACAACGGGACTGTTGTTAACAAAGGGCAAAAATCGTGATTAAACTAAATTTTGATTAGTTCTATGCAGAGTTATCTGATCTTGACGATTACTCATTAAGATTGCTTGCGAATAATTCGCGTCGAAAAATGGGAACATGTTAAAATCTTAACTAATAAAAGAAATAACTTGGGAGGTGATGCTGACCTTGTTGCAAATGCAGGTTTGACTAAAAAAAATTAGCACTATAATTATTTGAGGAAAAAACAAATATCACATATTGATCCCTCTACTCAATTAAGATCAAAGTGTAGTATCTGTTCCGATGGATACTGCACCCCATAAACTGGTATTGTCTTGGCGTTCGGGGCTTGATTTACGCCGGTCTATGGGTCGGTCATGTGCAATTCTAGGAGGTCCACCCTCCCAGGCTTTGCCTCCCCTCTTTGGGGAGGAGTAAGTTTATTGCTTACTGCCTGAGACGCCCCAACAGGGGAATGCCGACGGGGCTGCTCAGGCAATTTTTAATGGCCAGAGTGCTCACTTTCTCGGGCGCTGGCTTTTCAAACCCCACTTTCCCGACCCGACCTTGGGTCACATCTTACCTTGTGGGAGTAAGATAAAACTGGCCTTGTGCCTAACCTCCTGGAGAGGAGGTAAATACATACTCAATATTTAACAATTATCCTAATTGGGGGGTAGGGGTATACTTTATATTTCTTAATTTATTTTATATATATTTTTTTATAATTAACTAAAATAAAGAAAAACAAATTTCTTATTTTGAAATGAAGGTTGTTGGTTTTATTTACTCCTCCCCAGGAGTTAGGCACAAGGCCAGTTTTATCTTACTCCCACAAGTAAGATATGACCCAATGTCGGGTCGAGAAAGTGGGGTTTGAAAAGCCAGCGCTCGAGAGGTGAGCACTCTGGCCATTTAAAAATTGCCTGGGCAGCCCCCGGTAGGGGCGCCTCAGACAGTAAGCAATAAACTTACTCCTCCCCAAAGAGGGGAGGCGAAGCCTGGGAGGATGGACCTCCTAAAACTGCACAGGACAGGCGTGCAGTATCCATCGGAACAGACACTACACTTTGATCTTAGCCAAAAGACACATACAAAAACTGTTGGGGACAAGAACTAAGATGTTCCACGTTCATCTCATGGAGTTTCTTTAGCGGAAAAGAGAAAAGGGAGAAGTATTCCTGTGTATAATTCTTGCAATCAGGGAGCAATATGTGATATAATTTCATTTTTCGTTAATTAACAAGTTTATTTAATTTTTGTATTTGGTTAATTAACATTGATTATTTCAGCGTCCTAAATTCTCTTTTTTAAAAATTTTATGCTTATTTTCTTAGTAAAAACTAGTTATCCCCCCCTTGATTACCAACAAGGTCAGCATCAGCGGCCAAACTTGTTCATGGGTCGAATTAGAAACTTATTTACAATTAGATGATTCGAATGTACAGAAGCACCCGATTCTCATCGGGAAAAGACGAAATCTTCCAACTTCATGGTTTCGATTTTCCCAAAGTTCTTTCTTTTAATTTTTTATACACAATTGAAAATTTATAAATGAAAAAAGAAAATGATCAAACTAACTACAATTTATGTCTGTTTCAATGGAAGCAACCATTTTAGGATCTTTACTTTTAAAATTCGTTTTCTTCATATCTCTATCTTACTATCTTACCGAGAGAGAGAGAGAGAGAGAGAGAGAGAGAGAGAGAGAGAGAGAGAGAGAGAGAGTATTATTATTATTATTATTATTAAAAAATTTTTTTTATCATAGTTCACCCCAAACAAGGCAGGCCGCCACTGTAGATGTAAGAGACTATTGAGAGGAAAAAAGGGGGGTGTCACCTAAACTAGGAGCTTCGCAACGAGCTCTGTTTACATAATTTCTGCATGTCAGTAACGTCAGGAAAGCAGGAAGCAGGGAGGGAGTTCCAGAGTCCAGCAGCACGAGGAAAGAAGCTTTTGGAGTAGAAAGCTCCACGGCATCTGGGGACCTCCACAGTGTATGGACGGGATTTGGCAGATTGTCGGGTTAGTCTAGTGAATTTACGTCGTGGGGGCACCAGAGCAGCAAGCTCATCAGAGCACAATCCATTGAAGTACTTGTAAAACAGGCACAAGGATGACATCACAAGAGAATTTCAAAGGTATTTAGAAATTCCAAACATTATCTAATTTTTCCAAAGCTCGCTTGCTTTTTATAAGATTAAGTTTAAAATATAGTAAGGTCCATATTTACTTGCCTCCCCACGAGGGCAGAGTTAGATACTAAGTTGTTTTGTATCGTGGGCAAAATCCAGCTCCCCCCCCCCCCAAAAAAAAAGAGATACTCTGGATTGGGACAAAAATAGAAATTGCTTAAGTCTAGAAAAATGTCTCCTTCATTGATCGAAGACAGCATAGATGAAGCGTCATATGAGAACAGATACTACACTTTGCTCGGAGCATGTTGCCATTATTTTGTAATTGAAACAATTCCACTTTGTCACATTTCCTTTGTTATTCTGACTTGGAATAATCTGTTACATCTTCTAAAATTAGATTTTAACTTGAAAGGATGTAACGGACATTGCAAAAAACAAACAAACGCATGGCCACACACACACACACACACACACACACACACACACACACACACACACACACACACACACACACACACACACACACACACAGTAGGTTGAGATAAAATAAAATTACGACATTATTTTTATCAGTTCCAAGAATTACAACGCAACAAAGTTTGGCGTACGATCGTTTCTGAAATATATTGGAATATTTTATTTTGTATATTACTTAAGATGATTTCCAAAAGTATCTTCTTTATATATATATATATATTTTTTTTAAATTTATTTTATATCTCTTTAAATCTCCTCCGGTTTAAATCTCAACTGTCACTTTTCACCCTCCCCCTTTTTTTCAAACCTTATTAAACCTTCCTTACACTAAATTTAAACAAACATAAATAAAACTCTAAGCAAATAACGCGTCTAAACGAGAGTGACACGTGACTTCACATTTCCGAAACAGATGACAACAGAAGCTGAAGAGAGCCGGATGGCTAAGTCCTTGTGTGCTTGAAACCGACGGTACGAATGTTGTACTAATTTTTCTGTACCAAAATATATATATATATATATATATATATATATATATATATATATATATATATATATATATATATATATATATATATAGTATACCTTTTTATTTATACAAACATTATTGGTTACATATGTGCATACATGTTTCGGTTTTACTCTTCACAGAGAGTCAACGCTTCATACCAAGAGGTTGACTCTCTGTGAAGAGTACAACCGAAACATGTATGCACATATGTAACCAATAATGTTTGTATAAATAAAAATGTATATTTAAGAACAGCTCTACTTGTTATTGAGCACTTTTCATAAACACTTGAGTTTCAACAGATTTACATCTACAGAAACTAATACAATACATGTACTATATATATATATATATATATATATATATATATATATATATATATATATATATATATATATATATATATATATATATATATAACAACGAACTCCTCCCAGAAAGCCACCCACTTCCCCAAATCAGATATAGCTGAAGAAAGCCAGTGAACAGTTTATGATAAAAACTCAAGAAAACTCAGTGTTTTTTCAGCTGTGCCCGCTCTCACAGCTTTAAACCTAAGGTACCATGTTGATCTGAACTTCTATAATATGATGAATTAATATTACGCTCTTATTATTTAATAATCGAGCACGCTGTTGGATTTTTTTCTACCAAACTAAAACAAGATTTATATATATATATATATATATATATATATATATATATATATATATATATTTACAGTTAATGTTCCTCTATAATTACTAACTAATTGGGTATGGATAAGATCCCCGACTACGAATCAGTGGCGATTTTTGTTCGGGGTTCGCGCCTACCGACCGTTGAGAATTAGTTCCTAGACTGAAGATTGCGTTAGCATGAAACATCGATGTCTCTAGGTATTTAAATAATTAATATTTATTCATAAAAATATTATTGTTTATCAGCCCCCTCCCACAAAGGCTGGGCACTTTCGAGTAGCTTTAATAACAAGCAGTACAAATAACTATATGCACTATCCGAACGCCGTTTCGTAGATCACTCTAACTGCCTGGTAAATAGCCGCCGATTTTCGCTATTTACAGTTAAAGTTCCTCTATAATTACTAACTAATTGGCTATGGCCGTATGGATAAGATCCCCGACTACAGTGGCGATTTGTGTTCGGGGTTCGCGCCTACCGACCGTTGAGAATTAGTTCCTAGACTGAAGATTGCGTTAGCATGAAACATCGATGTCTCTAGGTATTTAAATAATAAATATTTACTTATAAAAATATTATTGTGTGTGTATGTATATATATATATATATATATATATATATATATATATATATATATATATATATATATGTGTGTGTGTCTATACAAATATATATATTATTAAATAATAACATATATTTATAAAGAACCAAGTACCAGAAGGTTTGCGTAACAATATTTATAATTCAATTTTATAAAATGCAAACGATCTTTTGAAAAGAAATATGGAAATCTCCAAATACATTCTAATACATACAGATATTCTGAGAATTTTAAAGTCAGAAATAACCGTCTTTTCTGCAGTTTAAATGGTTCTAAATTACTTTCAAATTTCGAAAGGTCACGGAATGATGCATTCGTTTTTCAACAATTAATACAAGACTAAAGTGAATTTTACTTCGTAATTAATTTTTTTTAGATAGGATTTTTTCAAAGTTCGCTTAAGTAATTTTGGCTATTGAATATTTTAGTTCAACAAACAGTAAATTAATAGTAAAAATAATACTTTGTAAGACAGGTATAGAGGAAAAACCACACCCAAGAGAAGTGGTCACAAAATATTTATTAATATTGAAATTAGACCCGACCCCCTCCAAAAAAAACAAAACAACTAAAGTAAATAATTATTTAATATATATACTAGTAATAGTAAGCTATGAAATAATATTTATGGCAATTAAGCTATAATATATTTTCATAACTGGTAAATAGATACATAAAAAATGATATCTCCTTATAAAATGTTATGTGGATACATAAAATATTAATATATATATATATATATATATATATATATATATATATATATATATATATATATATATATATATATATATATATATATATATAAGAAGAATGGAAAGGAATTAGAGAAGCAAAAGTCAAATCATAATTCAATTCAATTGCTCAGAGCAAGGTATATTCCGCAAAAAAGGCAATTTATTCAAGTTAAATTTTCCTTAAGCCAGGCTTTTCAAAGATCAAAATCTTATCATCAGAGGAAGTCGCTGGGATAGATAAGTTGGCAAAGGCCAAGATTTAAAATTTTAAAAAATAAAATAAAAGTTCTAGGGGGAAGAAACACAGGGCAAAATTCTGCCCCTATCCTGGATATTGAGCTATATACTCTTCACAATAGGTTTCACTTTTCCTAAAAGTTTGCTTTTAGTACACCACTTTATATATATATATATATATATATATATATATATATATATATATATATATATATATATATATATATATATATTTAAAATCTGCTTAATCAGTACATTTCGAGATCGAGAAAAACTATTAAAAAATAAAAATAACCAAAATTATAAGAAATTATGCCGCGAAATTTTTAATTAAATCATCTCTCGTTTACGTCTGTTTCAAGGGAGACAACTATCTTAGGATCTTCACTCTAAAAATGAGTTTTCTTCATACCTATACTCTACTGTGGGGAAAGCAAAGGATTGTATTCTAATGTTTCGAATCTCTGCTTGTAACTGTAATCTTTCACTTCTTTTCGTTAGTTTTGCAACGCTTCTTCCAATCTCAACATCAACCGATGCGAAACAGCTGGAATAGTAACGAATAATCATATGCATTGTAAACCTGACCAGATGAAAACGGAATATTTGTTCGTAACATTTACTGTTTTAGTGAATCTGCACGAGTTATCTCCCTTGGACTGCTGATCACCATTTGAATGATGCGTACGTTGCACGTATAAATACACACATTTTCCGGAATGCACGCACGCACACACACACACACACACACACACACACACACACACACACACACACACACACACACACACACACACACACACACACACACACACACACACACACACAAAACACTTTCTCTTTTTTCTCTCTCTTCTTCTCCCTCACACACACAGGGCGATTGAAAAGTAACTCCATATTATTAAGTGGTCGTAATTTATTACTGAAATATAATTCTTAGAAAAAATGAATATAAGAAAGTGATAGCATAAACCTTAAACCATAGGACTTTATATAGAAGTCAATAAGGGGGAACCAGCATTGATAACCAGCTTCGCAAGCCACCAGGCAACCGCATCAACTGATTTCACAAGTAATTCTTTGTTTCGGAATTGTCGCCTTCTCATATTTCCTTCTTTAGTCATCACATTTAATGAGCGATACTTCTGACAAAGGGGTAAGAATTGCTGTTCTCTTAGTCGACTGTTATTTTGAGTTGATGGCATGTGGAGATTTTCAATCCTCTCATAATATTCATCATCATTCAACTGTCAACTGCCCATAAATGATAATAAAATGAACTTAGTTTATCACATTACTGCAGTTGCATGGTATCACCGATTATCAGTGTGTGATCAACCGGAAAGCAGAAAACGAAAAAATTAAATATAGTTATTCACGTCACCTTGCGTTTCGCGCGCTTTTTAATTTTTTTTTCATATATATATATATATATATATATATATATATATATATATATATATATATATATATACAGGGTGGGCCAAAATAAGGGTCCTATCTTTAAATTTGAATAACTTGAATTTTAATAACTTCCACAAAATAAAAGTTAAACTCACCAAACTTTATGTGTGTGTAGACTGACCCTTCCGAGATTTTTTGAAATAAACAAAACAAATTTTAGCCGAAAAACACTTCTTAAAACTTACAAAAACTAAAGTATTGTTTTTTACACTGTTTTGAGTTTTTTAAGCAAAAATAATGTTTTCTAAATGAGGGTACGTTCCTTAGGGCTAATACGGCTCATGCTTGCTTCGGAAGGGGTCCTTTACTTATTCTAAAAAAAAAAAAAAAAAAAATCAATAAATAAAAAAGTTATGAATTTTTAAAAATAGGACCCTTATTTTTGCCCACCCTATATATATATATATTCCATATATATATACTACTTACTACCAGTGTTTTGTTTTTGCAGAAACTATGGAACAACTGTAATTGTGTTTTAATAGGAAAACAAATATTTATTTATGTTTTTGCATTCAGCAATAAATTCTTTTTTTTATATATAGTAATTTTATTATAGTAATTTATATACATTTATTATAGTAA
>OY744543.1:8795200-8812700 GCA_963556195.1 Sepiola atlantica | reverse complement strand
TATATATTTAAATGTTGAATTAAATTAAAGATAATTGAATCATCGTTTAATAATAATAATCTATCGTGATAAATTAAAGTTCAATATATTGAATAGAGCAATCAATTCTAGAGATGAAAGATGAGAATGAAAAATTGTAAGGATACAATATTTATTAGAACATCAAAAGTTCAGAGCAAGAAGCTTCATATTCTTAATTCATGGATTTTCAAAGATAAACGCTTTTCATCAGAGGTTAGGGAAAAGCCGACAATGTAATTGTAAATATTATCGGCAACATTTAAATTCGAAAATTTTACATAAAATAAAACAAAAATAAAGACCAAAAGAGTCTTAAGTTGAGATGAAAGCGTAGAGTAAGGGTGGACGCTGTCCAAAACAGGCCAAATTTTTTATTCTCATCTTTCATCTCTAGAATATATATATATATATATATATATATATATATATATATATATATATATATATATATATATATATAGTCTCGAAAGTTTCTCAACCATTAAAACTATATTAAAAAAAAAAAAAAAATTATAGTCCCAAGTCTTCCAGTGAAAAATCACTCATGTAAGTCAATTTATTTTTTACAGTTATTATATTAGTTTATTTCTAACACTATTTTAAGGGATCATCAGTTGTTTACCATGAAAAACTGTTTCGGGAATTTAAAAACAAGACAGTATTTAATTTCATGGCTTCCCAGCAGAGTTGATCAGACCCCACTTCCCTTAAAAGACAAAACATAAACGTTCCTTATACTAAATCTACTATATATATATATATATATATATATATATATATATATATATATATATATATATATATATATATATATATATATATATTATTATTAAAAATAACCGACAACTCTTGTCTGGATATTTTTGTATTGATCCCTTCAATTTTCCGGATTAAAGTCTTAATCTCGGATGAGAATTGGCTGATGAACACAATACTAATACACCAAAACTCCACATACTAGAAGCTTTACACATTAAAACAAAAAAAAACCCGGCTATTAACAGGATTAATTTTAACACTAGTACTAATATACTTAAATGTTTATAATACCTAATAAACATAGTTTCATATTTAAATTTTCCCGCCATAATTAATTAAAAATCTCACTCCAGGTCTTTAGCTGATTCACATTATTCCACTGAAGATGGACCCAGACGGGTCAGAAAGTACTTTTGACCAAAATGTAAATTACGGCAGTTTCATCAGCCAATTCTCATCCGAGATTAAGACTTTAATCCGGAAAATTGAAGGGATCAATACTAAAATATCCAGACAAGAGTTGTCGGTTATTTTTTTATAATAGGTGTCTTAAGGAAAAAATGCTGCCTCGATACACACACACACACACATATATATATAGATATAATATAAATATAGAGGCAAAAATGCCTTCAAAAACCATGTATTAGATGCGAGTAATTAAAAAAAAAAAACGGAAGGTATTTTGAAATATTTTATTAAATGTTTCGAAATATTTTTCTTTTGATTTAATTACTCGCATCTAATACATGGTTTTTGAAGGCATTTTTGCCTCTATATTTATATTAACTTACAAAAGATGCTTTATAAAATGAACTTTCCTAATTTATATATATATATATATATATATATATATATATATGTTGCATAAGGGCCAAATGTCACTTTCTTAGGTCTAATAGTCTAAAAGTAGTCACCGGAACATGTACAGATAAGTAGAGAGAAACACCTTTCTTTAAGTAGAAGTTCCTCTTTATTATCGTGTACTAAAGTGAGGCGTTGTCTAGAAATCAGGTCCAATTCTTGGTGGGAGGGATTTTCACTTGGGCAGTTCTGTAAAATTACCATTGAGTGAGTTTAACAAAGAACTAAGCTACCATAAACGATTCGCCGTCAGCGAAAGGGGGGGGGGGCGTGGATGTTATTTTACCAAAGAGTGACTTAAGACAGTGAATTAAATCAACGGTTTACAGGAGATAAAGGAATGTAGACAGGGCGATGCCAGCCGAAATCCGATGGGATTAGTAATCAAACGATCGGGGCTTGCCCAAAGGGAGACACTGTATCACTTTAGTTTAACTGAAGGACGTGATAATAAATGATTTTCTTCTTCAAATAACAACGGTGGAGGTCGAGTGATTTATAACCGAGAAATTACAATCACAAACGACTAGAAATCCCACAGGAATACAAGAAGAGATACATATAAAAAGGAGATGATGGTTTGACTGTTAGTAAAATAGTTAACAGGTTGTTTATGTGTTCTGTGTTACGGCATATCAACCTCTTTCGTGTTATTAAATGATTCAGATACGATAGAGAATTGCTACCACATCTGGGGATGGGTTGCTCAGATGCAAGAGAGAGAGAGAGAGAGAGAGAGAGAGAGAGAGAGAGAGAGAGAGAGAGAGAGAGAGAGAGAGAATCTCCTCGATCTTAGCGCCCCCTAGCATGGCGAAAGGGGAGATAATTAGATATGAGCGATCAGAATACTCTTTTTGACCTGTGGATAATCTCTTTTCTTCCCTACAGCTCCTTTCTCAGAGAAGAGACGTCGTTAGTCTCTCTCTACTCTGTGTGCG
The DNA here is from genome assembly GCA_963556195.1 of Sepiola atlantica. Lineage (NCBI taxonomy): Eukaryota > Metazoa > Mollusca > Cephalopoda > Sepiida > Sepiolidae > Sepiola > Sepiola atlantica. The sequence continues at coordinate 8,810,118 of OY744543.1, read as the reverse complement.
TGTGTGAGTGTAAAGACGTCCAGAGAATGTGTCTCACATACCTTGGATTTTGCACTGCGTTAGGCACACGTGTTGTCGAGAGATAAGAGAGAGGGAGATAGATAGATAGATATAGAGAGAGAGAGAAAGAGAGAGAGAGAGAGAGTTAGAGAGAGAGGGAGAGAGAGAGAATGTCTTCGATCTTAGCGCCCCCTAGCATGGCGAAAGGGGAGATAATTAGGTATGAGCGCCCTCTGGTGTATATATGTGTGTATGAGTGTGTGCAAAGGTAGGTAATGCTTCTCTTATTTTCACGGAAGATGCTCGACTGAGCTCCACTCTCTGGTTCCTCCTTGTGCGACATTCACAACAAATGAATCTGTACGGAATTTCGAAGGGAACATTTTATTTAATCCACAGGTAGCTTGTTCTTGTCCCGTCAGCCATGAATGAATTCGTAATTGTATTCTTAGAATCGCTCATTCTGAGGATTGAATATTCAACATCCACAAGACTGTCACTTAGAACTCATTATACTTAGCACTTTTATCCGTTGCGCCATTGACCCGAGCGTTCTAAATTCCGTACAGATTCCCGAGTTCGGCAAGACATAATCCGAATCATCCAAATAATTCCTGGTTCTTCTTTGCAAAACATTCACAGCAAGAACTCGTCCCTCTACCACAACGGAAACAAGATTTTCTTTTCTCCCTCCATGTGCTTAGCATCAGTCGGATTTTCGATTCAACGGGGCTTCTGCATTATGGCAACCAACAAAATTTCCTTTCGAAAGGGGAGATAATTCGATTTTTTTTCGAAAGGGAAGATAATTCGATTTTTTTTACGAAAGGGGAGATAATTCGATTTTTTTTTTAGCGAGACTCATAACGAAACGATTATATTCGAATTTTATTTTCTTACGGGAAACCGTAACACAGATGGAGAAGCAAGATAATTTGTGAGGAGAAACATTTAAAAAACAGTATTTTTGTAATAAAATACATCAAGAAACGGTATTAAAATGGAAATAAATTAAATTTATTTGAATAACTTTAACATCACATAAAATATGAAAATATAAAGTACATATTTGAAAAAAAAAAGTTTTTACACTGGGTACAATTTTAATATCTAATTACGAGGGTTATACGAAAAATGAGCACCTTTGAGGCACGGGCAGAAAGAGGAAAAGCTTCGTTCTCGATTTTTCACAAGAATGGAAAACAGTTCTTTTTAACGTACGTCTTTCTAACACACTCACTAAACGCTTGATGAAATAATTTTATATATTAACGCATCGCTTAATAATGAAGGGAGGTGACGGTGGTCAAGTGGTGAGCAAGAATGCCAACACCAGAATCAAACCGGTCAACAAAGTTGTACCATATTTTTTATATACTTATATAAAGTGGATAACGACACGGACTGATTCCTCTTGTAAACGATTAATTGAACACAAGTTTCTATTTGGGTTCATACCTTTCCCAATGGTATCAGTGCATAAAGGAAGTGACGGTGGTTAAGTGGATAACGACACGGACTGATGACCTGGGTGTGCCAAGTTCAAATCCAGTCAATTCCATAATACCACTTTCACTTAGGGATGTTGGCAACCTTCACGTGGTCCCTCCTTCAAGAATGCCGACAACAGAATCGAACCAGTCAACAAAGTTGTACGGTTCTGATTCATACGAATTTAGTAGTGGCTAAATGACGAATAGATAAGATATGATTTTAACTTTAAGTAATGGTCAGTAGTTGTAGTGTTGGAAACACGCCAGAAAGAGAAAAGTTGCCGTGTTCAGTTTGTGGAAACAGAGTTTAGAGCAACTCAATTTTTTGTGATACATGTAAGCATTGCGTACACAAGATGTGCAATGGAATTAGAGGTGATACCATTGGAGCACAGGGAGGAGCTGGTGCTAGTGTGATTGCAAGAGTTAGGGGTGAAGTAAGTTCAGGGAATTTCTGCCATTACTAACCAACAGAGTATCACCGCTGTCGACCAAGGGAAGCATGTGCAACGTAATGGTGTATGGAAGTGAAATTTTGGCAGTGAAGGTTGAGGATATTTATATGAGGTGACGGTGGTTAAGTGGATAACGACACGGACTGATGACCTGGCTGTGCCAAGTTCGAATCCAGTCAATTCCATAATACTAATTTCACTTAGGGATCTTGTCAACCATTACATGGTCACTCCTGCAAGAATGCCGACAAGTTGTACCGTTCTGATTCATACGAATTTTCATTTTTTATTTAATAATTTCCAGCCCCGATGGCACTAGTAATACAAACATCCCTAAAGTACTAACCTTCAAATAGTAGGTATCAAAGTTCTTCTGCTTATAAGTTAACAAATTACAGCTATTTAAGTGAAGCTACTGATGCAGATTTTCAAAATAGAAAAATCTAAATGTAATGCGTTGATAACGCATTGCTTTCTGATGGAAAATATACTGTTCAAGCAAGCTTCATCAGTGTTATTCGGATTCTGCTCCGGTAGAAACAATGGCTAAAAGGTGGTACTAACCAAATAGGTAACATGGATTGGAACACATACATTGACGACATTGCCAAGGCTGCAGCAAAGAAGGTGGGCTCCCTCTACCGTGCTAGTAAACTCCTCATTCCTGACATTATCCTGTATCTCTACAAAGCCACCATCCGCCCATGCATGGAGTATTGTTGCCACATCTGGGTTGGTGCATCATCCACTAGTCTCTTCCTCTTAGACAAGGTCCAAAAAAGAGTCGCCAACTTGATAAGTCCTTCACTATCCACCAAGCTCCAGCCCCTGTCACATTGCCGCAATGTTGCATCCTTGTGCCTGTTTTACAAATACTTCAATCGATTGTGCTCTGATGAACTGGCTGTTCCGGTGCCCCCTCGACGTAAATACACTAGACCACCTCGACAATCAGCTAAATCCCATCCATTCACTGTGGAGGTCCCCAGATGCCGGAGAGCCTTCTATTTCAATAGTTTCTTTCCTCGTGCTGTCGGCCTCGAGAACTCCCTCTCTGCTCCCTGTTTCAGCGACTGTATTGACATGCAGAGGTGTAAAACTAATGTAAACAGACATCCGGCTGCACAGCTCCCAACTTAGGATAATACCCAAAACCTCCTCTCTAATTCTCAGTAGCCCCTTTCGTCTACAGTGGCGAGCTGCCTTGTTTGGGATTAAATATGTAAAAAATAAAAATAAAAATGTGTGCTGACTTTATATGCGGTTGTACAGATATGAATAATGCTGATCGCTCAGGTCGCTCAAATTTGGCCGTTGTCTCGGAAACCATAAAAAAGTCAACAAATTCGTTTCGACCGATCGTAAAATGAAGTTGCATGTGTTTTTTTAATGAGAGAGCTGTTTTAAAAGTGGATGTCGCATTTGCTCACAGTCGACCGATAACAACAACGCGTCGACGATTCAGAGCGTTGTTTACAACTGTTTCAACGCAAGAAAAAGATGAATTTTTTTGTGTCAATACGTGACAATGTATAGAAGATGGATCTACCACTTCACTCAATTCAGCAGTCAGCTGAGTGGACAGCAGCAGGTGAAAGCCGTCTAAAGCGACAAAAGTGGTAAACATCAGCACGAAAGATTTGGGCCTCCATATTTTAGTATACGCTGGGTATTTTGTTCCTAGATTACCTAGAGCAAAAAAAAAAAAAAAGAATCATTAATAGCGAATAGTATACAGCATTATTAGTGCATTTGACGGAAGAAATCTCCCCAAACGGCCACAAATGAAGAAGAACACATGCTTTTTTTCATCAAGACAATGCACCGAGTCACAAGTCGATCTACACGTGCGCAAAACTATAGGAATTACACTTCGAATTGTTTACGCACCAACCCTATTTTCTAGATCTGCCACTTCTCTCAGCGACTACTTACTGTTTTGTAAACCTCAATAGAATACTACGGGGGAAAGATTTGGCTCCAATTAAGAAGTGATGTCGGAACTTGCGGCGTATTTTGAGGCCAAAGACAAATCGTTCTACAAAAAAGGCATCGATTTGTTATCGAAGCGTTGCAATCAATGTATTACATTCGAAAGAACTTATTTTGATGTTTTTAAAAATTTTTTTGCCTAAAATTTGTTTTTTTATTAGTTAGCTCCGGGCCTTATTGAGTGACGTGTTCGGCGCAAAACACTTTGATTGGTTCGTATCTGAATGAGCACTTTTACAGTCATGCGCAATGCATTTTTGTCTGTGGAAACGAGTCTGTCTTCGTGACAACTTACGCTTATGTTGGGAGGAACTATTGTGGCCCGTCAGACGAGGATAGGCAACCCGTAGTGTAGTTAACACCCTTGTCAAACGCTTGATAAAATTATTTTAATTTGAACTAAACTTCAAATGAGGACTAGGAGATTCCATTAACAACAAAATTAATAGAATAAAGGACGTAGTTAAAATAGAAATATCAGCGGTTGGACGTATTGGGTGAAAATTAGGGGTGGGACGTAATGGGTGAAAATTAGGGGTGGGACGTAATGGGTGAAAGTAGGGGTGGGACGTAATGGGTGAAAATTTGGGGTGGGACGTAATGGGTGAAAATTTCAGATTCATGCGAGTAGTATTTTTTTGTGTTCATTTATACATAAATAACACTAAACAATCAAACATTTTGAAAATTTTGCAAAATTCAGAAGGTGCAGGCCAAAAATAGTCGTTAGGGCTCCACGGGACACAAAATCCATCATTTTTCGGTGAAAAAGTGGTTTCATGCGACATTGCAGGTTCTAAAACATCTTCAAAAGCTATGAATGGATATAAATGGTTTAATCTGATATAGTACTTTAATTTAGGACCATTTTCAGGCTGTGAAAGGGTTTTCATGAATGTAAAATAGCCCAAAACTAGTGGCCTGCACCTTCTGAATTTTGCAAAATTTTCAAAATGTTTCATTGTTTAGTGTTATTTATGTATAAATGAACACAAAAGATACTACTCGCATGAATCTGAAATTTTCACCCATTACGTCCCACCCCTAATAGTAGTCCGATGAAAAAGATGTGAAAAATTATAATTTCTCATCACAATATTTCACCTCCGCCCCTTCCAAAAAACACACACATGCAAATAAAGAAAAAACGTGATGAATAACTTAAATAAGTTTAAAGTTATTGTTCCCGAACAGCGCCAAGTTTGGTCGTTAGTAAAAAAAAATGTTATTTATACACATGAATATCGTTCTGGAAATTATTAAAGAATTGGAGTATTTTTTTCTGGTTGATAGTGTCTGGCGGACGAGGGTCTACGTAATAAAATAAAGATTCTAAAGATACGGTGGAGGAGGGGAATGAGGGGAGTCTGGGGCTTAATAAAAAAAAAAAAAACACCGTTTGCGAAAGACATCAGTGGATCAAAGTTTTGAATCCCGCATCAAAGATAAAACGTAACGATAATGCAGACGTAACGGTGTCATCAAATAATTCATTGCGCCTGCGCGCAGACGTACACTCGCGCATTATGAGGCGCCAATTGATTTCTGCCGTCTTTAATCAAGCTCGCTATATATATATATATATATATATATATATATATATATATATATATATATATATATATATATATATATATATATAGTTAAGCGAAGCTATTGACCCCAAACTGTTAAAGTAATTTGTTACTTTTGTATTTTCATGTATTTCTGTTTTTTTACGGCATATTTTGCCGCTCTCAAAGTCACGAAGAACCACGCAGTAAAATATTACGAAGTACATTTCTGATTCAGCTTTATAGATTTCTTTTAATAAAGGTTAACAGTTTATTTATTAATTGTGTTACGGAAGATCAGTACATATCAAACATGATAACATTGGTTTCCAGCTGGTACGGTACAATATATATATATATATATATATATATATATATATATATATATATATATATATATATATATATATATATATATATATATAATTTATTTAGATACTGTATATTACATATTTCAGCAATGTACCGCGGTTTCATCCAAAAGGGCAGATTTAAACATCTTTAGTAAATCTTCGTGCCCAGTGGAATCATCGGCAAGCTGAAAAGATTGTAGGCACGCCTGACAGGGAATGGCGTCAACAATGACAGAAAAAGCGGTGCATTTCTGAGGGTGTCCCCGAAAAAAATCCGGTGTGGAATAGTGATTAACTAGGGCTCAAGGGGGGCCTTCATTTTTTAGGATGGTTTTATTTATTATTTATTTATCTGTTAGCAAGTTTTATTTATTTACTCATTTAACTATCTGTTCTTTTGTAATGTTATTATTATACCTGAAAAATACGAAAGGGTGGCTGCATAGTTTACCGTTTGGGCCTGTGAAACTAGTGTGCTTTTTTGTTATCGTTTTTAGGAATAAAGTTATGTATCGGATTAATTGTTCGATATAGAGCTGAAAGAGATGATTCAAATATGTTTTTATCGACTTAACGTGTTTGTTTATTTTTTTGTTTATTGAATCGGTGTTTCGTATTTTCTGTTCTTTTTGTAATGTTATTGTTATATCTGGTCTGAAAACAATACGAAAGCTATATAGTTTGCCATTTGGTTTGTGGAACTAGGGTGCCCTTTTGTTGTTGTTTTTGAGAATAAGATTATGTATCGGGTTAATTGTTCTATATAGTGTTGGGAAGCATGATGCAATCATGTTTTTATGGACTTAACGTGTTTGTTTATTTTTTTGGTGTTTACGTATTTTTTTAGATCTTAATGGGAAGCGGTGTTTCGTTGATATGTCCCGTCTATAACCAGTAGTGTTGAAAAACAAAAACAAAAAAAACAAAAAAAACAAAAAAAGAGAACAAAAAACAGTTATAAACGGAATGATGGGTACTATCTGTTATTTCCATTTGAGTGGTATAAGTTTAGTTTATTAATGGTGTGTTAATAATATTAATATTATATTTGTGTTTACATTTAGTGTAAATTCATTAAATTCCTTATCTTGTTATTTCACTCGTCCGTGCGCACCGGGAAATAAACTATACACATCTGCACATGCGTGCATGTACACACATCTTCGCTCACATGTACGGGGGATTATTAATTTAATATTTTTTATTTTTTGTGTTTTAAATTTAATCTTTTATTTATTTTATTAATTTTATTAATATTATTTTATTTTATTTTATTTTAATTAATATTATTTTATTTTATTTTATTTTATTTTATTTTATTTTATATTTTCTATTTATTAATAATTTGCTCCTATACATACACACGCGCACTCGCATACATGCTTGTACACACATCTGGACGTATACGTACGCCTGTACATTCGTCTTCATTAATACAGGGGTGGGCGGGTGATTTGAGAATCTATTATATGGATTGTATGAAGCGGGGGTGGGTGGGGGGTTTTAGGGATTAAGGAAACTTTGTGGTGTATCTGTAATCCCGTGATAGGAGGGTCACGTGGAGATGGGTTATCTGCTGGTAAATGTATAATCCGCTGTGGGTGGGGTTAGTTTTGATGTGATTATCTGTGGTGAAAGGGTGGGGTGTTTATTGATGAATGTTTTATCTGGGTTAGGACAAGGTTGTATCAGGGTAGGCAGGGTTTATGTAGTCGCGCCCGTGGTGTGTTTAACATATATCTGGGGGGGGGGTACTTTGTACGTAAATAGAAGAATAGGAAATTTGTTATGGGGTTAGGGAGGTCTTGGGGGGGATTAGTTATTTTATATGTTTTTAAGAACTGCTTTACTATCTTTTTAGAGGGGTATTTGGTTTAAAGGGATAATTGGTGGGTTATGTTATATTGTTATCAGACCATTGGGCTAGCAGGAATTTTCTTCTGTGGTGGCATTTTCTGAAGACCTCGGTTTTTATGTTCATGCAGTTTATGGAAGGGTTGTTGATAGCTTGTATAATTCTGAATTTCTCAGTAGTGCACAAAGGGCAGGTCCTGGAAGTGGGGCTGTAGGATTTAGGTGTGTCGGTAATTCTCCATTCTATTTTGTAGGGGGTGTTGGACTTCTTGAGATCCCATACATGGGTTGCCAGTGTGGTTATGTGGTCTTTTTGGGGGTATTTGAAAGTGTTGATGTGGGCGTAGAGTCTTTGTTTAAAGGATCCTTGCGTCATTCCAATGTATATATCCTCCCTTTCGGTATTCACCCCAGATATAACCTTGGCTTCGTAAACAACGGAGCTGACTGTGCATCCTCCACCCAAGGGGCAGGTGTCACCTCTTTTGCAAGAGCAATGGGGGTTGGGTGAATTAGTTGGTGGTTTGGAGGTCAGAATGGATCCCACGGACTGAAAACATGAATAGCTAGTTTTTACTGTATTTCTGTTAAAAAGTTTATGGAGATTATTTGATGGCGGGAAGTGCTTGTCTATTAGTTTGAGAAATTGCTTACCTATGCTATATTTGACGCTGAGGGAAAAGGGAGGGGGACGAACCAGATAATATTTCTTCGTCTCTTGCGTCTGCGTTGGCTGGTGGATTGGTTAGGTATGTAGGATATTTTTTCGTTGTAACCGCTCTCAGTGAGGCCATTATTGTAATACGGGCGCGGGGCGGCTTGTTGGAAAATCTCATATAAATTATATTAGTTCTCTTATATGATCGAGCACTTTATTTGATTTCTTTTCATATACAACCTGACACTCTCTCTCTCTCTCTCTCTCTCTCTCTCTATATATATATATATATATATATATATATATATATATATATAGTAAGCTATGAAAATATATTTATGGCAATTAAGCTACACAGAGGCTCCCGCGTTTCATCCCATTTAGAATGAAGATTCTCCCCAGGGATGAAACGCGGGAGCCTCTGCGTAGTTTAATTGCCATAAATATATTTTCATAGCTTACTACCTAGCTCTACTTACGTATCGAGCACTGTTGAAGTAAATACTGAAAATTGATACGTAAAAAATTATATCTCCTTATAAATTTTTATGTGGATACATGAAATAGTAATATATATATATATATATATATATATATATATATATATATAATTTTTATTTATGCAGAAATGTATAAAAAACTACTACACTGGCATGTCGATGTTATTGATCAATAGTTAGTAGAAACTAAGATCTCATCAGGGGGAAAAGTCTGATTTTTCACTCAGATGTTTTGATTCTTTTGGGGGTTAGTGCATATATAGGTATATTAGTTATTGTTTTTACTAGCGATAAAACACTGGTGTGTTTACAGGTGCGTTTATTATTTCTAGCTCAGAGGAATCCATTCAATCGCCCTTAATCGGACGTTTCATCATTTTTGTATATATTTTAAATTAATATAAATTAGTTTTTGCGTACATAAAAGGAAGACATGAACACGTGTTTCTAGCTATGAGCCGTCATCAGCATAAATACCCGGGCAGGGTTCGAACCCTCGATGTAGATATCCATAGTTTAGTGTTTGACCAAAAGTCTAGGACGCACCGCCACATTTTATGCACGACTTTTTATCGCCTATGATGTTACGTAGCTTTTTTGTTTTGTTTTTACTACCGATAGAACACTGCTCTGTTTACCGGTGCGTTTATTTTGTTTCGCTATAAAATTATCTATCTATCTATCTATCTATCTATCTATCTATCTATCTATCTATCTATCTATATATATATATATATATCTATCTATCTATCTATCTATCTATCATAGATAAATTCTTATCCGGGAATCCGGTAAGACCAAGAGACTGCAAGAAAGATACACTATAACGTAGTTAACTGGTCAACTGGTCAATCAGGGAGAGGAAAATTAATGTTCTTAACTTTTTTGCAACAAGAAACGGAGAACATTTATGGAATATTCGGATACATATTTATCTCATATAGAGATCAAGTGTTAGCCCTGGGAAGGGGCCTTGATTTCTGAGAACTTCAACTGAAGTAAAATGAAACATGTATATATATATATATTCAAGAAGAAATTCTTCTCTCTTGCGTATATTTGTTTGTTCGTTTAATAAATGAAAGAGAATCTTTGTGATTAATAGTTTTCGTTCCTACAAAATCAATGTTTGATTCTAATTCGTCAGTTACTTTTGTTGAACTTTGGTACGTGTTCTTTACAAGAAAAAATATTCGATTCAATTTCTTTAAAAAAATAATTGATCCGTATAGGAAGATTTAACAAAATAGACGCATTTTCGATTACAACCGAGATATTAACAGCAGCAGCAGCCTGTACAGATATAAACGATTAGCGTTACAAGATATATAACCAACGTATATAAATTTGTTGGGAGACCGTCAGACTGAACATCCAAAGGTCCTGTGTTCAATCGTAGATATCGGCATCTGCTTTTAGGTCGGAACTCTATTACTTACGTTTTTTTATTGAAATAAAAATGCAATAGCGTAAAACTGATAGTTTCCGTTTTTTTCTTTAAGAAGTCAGCTGTTTTCAGATTTTATTATCAGTTGAACAAAAATATGACGGCGTTAGTTTGTGACCGTTTGAAAAATTCAAATTCGTAGCAAATGCTCGTGCACTGCAAGTTTAGAAGCTATTCGGATTACGTAATTTAATAAATACAGATTAAAACAACATTTTAGAACAATTTGTTTCAATCAATAATTTAATTACTAAACGATATTTTACTGCTTCAATTATATTAAAAATATTATATTTGTATAAAAAAAACCTTGAGATAATTAAAAAAAAAAAGGAAAATAAAATCAAAGTTGACGCACTATTGGGTAACACTGGGGAGAGAGAGAGAAAGAGAGAGAAAGAAAGAGAGAGAAAGAAATAGAGAGAAAACGAGAGATAGAAAAAGAGAGAGAGAAAGAGATAGAGAGAGAGAGAGAGAGAGAAAGAGATAGAGAGAGAGAGGGAGCAAGAGAAAGAGAGAGAGAGAAAGAGAGAGAGAGAGAGAGAGAAAGAGAAAGAGAAAGAGAGAGAGAAAACGAGAGATAGAAAGACAAAGAGAGAGAGAGAAAACGAGAGATAAAAAGAGAAAGAGAGAGAAAGAGAGAAAGAGAAAGAGAGAGAGAGAGAGAAAGAGATAGAGAGAAAAAGAGAGATAGAAAGAGAAAGAGAGAGAGAGGGAGCAAGAGAAAGAGAGAGAGAGAGAGAGAAAGAGAGAGAGAAAGAGAGAGAGAGAAAGAGAGAGAGAGAAAACGAGAAAGAGAAAGAGAGAGATAATTACTAGAGAAAATACTCGCTACTATCTTCGCTACTGGTTCCTGTCTCCCCTCCCCCCTTGGGATTTTGGCGGGAGACAAGTTTTCATGCAACCGTCGTCTTCAAGCGTCAAGAAGCGAGAGACTCGAATATCATCACAACGGAAGTGACATCACGCGACTTCCTCTGCTACTGCCACCTTTTCTAAAGGCGCCGTCTGTATCTGCAACCACCACCTTCATTATCTAACATTAGGGCATGGGAGGTTGTCACGTGATAACGGAGAAATTAAGTTATATTTACGCTGAAAGCGGCGAGCGTAAACATCAAGACAATCTAATAGAACTCAACGACAGAATCGGAGTATCGCACTGAAGCATTATATGAATGTCTTTTTTAAATCTCTGCAAGAGTGCTTGACTTTAATTTTACTTAAAGGGGCTTCTAATAATATCAAATTATTTTTTAATATTTTACTTTCACACAACCTCATTTATATGAGTAAATAAAAAGACATTATTTATTCCACTAAATGAAGTCGGCATTAGATAACACAAAAAGAGTTGATATGACGTAAAACAGAATACTTACGCCGTCTCTGGTACCCCAGTTCTGATCGATGATGTTGCATATCGAATAGACTGGAAAGATGAAGATATAGAATGAGTCGAGGAAGATGAACCACGTATCGTGCAGATGAAGAATCGAGGCGTGAAAGAGGCTCGACGTCAGGAGGATGAGGATGTAATGCTCTTGAAACAGTAAGTAAATAGCTAAAAAGTGAGAAAATAGCTTAAATAAGTGAGTAAATAGCTAAAAAAGTGAGTAAATAGCTAAAAAGCTATATAAAATAGCTAAAAAGAAAAATAGACTCTCAGACATGAGTGGTCACGGCCTGGTTTCGAATCTCGGGTTTGATGCGTTCGCTACGTTTAACCACACTGATGAGTCTTGAAACGACGAAACAGCTGTCTGTGGATGACTATATATATATATATATATATATATATATATATATATAAAAGTCAGTCTCATTACTGTTTCGTTGCCATCGATAGTGACTTTCTAAGTAGATAATTAAATCTCAGGTTTGATGCGCTCGCTACGTTTAGCCACACTGATGAGTCTTGAAACGACAAAACACCTGTCTGTGGATACCTATAAATTAATATATATATATATATATATATATATCTGATATATAAAAAAAGTCAGTCTCATGACTGTTTCTTTATCATCGATAGTGCCTTTCTAAGTAGATAATTAAATCGGCCTTGCTAGAAACACGTGCTTTTCACTCGACTATGTTTTTTTTTTATATAAATAACAATTTTTTTTCTCTTTCCATTCGCTTTCATCGAAGCAAATATTTAATCCGCTGGCTACTTTATTTCGGAATGCTGTAATTATTTCTTCGCACCGTTTTCCCGCGAAACTGCGCTTCCGGTCGCCATCTTTATATATATATATATATTTTTTTAATACTGCCGGCGAACCCAAATCAGATACATTATAAAAAGTTAGTGTTCCTACTTGAATTGAATTACCTTTTTTTTTTGTTTTGCTTTTTTTAAAAAAGAAACTCTCACAATTTCCCGTTGTAAAGTACTGTCGAGTATAAGAGAGTAGTTGTCTTCCTCCGAGGACATGTTTAGATACAAGGTCGGTTTTTACTGTTGGGAAAATGCGACACCCCAAAAAGGTGAACTCCCTATTAAGAGTGAAATGTAAAAAATCTGTCAATTTCGAAGGATTTATACTTTATATATATATATATATATATATATATATATATATATATATATATATATATATATATATATATAATGGTAATAATCCAGGTAAAAACATCCACAGGATAGTAATCCAAAGAATTTCAACCGGGTTTATAAAAAGTGCTCAATATCAAATAGAGCTTTATATATGATAATTTTTATTTACACAGACATGTACAAAATCTGCGACACTGGCATGTCGATGTTATCGATCAACATTTATTATAAACTGAGATCTCATCAGGCAGGGTTCTCTCCAAATATGATCTGAGGTTAAGATCGGATTCTAACTCTGCCTGATGAGATCTCAGTTTATAATAACTGATCGATAACATCGACATGCCAGTGTCGCAGATTTTGTACATGTCTGTGTAAATAAAATTTATGATGGCAATTAAGCTATACAGAGGCTCCCGCGTTCTATCCCCGAGGGGAATCTTCAGGATATACATACATATATACATATATATAGCACTAGATAAAGTGAAAGAATAAAATAAGGTACGACTAAAATATTATTTGCATTCAATGTTCAAGCAAAGTCTTTTAAAGACCTTAACTCATGAGTTTTCAAAGAAAATCTTCTCCTCAGAAGACCATTACCGCAATGACATTACTGCAGGTAATAAAATTAAATTAAACTTTGAAAATATATAAAAAAAGTTTACATAAAAATACATAAAATTAAATAAAACATTATATAAAAAAAGTATATCGACCCAAAACATACTTTTTTGCTAAACTTATATAGTTCATCCAAGTCATAAAGTTTAAAACAGCTCAAAGAAAGATATCAAAGAAGTTGATTAAAAACAATCCCGATATTAGGTGCATCTTATATCTTTTGTTGTATTAACTTTATATATATATATATATATATATATATATATATATATATATATATATATATATATATATATATAACTTCTTTGTAATATAGTAGGACAAATCCCAGTAGAGTGCTCGATTAATTGAGAATTAAAATTAAAAATTAAAAATTAAGAGCATCATATTTATTCATTTTGGTACAGAAAAATTAGTACAACATTCGTACCGTCGGTTTCAAGCACAGAAGCACATAGACATCCGGCTCTGTTGTCATCTTTTTCGGAAATGTGAAGTCACGTGTCACTCTCGTTTGGACGCGTTATTTGCTTAGAGTGTTATGTATGCTTGTTTAAATCTAGTGTAAGGAAGGTTTAATAAGATTTGAAAAAAGTGGGGGGGGGATGAAAAGTAACAGTTGAGATTTAAAACCGGAGAAGATTTAAAGAGATATAAAAAAATAAAAAATATTTGTATATAAGTCCCGTGAGCCAATATTATGAGTAGCATATATTTGGCCGTTACTGTTTTAGGGTTTAATGATGTGTCTTCTAAAATAATTAGGGAGATAAAATAGGTTTAACAATTATACTTATGAAGAGATAAAAAGGTTAAAGAAAAAACATTAAATTCAAGTTTAAATCCTGGATCAAAGGACTTTAAATCAATCCCAAAGAATTTAAATAAAGATATCATCCGAGCGGTCTAAGGGCAGTAACTCTGCAGGGTTTTTGAATAATTTGTATTCGGGATTTAACATTATTAACTAAGGTATACTGAATGCTTATGGGGGTGATAAAATTGGTATGCTGATTACAACTGGTTTAGAGATAAGAGTAAGGATTGTGTCACAAAATCTGTTTGGGAGATATGGGAGATTAGCATTATGACCGAGAAATGGTGGGGACTTATGGGAGTAATAATAATGTGAAACGGGGGCGTTACCCTCTTAATGACTGGAGGAATATTTTTGGGAAAGTTATAATTATTGCTCTTGAAAAGTAGTGTGGATATGGGTTGATTAAGGTATTTAACGTATTTTTTAATTTTATTTATATTTATGAGGAGTAATAGTTGGAAGAATTTTCCGGAGTGGAAGTCGGTATTTAATGGGCCAATTATGGGGTTATGTATTTGACAGAGGGGGGTTAGCTAGGCTTTTATGTGTATCGGTAAGGCCAGTTTATGAGTAGTGCTTGTCTTCTCTGGGTGCATACTTTAA
>OY744543.1:8772700-8790200 GCA_963556195.1 Sepiola atlantica | reverse complement strand
TTTATTAATAAAATAAAATCAGGATAGATTTTTTTTTCATTTTACACTTTGATCTTTTAACTAATAATTTCGCGATACACATCGCATCTTCAGAGTATGAATAGAAGTTGTAATAGTTCCAATAGTTCCGTATATATTCAATAAAAGCAAATTTATTTTTTCTTTCCTTAATTCTGATGATAACAAACATTTTATTGAAAAGCCTGGCTTAAGGAAGGAAAAAAATAATTTTTTTTATATTGAATGTACCTTGTTTTGAATAACTGAAGATATAACATCCCATATACTGAGCTTTAAACACTTCACAATACGTTCACATTTTAAAAGTATGCGTTCTACTTTTTGTTTCATACATTTATCACACACACACACAAACACACACACATTCACACATACAAACATATATATATATACATACATATATATATATACACTCACACACACACATATATATATATATATATATATATGATTTAAGGTTAAGATCGGATTCTAACTCTGCCTGATGAGATCTCAGTTTATAATAGCTGTTGATCGATAACATCGGCATGCCAGTGTCGCAGATTTTGTACATGTCTGTGTAAATAAAAATAATCATATAAAGCTCTATTTGATATTGAGCACTTTTTATAAACCCGGTTGAAACTCTTTGGATTACTTCCCAGTGCATGTTTTACCTGGATTATATATATATATATATATATATATATATATATATTTGTTTTACCTACACACACACACACACACACACACACACACACACACACACACACACACACATATATATATATATATATATATATATATATATATATATATATATATATATATATGTATGTATTTTATATACTTTAAAGTCGGCGGAATTTGGAAGGAAACGGACAGGAAATCATTTCTTATTCCCAGGTGTATTTTATTTTGCAATTTGATGTGAAATTCCTTATTTTAAAGTCCATCGTAAGTTTTAAATTACACCATATGTTTACTGAGATCCCAAGGTACTTTCACACGACCTTCATTAATATTTATCCAATGGAAAAACATTGTTGTGGGCGGATTTGAAATGAATGTTTCTATTCTGAAATTGCTACACGAAATAGCCAGCCTTGCCAGCCATTACACTCAATGACCCGTGTCTACGGCGACCCAAATATGACCCTCTTGGCATTTTGTTATATTAAATTAGCGATGCTTGACCGAACAGCGATTGCGTGACTCGCGCAAATGGATACCGTCGGGAATCAATTATTGTTGAGTTAGAGTCATTTACGCTTTACTAATGTACTAGTGCACATACCCACGATAATTCGCGACTGCCTTCCTTAATCAAGCGTAAAATTTGATTATTGCTACTTCGATAAATTAAGTGTTCCTGTTTGACTACGAAAAGAGTTTTTTTTATACTGTCAATTAAAGGTTACCATTAATATAATTTCAAGTAACGGTATTTCAGTTGTTTAGCCATTTTAGAACATGGACAATTAAAAAAAGATTTGATTATATCAAAATAAGGAAGAAGAAAAAGAAAATAAATCTATAAGACAGTCTCGCCTGACAAAGTTGTTCTACAACGAAAGCTTGCAAAATAAATAAATAAATAAATAAGTAAATGAATTTTTCATTTAAATTGCACGATGTGTTGATTTTAAAAATTATTTCATATAAATACATTTTATTATATGTATGTATATATATAAATATAAATATATATATATATATATATATATATATATATATATATATATATATATATATATATATATATATATATATACAGTTTTTGTAATATATATACTTTTTGTAATATATATATATATATATGTATATATATATATATATTACAAAAAATGTCTATATATCTGTATATATAGAGAACTATATAATACTTTTTAAATATATATATATATATATATATATTACAAAAAGTTTATATATATCTGTATATATATATACCCGCCGACTTGGCATTTACAAAGTTAAATTTCTCCTAACTTCCAAGCTAATTTGTGGTGTCCAACGCTCTTGACTGCGAATCAGTGGCGATTTGTAATCGGAGTTCGCGCCCGTCGGGAATTTACTTCATGCGCTGAAGATTGCGTAAGCATGAAATATCGATGTCTGTATGTAATAAATATTTAATAATTTTTTATAAAATATTATATATACATATACACATATATATACACAGGTATATATACACTTTTTGCAATATATATATATATATTACAAAAGGTGTGTATATATATATATATATATATATATATATATATATATATATATATATTACAAAACGTGTGAAAGGGAGTGTCGTGAAATAATGATTAAATGGGTGGCTTGCTTGATTTTCGTTTTATCGGACCTCATGCAACAGTTCCACTAATATCCCCGAGAAAGATATGATCTATAGATCCTCCTCCAGCTATTCATTAAACAGGATGCTAGACATTAGGCTCGTGATTCTAGGCTAAATCTACGAATAGCGTTCGATCCCATGCAACCGCCTGCAACCGCCACTCCTGCACTGATGAGGGTAGAAAACCCAGAGCGATATTGTCTGTAGGTATAAAAACACTTTAATATTTAAAACTATTTATCGTTAATGCCCCTTTAAGATGTAAGAGTCGCCAACTTGATAGGCCTATCACTATCCACGAAGCTCGAGCCCCTATCCTATCGCCGCAATATTGAATCCTTGTGCATGTTTTTAAGTACTTCAATGGATTGTGCTTCGATGAACTTGCTGCTCTAGTGCCCCTTCGACGTACATACACTAGATAAACCCGACAATCAGCTGTATCCCATCCATTCACTGTGGAGGTCCCAAGATGCCAGAGAACCTTCTACTACAGTAGCTTCTTTCCTCGTACTGCCGGCCTCTGTAAGTCCATCCCTGCTCTCTGTTTCACCGGCTGTACTGACATGATTAAAGATTTAAAATAATTAAAGAAAAGAGGAATTCGGTTTAATTTTATTAAAACAATTTGCGTTTTACAGAAATATTTATATATATATATATATATATATATATATATATATATATATATATATATATATATATATATATATATATATATATATATATATATCCGTCACTCTCAGGTGGACCACGCGTGAGTGTTGTCTGCTTTCTGTTTTTATTCATGAACTTCCTGGAGGGAATAACATCTTCATCAATTCCTTTTATTCTGGTTTCTGAAGAGCAACGTGTAATTGCGTTTAATTGCAGCCTATTATATATTGCGAATCAATTGTAAGACCATCGTCAATTCTGCCATTACAAAAATAAATGATATAAGTAAAGAATGGATTTTGGTCGTTGAAATTTTAAATAATCATATATATATATATATATATATATATATATATATATATATATATATATATATATATATATATATATAATATATATACATATATATATAATATTTATAAATAAATATTAATTATTTATTACCTACAGACATCGATTTTTTGTCATTGAAATCTTAAATAATCATTATATATATATATATATATATATATATATATATATATATATATATTGTTTTCGCAGTCAAATCAACTTGGAATTAAGGAGGAATTGAACTTTGTAAATGCCAAGTCGGCGGGTATTTACAACGAGCAGCAAATACTGATCTCAGAGTGCCCGGCCTTAGTAAAGGGATGTCTATATATATATATATATATATATATATATATATATATATATATATATTGCAAAAGGTCTGTATGGGTTGACGTGGTGTAATGCATACAGCTATGCCAGCTTCAAGTTTTATCAAGGTTACTGTATAACTTTCACTAATACACCTGGGAAATGTATATAAATTAAATAGTAGCGTAGAATAGACTCTTAACCCTTGGTTGAGTAACTAGATTAGTAGAAGGACAACTCCAAAATAACACTAGTCTTACTTTGTTTTTTTTTGTTGTTTTTTTTTTAACATAGTTCACCCCAAACAAGGCAGGCCGCCACTGTAGACGTAAGAGGCTACTGAGAAAAAAGAAGAGGGGAGAAGGTAGGGGCAGTCAACTTAGATTGGGATCTACGCAGCGAGATGTCTGTTTACATTAGTTTAAAATTTCTGCATGTCTGTACTGTCGGGGAAACAGGGAACAGGGAGGGAGTTCCAGAGGCCAGCAGCACGAGGAAAGAAGCTATTTGAGTAGAAGGCTCTCCGACATCTGGGGACCTCTATAGTGAATGAATGAGATTTAGTTGATTGTCGAGTTAGTCTAGTAAATTTACGTCGAGGGGGCACCAGAGTAGCGAATTCATCGGAGCATAATCCATTGAAGTATCCCGGCATTGGTTTACGTTGTCCTGGACTTTCCTTTTCCACAGTACGCAAGCATTGCCGGTTCAGGAGAGGTGCGTTTAGTACTTGCGCACCATTTGCTTCAGTTTTAGACGTGCCGCGCAAGCATCCTCACCATCGTCGCTCGTGATCGAGCGGCGCCCCCCCCCCTTTTTTATTAAAAAATTATTATATTTACCAAAAATGTACAGATGGGATTTTCTCATATGAAATTCTCAAGTTCAGACATTTCTTCCAGTCAAACAACCGAAAAGCTTCAACACACTGTGACCGGAATTTGGAGGCGATTAATAATTCCGCGGTAGCTGGGATTGAAAAAAGGTCATAAAAAGATGACCTCATCAAATCTAATACACGCACCTAAAATTTAGATGAGAAATGGAGATTCTTAGAAACTGTGGCTTTGTTTACATTTGTGTAGCAACTATGAAGTTAAATGGCCACTCGGTGCAGAAAACAGGGTCGGAGGAATCAATTTGAGACGTTGCTTAGCAACACTTTTGATTGTCGACCTCTTCTTGAAATGTGAGGTGATGAAATGATCGATTTAATACATTAGTTATTTTTGTTTAAATCCACGTAAAGTACTGATTATTAGTTTTGACATGATTCAAATATCTGTAACCATAGAAGAACATTAGTTTATGTCCCCCCCTCTCCGGGCAGCTACCCTCTCCACCTAATGGGGGAAACTGATATACAAGGTGATTCATAAGTCACTTCACTTAGCTATTTAAAATGATTACCATATGAAGCACAAACATACTATGAACTTTTGATAATTGTTATCTTACTCTCTAATTACTGCGATTTGTTATTTTAAATTTGTTCGTTTATATATTTGTTTCTATATATATTTATTTCATAATCAATCAAACATGCTACAGAGTGTCGTAAATTCCTTGCAAAAAAGAATGGAGCTATGCATGCAGAACGAAGGTGGAATTTTTGAAAATTTGCTGTAATTTTAAACTCCCGTAAATAAATTTGTTGAATAAACTTTCTGTTTTGTATTACCGTATTTTTTAACTTTAGGATTTCAAAAATAAATAGCTAATTGACTTATGAATCATCCTGTATATATATATATATATATATATATAATGATCGGCAAACACCCAAACACACTTTTGCATATACTTCATTTGCATATTGATTTTATAACAAGTTTCTAACAAATTAATATTCTGTATATCAATCATTTGTAATTTTATTTCCATTTTTCTTATATATACGCAATAGTTTTGTTAATATTAATATTATTAATAGTAGTAGCAATATTTATTAAAGCAATTTAATAAAAAATTAATTGCTGCTTGGTGGGCGGTTAGTTTATTTTGCTAGTATTCTTCATACAATCAGCAGTTTATTTTGATGAATAGTGTGGGTTGGTTAGTTGTTATGTTTTCAGGCATATTGACGATCGTTGGGTCATGTTCTTGCCGAAATAGAACATATGTTTTGCTTACGATTAGTTTGTACATTCATTTGTTTTGTCGGTGCATATTTCGTCAACAAATACTTTGTAAACAATTGGTTCTATTTAACCAATAGATGGGACCCTGACAGGTACTACGACTGCGAATCAGTAGGAAGTAGTAGCGACTAAGAACTGACTTCAGACTCAACCAAATCCCAAATTAGGGGTTTGACAACTGATGTTACATGACGAAGGAACGTTGTTTGAAAGAAAGGTTTGAGTGACACCTTAAGGGTTAGAGGTGACTCCAGAACGAAAGTCACCGAAACCACGTGACTTCCGAACGAAAGTTTTCTGTCTCTTGGCATGCGAGACTTCAAGAAGTGAAAAACGTGTCCGGGGTGCTGCCCACAATGGCGGGGGGGGGGACGCGCATAATGTAACTAGATATAGCCGGATGAGCTATCCGTCTATCTGTCTGTCTCTTACTCTCCCACGCATACGAAAGTAATCTGTCTCTCTGATGTTTTCTGTGACGGGTTTTTCCTTTTTAATAAACCTTTATTGATAAACATCGGCGTCCAAGTGGGTTTATCAGCAGACGAATAAAACCTGGATTTCCGACTGATGTATAATTGTTTTATGCACGCGTCGGTAAGTGAAAACGTAACACTGAATGAAGTTTTGCGTTATATCAACGACGGTCTTGAATAGTTGATAGAGTTGGGAAATGTTGTAGGAAGAAAAAAAGATACTGGTACAGTTTTTTTAACTAGACCAAAATCGACTTTTTGTTCGGCATATTCCGGCCGTTTACGTAAACAGCCGGAATATGCCGAAGCGCTTAGTCAATTAGAAGTCTCAAGAAGCAGACGACAATTTTCCCTGTACTAAAAAGATATTCTCACAAAAAGAAAATCTTGTACAACCTTTGAACAGGGCAAAAAACAAGCTGTTCTTTTTTTTAAAAAACCTAACATTGTTTTTTTTGTCTAGTTCAAAAGCTGTACGAGCACCAAAAAATGTAGAAAAGGCTGAGAGAGATGGATTTCATGGTGATGCTTTAGGGTGTCCAATGCAGTTTAGTGTTATGCCCGGTGGACAACTTCAATTTAACACAGGGATGAAACTTTGACAGGTACTACTGCTCCCGGTTAGAATGGACATATCAGTAGTGATAACTAGAAGGGTGACAACACACTTTCTCAAAATCCCACGATTTGGGACCTCACCACCAGAAGCACATTCAGATCATAGTTTAATAGGATGGAGAAGGTTCAGGGAACTCTTGCCTTTACCAACCAGCAGAGCGTGACCACTGTCAACCTAAGGGAATAGTCTGTCAGGCATGTGCACGCAATGATGATGATGTATGGAAGTGAAACTTGGCCAGTGAGGGTTGAAGGAATGCGTTGGATTAAAAGAAATGATACGAGAGTAATAAATGGATGTGTAATGAATCTTAAAGGCAGACTTAGTTCTGCTGATCTCGGAGGAGATTTAAATGTGGACAGTATAGTGAGATTCGTACAGAACAGGAGACTTCGATGGTATGGTCACTCTGAAACAATGGATGAGAGTTTTAGGGTCAGTAGATGTAGAACAGTTAAGGTAGCAGGTCTAGTTCATAGGAGAAGACAACATAAAAAATGTGAAGAAATGATAAAAATAGACTTAAGAGAAAGAGTGATTAATAAAAACCTGGCCAGAGATAGGTTAGTTTTGCGGATCAATTTCTTTAAAGCCGTCCAACACATGCCAGCATGTAAAACGGACGTTCAACCGAATAATATGATAATGATATGATGACGAGTCAATACCACTTGAATACTTCACTGGTGAATCTATGAAAATCTCCGATTTCCACTCAGGCTGAGAAAAATGAAATAAAATAGTCACAGATGCTAATTTTTGTAAACATCTAGAAATCAATTAATTAATAATTGCCTCAAATCAATAAATTAATTGATAATTGCCTCAAATCAATTAATTAATAATTGCCTAAAATCAATTAATTGATAATTGCCTCAAATCAATTAATTGATAATTGTCTGAAATCAATTAATTAATAATTGCCTAATAAATTAATTGATAATTGCCTCAAATCAATTAATTAATAATTGCCTCAAATCAATTAATTGATAATTGCTACAAATCAATTAATTGATAATTGTCTCAAATGAATTAATTGATAATTGCTACAAATCAATTAATTGATAATTGTCTCAAATGAATTAATTGATAATTGCCTACAAATGAATTAATTGATAATTGCTACAAATGAATTAATTGATAATTGCCTACAAATGAATTAATTGATAATTTCTACAAATCAATTAATTAATAATTGCCTCAAATCAATTAATTGATAATTGCTACACATCAATTAATTGATAATTGTCTCAAATGAATTAATTGATAATTGCCTCAAACGAATTTATTAATAATTGCCTAAAATGAATTAATTGATAATTGCTACAAATCAATTAATTAATAATTGCCTCAAATCAATTAATTAATAATTGTCTCAAATCAATTAATTGATAATTGCCTCAAATCAATTAATTGATAATTGCCTCAAACCAATTAATTAATAATTGCCTAAAATGAATTAATTGATAATTGCCTCAAATCAATTAATTGATAATTGACTCAAATCAATTAATTAATAATTGCCTCAAATCAATTAATTGATAATTGCCTACAAATCAATTAATTCATAATTGCCTCAAATCAATTAATTGATAATTGCTACAAATCAATTAATTGATAATTGACTCAAATCAATTAATTAATAATTGTCTCAAATCAATTAATTGATAATTGCCTACAAATCAATTAATTCATAATTGCCTCAAATCAATTAATTGATAATTGCTACAAATCAATTAATTTATAATTGCTACAAATCAATTAATTGATAATTGCTACAAATCAATTAATTGATAATTTTCTCAAATCAATTAACTGATAATTGACTCAAATCAATTAATTAATAATTGCCTCAAATCAATTAACTGATAATTGACTCAAATCAATTAATTGATAATTGCCTCAAATCAATTAATTGATAATTGCCTCAAATCAATTAATTGATAATTGCTTCAAATCAATTAATTAGTAATTGCCTCTACTCAACAATAAATTCTGACCAATCATTGTTTGTATTCTTCACAATTGGACAAACATGCTTTCCTTTTCATGTTTTAATTTCTATCAATTATGATAATGACCACGTATAGATATAATATGTGTCGTTGGATGATTTTATAATTATCGGAATTTAGCGACACCTGTAATTACACTTATATTCAATGGAAAGTACGAGGTTGTTCTTATTTCTTATCGGTATTGCCAACACGGAGCACATGAGTCTTGCTAAGAAAAACGATGTTTGATAAACAGTAAACAAGAATTATCTTTTTTTAGACGGAACCATTGCTTATCATCATTTCATGCTGCATTGTGAAATAAAGTTTTTGTCTGCTCAACGTAATTAAGGAAGCGTTACAATTGTCACATGATTCGTTGAAAACGCTCTTTTAACCATATTATTTCTTGGACCTTTTTTTGGAACAATGGTGCACATGAATTCCTAAATCAAACAAACACAACGTTCCCGGACATGATTTTCTTACGAAGTTAGGACGAATTTAAAGATTTTTTTTATGAAATCAGAAAATAACACCTTTTTGGAAATTATCAATTAGGTCGAAAATTCTTCCCGGATTCTCGTGACTCGTTGCCATCAACCATTCATGTCAGGCATCACTGTCGGCAAATCTCCTAGATAGCATCCATAGTCTTCTACAAGGTGGTCGATTCAGGTGTGATGATGAGGTCTTCCAATCGATCTTTTGTCGCATTTTGGATGCCATAGGTAGATTTCACTCACAAGTTCTGATTAAATTCTCAATAAGTGACCGGCAAGACTAAGCCTTCTCTCTCAACAAAACTTCTTTGCGCATCTTTGAAGTGTCATGTGGTCAGTTTCCTTTGAAGTGTCATGTGGTCAGTTTCCTTTGAAGTGTCATGTGGTCAGTTTCCTTTGAAGTGTCATGTGGTCAGTTTCCTTTGAAGTGTCATGTGGTCAGTTTCCTTTGAAGTGTCATGTGGTCAGTTTCCTTTGAAGTGTCATGTGCTCAGTTTCCTTTGAAGTGTCATGTGCTCAGTTTCCTTTGAAGTGTCATGTGGTCAGTTTCCTTTGAAGTGTCATGTTGGCAGTTTCCTTTGAAGTGTCATGTGATCAGTTTCCTTTGAAGTGTCATGTGGTCATACGACAGTTTCCCTCTTTTTTACGCATTCGTTTGCATTATTGTTGCACTCTGTAAGATCTTTCAAGCTGCACCCGTTGAACAGTAGGGGGCAGACAAGGCAATGTTGCATCGGATAGTCGCCCTCTTCACATTCACAGATTGTTGGGTCAGTTTTGTAGCCCCATCTACTCATAGCCAGTTTTCATCGTCCCATTCCCGTTCCTAGGCGGTTGAGTGTTTCCAATGAGGCCAGGGTCCTTCTGAGCCGGGAAGAAGGGGATTCCCATGTCAGTAGGAGGGGGCATTCTCTAGCCGTCTGGTCCACAGCTTCAGTCTGGTCTCTTCCTGAGATGTTGTTAGCAGTTCGACATGGGTGAGGAATCTTATCGTTGACTTCAGTCGTTGGACCATTGATTCTCATCCATGGAGGAGATGGTGTTCATCACTGATAGCCTTTGTGACTTCTCCCCGGCACGTAACTTCCCGTCTCACACCTGAGACTTAAATAGAAGGAAGCTGTTCTTGGTTGGGTGTTTCCTCAATCTGATCTCTTATGCAACTTGTGTTCCGTTAAATGATGCTTCGTACCGTTTCGTCAGCCGTAGAACATGACAGATTCCACTGTAGCCTTACCATTTCTGCAGAATGTCAGAAAGGTAAGACTAACAAAGAGTGTGCAACCCACCAAAGACACCACATGACTTGCTTTTGCAGAGTTTGATATATTTTCACGCAACAGGATGTTGTTGTTGAGGTTTACAAATTCCTTGCCGTATTTTCAGTTTAATTTCTTCTTGGCTGTAGCTGATAAATTCTGTTTTAGAAAATAATAAACCTCGTTGAAATGTTGATATGAAAACGTTTGGCTTTATTTTTTTAAATTGGATTAGTAATGTAGGATTTATGAGAAAGAAATTGTAAGAAATATACGCTATTCTGTTAGATACTGCGGGTGTATACATTGTTGTAACACGTTAATCTTTGGCGGCACCCAGGTTTCGTTGCTGCTGGCTTGTGTCCCTCGGCCATTGATCGATAACCACATGGACACCAAGTTTGGTTTTTAAGAGTTTTTTAACATGACAGAGAGATAGAAATTAACTTCACGTATACGAGAGAGAGAGAGAGAGAGAGAGAGACAGAGAGAGAGAGACAGACAGACAGAGAGAGATAGAGAGAGAGAGAGACAGAGAGACAGACAGACAGACAGACAGACAGAGACAGAGAGAAAGTCTAGAAAAATGAATTAATTGGAGAGAGATACCCTTTGCATATCAGTTCGGCCATTTTTGTCTACACTGCGCCTCAACTTCCCCGGCCCCTGCCGGCTGCAGTGTCCGCTCCATTCTCGCATCTAGTTCGGTCGCTGCTTGCAGGCTATAGAGACTGGCCGCTCTCCAAACGGAAGTGACGTGATTTTTCTGACTTCCGCTTTAAGCTCCTCCCACATTCTAGGGCCCTATCAATCCGGCGCTATCTTACAATTCTAGCAATGCTGACCCACACGCACATATCTTATTAACTACTCTCTGTATGTACTTTGTTACTTAGTATTTTCTGCTATTTCATTGGTTGACATGACAACAAGCTAATCTGTAAGTAAAAAAGCAAACACACATATAAAAAAAACAGACTACGGAATTCCGCTTTATTTAATTCATTTTTTTTTTACCATTTTACAACCACTGCTTTAAATATTCTTAATTTCCCTTTCATACTGCGTACCCCTACTTAGGTATTTCTTTAAAGAGGTCGTTAGGCAGTAACAAGTGACAGGAGAAGATGGATTCTGGAAATCATGTGTCATGTTAAAAAGTCACCCGACACAATTGACCGCAACGTCACGGGGATACATACTTTGATTGCTTACAGCAAAAGGTTAAATGAAGATTAATTGGCCATTTGTGTTTGATGCAAAATCATCGAGTGAATAGCAAAACTGTAAAAGTGCACTGAAAATGCCCAAAGAAAGTGCACTAGACTCTTAAACGCAAAATATATGAAGAGAAACTAATTTACGCTTTGAAAACACGTTGATTGAATTGTTATTTTCGTTCGTTAGTTGTTAGGTTTTACGGCATGTCAACTGTCGTCTAATCGTTTCATGCCGCAACTGTAAACATGTTTCGTATTAGATTGGTTTGTGAATTAATTTGTCTCGAAACGATAGATTAAGTGTTGACAGGTACTACCACTTTGTTTCAGAGTTAACTGAAGGTTGACTTCACACTAAATGCAGTTTTGTATCATACTAAAGCAAGTTGATGGTTGGTTGTTTGGTTGTTTTGTTTTACGGCATATCAACCCTTTTCGGATTATTA
The DNA here is from genome assembly GCA_963556195.1 of Sepiola atlantica. Lineage (NCBI taxonomy): Eukaryota > Metazoa > Mollusca > Cephalopoda > Sepiida > Sepiolidae > Sepiola > Sepiola atlantica. The sequence goes on along the minus strand of OY744543.1, from coordinate 8,777,884 downwards.
AATGCCGACTCCGGTCATTTTGGTAACAGTTTTTATGCTTCAAGTTCTTTATATCTTCAAGTATTTATGCATGAGGTTTTGTTTGGTTGTTTTACGACATATCAACCCTTTTTATCTTACTCCCATGAGGTAAGATGTGACCCAAGGTCGGGTCGGAAAGTGGGGATTGAAAAGCCCGCACCCGAGAAGGTGAGCACTCTGACCATTAAAAATTGCCTGGGCAGCCCCGTCGGCATTCCCCGGTAGGGGCGCCTCAGGCAGTAAGCAATAAACTTACTCCTCCCCAAAACGGGGAGGCAAAGCCTGGGAGGGTGGACCTCCTAGAACTGCACAGGACAGACCCATAGACCTGCGTTAATCAAGCTGCGAAGGCCAAGACAATACCAGTCTATGGGGTGCAGTATCCATCGGAACAGATACTACACTTTGATCCCGGATAAAAGGCGTTATTTAACCCCTACCCACAATAGGAATATGTGACACAAGGTCGGAAAGTGGGATTTGAAAAGCCAGCGCTCGAGAAGGTGAGCACTCTGGCCATTAAAAATTGCCTGGGCAGCCCGTCGGCATTGCCCGGTAGGGGCGCCTCAGGCAGTAAGCAATTAACTTACTCCTCCCCGAAGAGGGGAGGCGAAGCCTGGGAGGGTGGACCTCCTAGAACTGCACAGGACAGACCCATAGACCAGCGTAAATCAAGCCCCGAAGGCCAAGACAATACCAGTTTATGGGGTGCAGTATCCATCGGAACAGATACTACACTTTGATCCCGGATAAAAGGCCGAAGCTGAAAGAAGACAAGACGACATAACAGAAGAGTGTCGAACATGAACAATGTCTTGCAAGTACATCGACCTAACAAGAGCAATAACACAGTTACTGAAGGCTTTTAAAAAAAGTTGAAAAGCAATTAACAAAATCAGGTATATTCATTATGAAGACAAGTAATGATACATTGAACTTGTTCTGTAAATGACTCGACACACAGCTGAACTTTATTCGCTGAATAAGCTTCACGAATAAATGGTAGCCCTTATTGGTACCAACGATATATACCAGCTAGTGGACGAAATGCACATTAAAAACGGTGATGCATATTTTTCGGAAGTAAATTGAAAAGGTAATTTTGTTTGTGTTAAGAATATCATAGATTAACTAAAGTGTAATGATTTTTACAAGAATATAAATTATTGAAGACGAGACAGAACACACGATGGAAGCCGCAAAGATACACTTACATGTCATATCTCCATGTTTATAAAATTGGGTCATTTATCACGCGAATGAGATTAAAACCTCAAATTCATATTGCCAATAGGAGAAAAATAGCTTTCGGAACTATGTATGCGACCGACATCCGAACAGTACCTTCTTTTTTTATATAACCTTGCAAAATGACATCTGATTAATTAACTATTTTTTTTTTATTGTTTTTTAATTTTCTAATTGTTTTCATTTTACTATAACACATTGTTTTATTTACCGAATATTTTTCATATTCTAGATAAAGGCTTCATTTTCAAGAGTTTGTATAATTTGGATTATTCGGACTACTATTCTCATCTGATGTGTTATTCCCACAACGTTTCGACCGATGTAACACTCTGAGCTTCTTCAGGTTTATCTTGCTGTACTCGGGAATCTTTCTGTCGAACTTGGGAATCTGCACCGAATTTCAAACAGAACCCTTTTATTTAATCCACGGGAGTAGCATGCTCTCTTTCCGTCAACCTTGGCCGGATAGAAGTCTTCAGCAATTCGCAATTCCTAGTATCATCGCCCGCACTCAGGATTGAACCTTCACTCTTTAGAAGAAGGCACCTAGAACTGAATTTTATTTAGTTCTTTAACCGTTTGCCGACCCGTGGCGCAACGGATAAAGTGCTGAGTACAATTGAGAAACATAAAAAGAGTTTATCCGCGATTTTCCGGTTAATTTAGGTACGAGGAGAACGATTCATGATTTTCTTAACTTTTCCTCGGCAACGTCGGAGGGGGGGGCGGATTTCGCTAGTGATCAATAAAATTATCAGTGCGAAAAGCATCCATCAATAAATTACCTATATTGAAAAAAAGATCTGAATGATTGCCAACAAATCTGCATAATCGGATGAAGAATGTTTTGAAATCTAAAAAAGAATTTTATCAGCGTTTGACCAAATTATTGTGCAGACAATGCGCTAGAATTCGTGCATTGTACTATTGCTTTTCGCTGTAGAATTGTTAATGTGTTAGGGTTAGTGTTGGGGCTGGGGTTGGGGTTAGGGTTAGGGTTGGGGGTTAGAGTTGGGGTTAGGGTTGGAGTTGGGGTTGGTTTAGGGTTGGGTTGGGGTTTAGGGTTTAGGGTTTAGGGTTAGGGTTAGGGTCAGGGTTAGGGTTTAGGGTTAGGGTTAGAGGTTAGGGTTAGAGTTTAGGGTTTAGGGTTATGGTTAGGGTGTATGTTTAGGGTTAGGGTTAGGGTGTATGTTTAGGGTTTAGGGTTTAGGGTTTAGGATTAAGGGTTAAGGGTTTAGGGTTAAGGGTTTAGGGTTTAGGGTTTAGGGTTGGGGTTGGGGTTGGGGTTAGGGTTAGGGTTAGGGTTGGGGTTAGGGTTGGGGTTAGGGTTAGGGTTGGGGTTAGGGTTATGGTTTAGGATTAGAGGTTAGGGTTAGGGTTAGGGTTTAGAGTTAGGGTTAGGGTTAGGTTTTTAGGGTTTAGAATTTCTAATGTGTCATGCCTATTGAATAAGAAAAAGAACAATATTTTAAGGCAGTGATTGTACGAACGTGAAAATAAATGAAACAAAGCGGAATTGGGAATGCAACATTATTTCATTCATTTTTACCATTTTACAATCACTGTCTTAAAATATTTTTACCTTACCTCATATTCCTTACCTTATTTTTGTTTTTCTTCCAAGGCGGGAGAGGAACAAATGGATTCTAGAATTGGGTGTCACATAAAAAAATGAACCTGCACAATTGACCACAACTTCGCGAGGGATACACAATTTGATTACAGACAGCCTGAAAAAGTGTACTGAAAATGTTCAAAGAAAGCGAACAGCGCATTCCAAAATGATTCAATCTGGGTTCTTAATAGTTGGATGACTACACCCCTTGTTGACCATAATTAAAAACTTACTAACTCGTGCAAAACTCATTGCCTCTTAATAATAATAATAATAATAATAATAATAATAATAATAATAATAAATAATCCAATTCTCCACGTAACACAACTATTAAACTATTTCATCGTAACCAGTTCCATCACAATTATAAAATAGATGAACAGGTTCTAAGAAATATTATTAATAAGAACGTATTCCCTACTGACCCAAATAAAAAAGTAAAACTGATCGTTTTCTACAATAAAGTAAAAACCACTAACCTTATTATCACAAATAATTCTTCCCCCTCGATTAGAGTCTTAGATAATACAAACCTTGTTTATGAGTTTCAATGTCCTTTGGGAGACTGTGTCTCCAACAAGCAAGAAAAAACATATACATAGGTTTGACTACCACGACTTTGTCGAGAAGATTGACGATGCATTTGTGTGATACTAGCGCCATAGCCCAACACTTAACTAACGACCACTCCTGCCTCTGATCAGAATTCAGAAAACTCTTAGTAGAAAATACCAAAATCTTAGAATTTAGTACTAACAAACAAAAATTCCATATATTAGAAGCCCTATATATAAAAACAAAAACACCCAAATTAATAGAATTAACTTTAATATCAGTAATAATATACTAAAATGTCTATAACTCTAACTATAGTTGCGTACTTATTACATAATTCCCGCGAAAACCTTCTATAAATACTAACACATGGTCTATACCTGATTAAACTCATTCCCCTGAAGATGGACCCAGATGGGTCCGAAGGTACTTGGGAGACAAATGCAAACTATGGCAAATTCATCAGCCAATTCCCCTTCGAAACTAAGATCCTGATTCGGACTATTGAAAGGATCTACCAAAGGATATCTAGACATGAGTTGTCTCTTATATTCAACAATACTTGCTTGCAAGAGAAGATGCTGCCTCGATATACATATACATATATATCAATGTCTTATATATATATATATATATATATATATATATATATATATATATATATATATATATATATATATAGGGGGATTCATAAGTCACTTAACTATTTATTTTTGAAATTCTAAAGTTAAAAAATGCGGTAATACAAAACAAAAATTTATTCAACAAATTCATTTATGGGAGTTTAAAATTACAGCAAATTTTCAAAATTTCTACCTTCGTTCTGCATACATAGCTCTATTCTTTTTAGGCAAGGAATTTACGACTCTTTGTAGCATATTTGATTGATTATGAAATAAATATATATAGAAACAAATATATAAACGAAGAAATTTAAAATAACAAATAGCAGTAATTAGAGAGTAAGATAACAATTATCAAAAGTTCATATGGTAATCATTTTAAATAGCTAAGTGAAGTGACTTATGAATCACCCTGTATATATATATATATATATATATATATATATATATATATATATATATATATTTTTTTTGATTTTATTCCATTAATTGCGACAAAACAGGTTTTGTTTCATTGGTGCGAGTAGCTACCAACTCATCGGGCGAAAGGAATTCAAATGGCATAAAATTTTAAGTTCACTCTAACGGGAGATTGAAAATTGAAAATACATTGGAGGGGGAGGGGGATAGAGTTGGGGCTTTGTCTATAACGGCGACATGGGACATGAGAGGGGAGGGGGGGGGACTCCAACAAGTCGTGTTTCAAATTATTACGTGGGAGGTGTTGCACGTGTCAGTGCTGTGTCAATCTCAATCTCGGCCGGGGTGGGAGGAGGGGGATGGGGCGACGGCCGGAGTGAGTTAAATTTAAAATGAGAATTATGGTTACAACCGTCATTCTCATTTTATTTTAATTCTAATAAGTAATTATCATGTGGATAAAAATGTTTGATAATTTTAATTTAGGGTATTAATTGCTGCTTTTGCATTTTATTTATTTTATTTTAATGTTTTGTTTACTATTTGTAGTGAATTTTGTTGTGATTATATTTTTTTATTTATTCCCTCTACTTTTTTTATATTTTTATTTTTATTTTTTATTTTTTTAAATTGTGATTATATTATACCGAGATCAATACTAGTGGAATCATTTTATAAGAGAGGTTTTCTGGTGTT
>OY744543.1:8735200-8767700 GCA_963556195.1 Sepiola atlantica | reverse complement strand
AAGTATGTATATTCCAAATATCACAATGATCGCTTCTTTAAGAAAAATAAAAAAAATCTATATATACGAACCCTGCAAATGTAAACATATACAAAAGAAAATAATGTCCCCATGTTACTCAACATATTTCCTAGAATATATGTTCCAAAACTCATAATGATCTGTTCATTAGTTTAAGAAAGTAAAAATTCTTTCGTGGCGGGTTTGGGTGGGGGCATACCTCGTTTTACAAAAAAGTAATGTGTCAATGTTACTCACCTGCTTGCCGAGAATATATATTTTAAAATTCATAATGATCGGTTTATAAAGAAAATAGTTAAAAAAATGATATATATGCACCCCTAAATCTTAACAATTACAAAAAGAATAATGTGCCCATGTTACTCACAGGATGTTCTAGAATTTGTATTCTAAAATTCATAGTGATCCGTTCAATATATATATATATATATATATATATATATATATATATATATATATATATATATATATATATATATATATATATATCCACCCAGTAGTTGGCCACTATTTCATTCTATTTTTCCCAATATGTCTACCCTACATGTATCTGTGCTTGCATGACATTTTTCTCTATTTTATCACCCTGATGAAGTCTTATAAATAAAGACGAAACGTTGATGTATACATAAAAAACATCCATTTTTTGGTTTTCCTTTTTCATTTTCCCATCACGTCGGATTACTTTCATCCTTCTCTTCCCATATATATATATATATATATATATATATATATATATATATATAATTTATTTAGATACTGTATATTACATATTTCAGCAATGTACCGCGGTTTCATCCAAAAGGGCAGATTTAGACATCTTTAGTAACTCTTCGTGCCCAGTGGAATCATCGGCAAGCCGTTTTTTCTGTCACTGTTGACGCCATTCCCTATCCGGACATGACTACAATCATTTCAGCTTGCCGATGATTCCACTGGGCACAAATATTTACTAAAGATGTCTGAATCTGCCCTTTTGGATGAAACCGCGGTACATTGCTGAAATATGTAATATACAGTATCTAAATAAATTATATTAGCTCTCATATGATCGAGCACTTTCTTTGATTTCTTTTCATATATAACCTGACTCTCTCTCTCTCTCTCTCTCTCTCTCTCTCTCTCTCTCTCTCTCTCTCTCTATATATATATATATATATATATATATATATATATATATATATATATATATATAGTCTTGGAGGTTTTTCAACAATTACAACTTTATGGAAAAAAAGCTCCAAAAAACAAACACTTTAGTCCCAAGTCCTTCGGTGGGAAATTACTTTTCTTGTAAGTCAATTTATTTTTTGTAATTACTATATTAGTTTGCTTCCAAGAATTTACGTTAGTCTTAACATTATTTAAGGGATCATCAGTTGTTTACCATGAAAAACTGTTTCGGGAATTTAAAAACAAAACAGTATTTTATCTCATGGCTTCCCAGCAGGGTTGATCAGACCCCACTTCCCTAAGAAAAAAACAAGAAAAAAAAGAAGTCTTGTAAATATGTCTAAGTTTTGTTCAAGATTACTGTTTTGCTAACTTATTTTTCTATTAAAGCATGCCTTCCTTACCTGTGTTGTTCGTCTGTGTCTAAGAAAATGTATTCTTCATTTACAAAAAATTTGATGTATTTTATAATGTACGGACGAATCCATTACAGTACTTATTTGGTTATGTATGGGGTTATGTATTTATATTATTATTTATATTTAGTTACATTAAAAATATTTTTATATATATATACACACACACACACACACACACACACACACACACACACATATATATATATATATATATATATATATATATATATGTATATGTATTTTGTTTTCAATATATGTGTTATATAAATACGTTTATACATTTTCTACTGAATTTCTCAGATAGTTCTGGATTTGCTCTATCAATATACTTTGATTAATATATATATATATATATATATATATATATATATATATATATATATATATATATATATATATATAATATAAATAAACGTACCTATTTTTATAAGTATAGTAAATATACTGCATTTCTTTATTTCTTCTCACTGCACATATTTTAAGAATATTTTCCATTATTGGAAGCAGTTCAAAATATCGAATATTAAAACCATACTTCCATAAAGAAAAACCCGGCCTTGCTCTCTGCGTAGAAATTCAACACCTCGAGGTAAAGAAGAGAAAGATAGGAGGGGAAAAATAAATAAGACAAAAATTCTCTCAACGCCTTCAGCAAAAAAGAGTTTCATTTTCCCACTGCTTTAAATATCGATAAAAAAAACATTCGAGGCATGGTTCGTCACTCATGACTGCGTCCTCCTGAGATTTAATAAATTTGGCGGAATTCCGGTAGGAAGAATAAACATTGGTAAAAATGAAGTATATATATATATATATATATATATATATATATATATATATATATATATATATATATGTTTGCGTGTGTGTGTGTGTGTAGGAACAGGGAAAATATATGACAGTAAGATATAAATAATAACTTGAAAATCTTATTAATATGAAATAAGCCTTATTCAATTCGTATGAATTGAGGAAAACCCAATTAACATAAAAATATTTTTGAGGCATCATATATATATATATATATATATATATATACATAGTAAAGTATGAAAATATATTTATGGCAATTACGCTATACAGAGGCGTCCGCGTTACATCTCTGTAGGGAATCGTTACTACTTAACTCTACTCACGTATTGAGCTATGCATAGCCCTGTTGTGCTCGACTACCCTTACTGACAATAAAAGTGTAAAAATTTGGGAATTTCCTTGCTTTTGTACATTTAGTGTATATGAATTTTCATCTTAACCCTATTAAGGGAATATGATTTCAGTATACTGGCATTTCTCATGGAATGTCACTACTTTTGTAAAGGCTATGCCTCAATACAATCCATAATCATAACTGATATAGTTGTTAGTTTGACTAATCAAGGTATGAAATTAAAATGCCATCAACTAGACACTGGAACCAAAAATTAGCTGAATCCATCAAATGGTCGATAAGATATAGAATAAAGTGTATGAATACTGGTCATTTTTAAGGTTTTTTGGAAGTTTCTGGAAAACTAAGGTATATGGTAAACTGAAATTAAAATGCCATCAACTAGACCCTAGAACCTCTATCTCTGCCAAAAATCAACTGAATCCATCAAATAGTTGATGAGATACAGGGTGGCACATACATACGTACGTACGTACGTACACACGGATAACATGATTTAATGATTGAACTTTCTGGATCTCTGGGTTGCCTTGACTAATGATGCTGAAATTCTACACACTTATAGAACCTATCAATAACAAATTTTGTGCAAAGTTTTAACTAATTTGGTTTATTTGATTGATCAAAGAAATGAGATTCCCAGCATAGGCCATTCGTGAAGTCTATTAAGGGATAGAGCGCTCTCGCGCCTCCCTTGATAATTCTTCTTATTATTTTTTCTTTGAAAAACTACCGCGAAAAATATTTTCTGAGTGTTATTTTTACACCTACCCTTTGCATCTCCCGTCTCTCGCTCGGCCAATATTGATGTATTCACTTGGGGTGCCTCTACTTTTATTATTTACTTCCGTTTCATTTTACCTCTCCGATGTACTTTTCTATTTGAAGATGTAATACAATTAAAAAAAAGCTATTTTATTTTCCCTCAGACCAACTCTTCTACAGAAACACCAATCTGTGTATTTCCATACGGAGTCTAAATATAGATACCGTATAGCAAAGACGTGAAAAAAAGCACGGTTCTTGCAGTTACGACCCAGCCATCTACATTATCTGACTCTGAGATTTGTTGATGGACATTGAAAAAAAAAATTTCTGACCGAACTGCAAACTTTTTTAATTAAAAAAGCATCTTATTATTATATATATTTTTTTAACTAATGAGTCACCAAAGCTAAAAGGCTCTTGAGGATAAGAATTACTGAATGATGAAGAACATTATGAGCAGATTGAAAATAATGAGTCGAATGAACAAAAAATGATTATTCATAGAGACGGTTTATGAAAAGTATTTGATGAGTTAGACTGCAAAACGCGATGAACGCCATTTAAAAATTTACGAAGCAATCACTACCAAAAGTATCGTATTTCAATATCAAACCTCACACCCAAATCATGTTTTATAAAATATGATACCGAAATAAATTTCTTTTTGCTTTTAATGAAAGTAAGCTTTTATTCAAAGTCGAGATTTAATAAATGCGTTTTTGGATTGGTTAATGTCTTCATTCAAACAAATTGGATCTTCATTCAAACAAATTAGATCTTCATTCAAACAAATTAGATCTTAATTCAAACAAATTGGATCTTCATTCAAACAAATTAGATCTTCATTCAAACAAATTGGATCTTCATTCAAACAAATTGGATCTTCATTCAAACAAATTAGATCTTCATTCAAACAAATTGGATCTTCATTCAAACAAATTGGATCTTCATTCAAACAAATTGGATCTTCATTAAAACAAATTGGATCTTCATTCAAACAAATTAGATCTTCATTCAAACAAATTAGATCTTCATTCAAACAAATTGGATCTTCATTCAAACAAATTAGATCTTCATTCAAACAAATTAGATCTTCATTCAAACAAATTAGATCTTCATTCAAACAAATTGGATCTTCATTAAAACAAATTAGATCTTCATTCAAACAAATTGGATCTTCATTCAAACAAATTAGATCTTCATTCAACAAATTAGATCTTCATTCAAACAAATTGGATCTTTATTCAAACAAATTGGATCTTCATTCAAACAAATTAGATCTTCATTTAAACAAATTAGATCTTCATTTAAACAAATTGGATCTTTATTCAAACAAATTGGATCTTCATTCAAACAAATTAGATCTTCATTCAAACAAATTAGATCTTCATTCAAACAAATTGGATCTTTATTCAAACAAATTGGATCTTCATTCAAACAAATTAGATCTTAATTCAAACAAATTAGATCTTCATTCAAACAAATTAGCTCTTAATTCAAACAAATTAGATCTTCATTCAAACAAATTGGATCTTTATTCAAACAAATTGGATCTTAATTCAAACAAATTAGATCTTCATTCAAACAAATTAGATCTTAATTCAAACAAATTAGATCTTCATTCAAACAAATTAGATCTTCATTCAAACAAATTAGATCTTCATTCAAACAAATTGGATCTTCATTCAAACTAATTAGATCTTCATTCAAACAAATTAGATCTTCATTCAACAAATTAGATCTTCATTCAAACAAATTGGATCTTCATTCAAACAAATTAGATCTTCATTCAACAAATTAGATCTTCATTCAAACAAATTGGATCTTCATTAAAACAAATTAGATCTTTATTCAAACAAATTGGATCTTCATTCAAACAAATTGGATCTTCATTAAAACAAATTAGATCTTCATTCAAACAAATTAGATCTTCATTTAAACAAATTAGATCTTCATTTAAACAAATTGGATCTTTATTCAAACAAATTGGATCTTCATTCAAACAAATTAGATCTTAATTCAAACAAATTGGATCTTTATTCAAACAAATTAGATCTTCATTCAAACAAATTGGATCTTCATTCAAACAAATTGGATCTTTATTCAAACAAATTAGATCTTCATTCAAACAAATTAGATCTTCATTCAAACAAATTGGATCTTTATTCAAACAAATTGGATCTTCATTCAAACAAATTAGATCTTCATTCAAACAAATTAGATCTTCATTCAAACAAATTGGATCTTCATTCAAACAAATTAGATCTTCATTCAAACAAATTAGATCTTCATTCAAACAAATTGGATCTTCATTCAAACAAATTGGATCTTTATTCAAACAAATTAGATCTTCATTCAAACAAATTAGATCTTCATTCAAACAAATTGGATCTTCATTCAAACAAATTAGATCTTCATTCAAACAAATTAGATCTTCATTCAAACAAATTGGATCTTTATTCAAACAAATTGGATCTTCATTCAAACAAATTAGATCTTAATTCAAACAAATTAGATCTTCATTCAAACAAATTAGATCTTCATTCAAACAAATTGGATCTTTATTCAAACAAATTAGATCTTCATTCAAACAAATTAGATCTTCATTCAAACAAATTGGATCTTTATTCAAACAAATTGGATCTTCATTCAAACAAATTAGATCTTCATTCAAACAAATTAGATCTTCATTCAAACAAATTGGATCTTTATTCAAACAAATTGGATCTTTATTCAAACAAATTAGATCTTCATTCAAACAAATTGGATCTTTATTCAAACAAATTGGATCTTCATTCAAACAAATTGGATCTTCATTCAAACAAATTAGATCTTCATTCAAACAAATTAGATCTTCATTCAAACAAATTGGATCTTTATTCAAACAAATTGGATCTTCATTCAAACAAATTAGATCTTCATTCAAACAAATTAGATCTTCATTCAAACAAATTGGATCTTCATTCAAACAAATTAGATCTTCATTCAAACAAATTGGATCTTTATTCAAACAAATTGGATCTTCATTTAAACAAATTAGATCTTCATTCAAACAAATTGGATCTTTATTCAAACAAATTGGATCTTCATTCAAACAAATTAGATCTTCATTCAAACAAATTAGATCTTCATTCAAACAAATTAGATCTTCATTCAAACAAATTGGATCTTAATTCAAACAAATTAGATCTTCATTCAAACAAATTAGATCTTCATTCAAACAAATTAGATCTTCATTCAAACAAATTAGATCTTCATTCAAACAAATTAGATGTTCATTCAAACAAATTGGATCTTCATTCAAACAAATTGGATCTTCATTCAAACAAATTAGATCTTCATTCAAACAAATTGGATCTTCATTCAAATAAATTGGATCTTAATTCAAACAAATTAGATCTTCATTCAAACAAATTAGATGTTCATTCAAACAAATTAGATGTTCATTCAAACAAATTGGATCTTCATTCAAACAAATTAGATCTTCATTCAAACAAATTGGATCTTCATTCAAACAAATTAGATCTTCATTCAAACAAATTAGATCTTCATTCAAACAAATTGGATCTTCATTCAAATAAATTGGATCTTAATTCAAACAAATTAGATCTTCATTCAAACAAATTAGATCTTCATTCAAACAAATTGGATCTTCATTCAAACAAATTGGATCTTAATTCAAACAAATTAGATCTTCATTCAAACAAATTGGATCTTCATTCAAACAAATTAGATCTTCATTCAAACAAATTAGATCTTCATTCAAACAAATTGGATCTTCATTCAAACAAATTGGATCTTCATTCAAACAAATTAGATCTTCATTCAAACAAATTAGATCTTCATTCAAACAAATTGGATCTTCATTCAAACAAATTAGATCTTCATTCAAACAAATTGGATCTTCATTCAAACAAATTGGATCTTAATTCAAACAAATTAGATCTTCATTCAAACAAATTGGATCTTAATTCAAACAAATTGGATCTTCATTCAAACAAATTAGATCTTCATTTAAACAAATTGGATCTTCATTCAAACAAATTGGATCTTCATTCAAACAAATTAGATCTTCATTCAAACAAATTTGATCTTAATTCAAACAAATTAGATCTTCATTCAAACAAATTAGATCTTCATTCAAACAAATTGGATCTTCATTCAAACAAATTAGATCTTCATTCAAACAAATTAGATCTTAATTCAAACAAATTAGATCTTCATTCAAACAAATTGGATCTTCATTCAAACAAATTAGATCTTCATTCAAACAAATTCGATCTTCATTCAAACAAATTAGATCTTCATTCAAACAAATTAGATCTTCATTTAAACAAATTGGATCTTCATTCAAACAAATTGGATCTTCATTCAAACAAATTGGATCTTTATTCAAACAAATTAGATCTATCGCGTTTTGCATTCTGACTCTTCATTGTTTTGGCATTGGGTGTGAAGACGACAACAGGAATTCTTGGAATAAATATCTTTTCTCCAACAGTGTAGCATGTCTATATCGTCACTCAAATGAGATGCAGCATCAAATCTTTGACTGCAAGTCTGATTCTATTACAAAAACTTTGTGCATCTAATTTTTAACGCAGCATGATTGCCTTCTTTTCTGTAACCTAAGTATGTGAAGTGGCACGTCAAATCGCTCTAAAATGATAATAAAGTCGGTCGGAGAATGATGCCTTTATTTGCGTCCGTTACCATATCAACGGATTTGTATTTTTTTCATCACTATGAAACTGTAAAATATAGCAGTGTTTTGATGCGGGTGCGTAAAAATAAAGTTAACATTTGGAATTTTCACGCAAGGTTAAAATTAGGTCCAGGATATAATTTTCCATTTAAAGTCGCGTTAGAGAAACGTGTTCTAGGCAGGAAACCGCTAGTGAGACGTGGCAAATAAGCAGATAAGATCTTTATCGTTTTTACCGAATCGCGTGCACCCAAGAAAGGGAGAGAATAGTTGAGGTTCTATAAGGGAGGGGTTGAGGGTATTCTGTATGTATACTGTAAGTAAAAAGAAACCTCATTATTTAATCAACACCCATTAGGACAACGGAAAAGATGAGGAAGGAGAGCGAACTGCTGCGACGTGTTATCATAAAAAATCATGAAAACGTTGTAAAACTCCGATAATCTTGTGCTATCATTTTTTTAATAACTGTGACAGCTGCTGTTATCAGAAAGAAGAAACCGACACCAACGAAAAAGAAGAGAAGAGAGAATAAACACTAGTGACGTGTTATTAAAGCAACAGGACTCAAGTTGTTCAGGAGATGAGCCGCCGTCGTCCGGATAATCTTCGGGATCGAAGACTTGGTCGACGTTGTGCTATACATGAAGAAAGTATTGCTTTCTTATGCCATCATGATTGTTGTTGATGTTGGGGAAAATTAGCTTTGAGATCATCAACTGATTATAGAACAAATCGTTCATAATCGTTACAGTCTTCGTTAATGGGTCGAAAGACCGGGGTTCAATTCTTGGTTAAGTCAGACTCAAAAACAGTATTTGATACCCCAACCCTAACCCTACCCATAACTCTAACCCTAACCCTAAACACGCATCATTTTAAGATGTAAGCAAAGTAATCCAGGGTAACAAGTGGCACTCTCCCCTACATCTCGATGTAGTAGTCAATAAAAAGGGAGCCTTAATGTTGCCGTCGAATATGGTTGATCTATAAAAAACTTACAGCATTTTGATCAGCTACAATTTTACTAACAATCCATCCTCAAAATCTTAGCAGATAAAGCTGAATTATATTTGAATCAAAATACGTATACTTTAAACAGCTTCAAATTTTATTTACTCGAGCCATTGAAGGCTTCGTCTTAATCCCTATCTAGGTAGGTTACAACTCTATGCGAATATGTAACGTGGTAGCACCAGCTATAAATGTAGTAAGGTGGTCATTTACCTTTAGTATAACGTCCCAAATAAATAATCTGTAACGTGGCTTCAAATGAATTTATGTAACGTAGCTTTAGGTATATATTTATACAGGGACAAATATAAATGTATGTACGTAACATGTTACAATCTTCTTAATGGATCAAGTAGACAGTCTGTTACGTAACGTAACTTCGATTCGTCGTTATTAGAAATGTGAATTCAAATATTTATGCTTGATATGGTATTGATAAAGAAAATATCATTATGTAACGTGGCTTCAAGTATTTATCGTGTAACGTTGGTTCTTCTCTTTAATCTTTGCTACTGGGGTTCCAAATAGTATACGTCTGTAATGTATTTTAAATGGTTATGCGTGACGTTGTTATCATCTTTTAGTTCAGGGGTCCACTCGTAAATTGCCGAGATGCAACGTTACATAAATCTGAAAATCTGCTCTTACTTGGTTTCCTTCGGTCAGTCGATCGTCTAGCATTTAGAGGATTGTTTTCTCAACACGGTTTAAACACAAGAAATATTCGAAATATTTTTCAGCGAATTCTATAGGATCCCGACCTGTAGAGCAGAGCGCAGTACATCCTCGCTTGTCAACATCAGATATGCATATCTCAAGTTTTCCGATCAGCTTACCATATTTAGCCAATTTTTCACGAAACAACAAAACATAATACTTATTTTTGTGATTTACCTACATAATTACATTATTCTAGCCTGTCAAAATAAACAAGCCTTGAATTCCCAATGCGATAACATTTCACCATTCACAATTAATTCGCTAACATTGTTTTGCATAACCTACTTTCGTGACAATCATCATCATCATCATCATCATCATCATCATCATCATCATCATCATCATCATCATCAACGACATATGCATTACTTGGTATCACGCTCAATATTCTTACAGATAGAGATTAAGGTTTTTTGGTGAGTTATAATATAAATATTTTAGGCTCGGCTTTTGCAAAGTATAGAAATAAATTCTTAAATTGATTTCGGCAGATCATAAATTCACGTGTATAAAAATCCTCACATGATAACATTTTGGTCGTTCCCGCTCCTAGCCTGTCAAAATAAACAAGCCTTGAATTCCCGATGCGATAAAATTTCACCTTTCAAATCTAATTCGCTAACATTGTTTTGCGTAACCTACTTTCGTGACAACAACAATCATCATCATCATCATCATCATCATCATCATCATCATCATCATCATCATCATCATCATCATCATCATCATCATCATCATCATCATCATCATCATCACCATCATCATCATCATCATCATCATAGAGATAAAGGTTAAAGTTATTCAAGAGTCAGAGCGTGCACATTCTCAAACATAAATCATTGCATGCCGAATTTTCCCTTTCATATATCATCGTACCCCCTAGATGCATACATTCTCAAGTCGTCTCGCACTTGCGTCGTTATTTATACAGTGTCTTAAGTGGATGTATCAATCAACTGTCTTATTTATTTATTTTGGGGGGGGGGAGTGAGTTATGATATAAATATTTTAGGCTCGACTTTTGCAAAGTATAGAAATCAATTCTGAAAGCTGTGCAATGTATTAAATTGCATTTCGGCAGATCATAAATTGACGTGTATAAAAATCCTTACATGAGAACATTTTGGTCGTTCCCGCTTAAGGACTACAAAGATGCTGATCCATATTGTGTTAGATGTAGACTGCAAGATGCTGTGCCGCCTTCCACGCTCTTCCCCGACAACATCAATGTATTCTTCATTATTGCTCGCCCACAGGACGTATGTCGGCGTTAACCACAACCCCAAAGTTTGTGGATGGAGCCATCGCAAGAGAATATTTAAAACTCTTGTAGACTGTAGCATTTCGTGTAATTCTTTAAGCAAATCTAACTTTAGACGATGATGGTTTTTGCATCTTTGTCTAGCAAGGTAGTCTGACTCTATATAATAAAGTAAAGTCAGTCGTTTTCTTCGTGTTTGTGATCGATAGCAAGTTTGCATCTGATAAATCGATATTCTGTTTCCAAGACTGGAATGTATTGTTGTACTTTCACTTATCGATGGGTGTATAAATCGATATACTCGTGAACCATAGGTTGTTGATCGTCCATAGAAATACAAACGTTCGGACGCCGATGTTTTGACAAAAGGTTTATTTAAAAACATCAAAGAGACAACTTGCATACGCGTGTGTGTGAGGGCGAGAAAGAGAGAGAGAGAGAAAGAGAGAGAGAGAGGCGGAAAGAGAGAGGGAAATCGATAGACAGATAGTCCGTATCGCTATATCTGGTCACAATGTCCGAGCTGTCCTCATTGGAGACAACACCAATACGTGTCCTTCCTCCTTGAAATCTCACCAGCTAAGAGAGTGAAACTCTTCCCCTGGAAATCACGTGGTTTCCTGACTTTTGTATGGCGTCACTTCTGACCCTCAAACCCTTCAACTTAAACACATCCGTTATTCTGTAACAGTATTTCGTTTCAGTTTCTTAAAAAAATACTTATTTCGGCTACGAACATTGTTAAAATGTTGACATTTTTCATTTATACCTTCTTCGAATTAGTTTTATCATTTAAGAGTAGGTAAAATATATTTTTAAATTTCTAACAAACAATTAAAATGTTGTAGTCTTGAAATGCTACAAGGAGAAATATTGTAACAATGTCGAACGCTACGCTGAATAATAATAATAATAATAATAATAATAATGATAATAATAATAATAATAATAATAATTTGTAGAGGGTCAAGGAGGATGAAAAGACCGGGGAGGGACAGCACAAACCAGACCTCCACTAGAAGAGTGTGGAGAATTCTGGCACATTGGGGACGCTTATTGCACCCAGAGAAGACCAATGGTCCTTACCAGCGAGAAATCAATGGTAAGAGGCTGTTGCGATACCGCAAGGTTATTTGCGGTGGTTATTGAAAAGAAGTGAAGAATACTGGAAATCTGGGGAGGCTTGTTGTCACTCAGACTCCAGGGAATACCACTGGTTGTTGTCGGTGAGCAATCATTAACGATATGTGTGAGAACTTTTAGCGAGTACAAAAATTAATAATAATATAACTCTCTCTTTATACGAACTTGAATCCCTAAGGATGCTACATAAAACACAATATCATTTCTCTTATATACAGTCTTCTATTTTTTAACTTAAAAATAATCATGCGTTCAGAAAAGCTTCGCAAATAATAAAACCCAGTAATTATTTACAAATAATCCTAAACTTTGGAGTTACACTCTACATTCTATAGAAAGACTTTTGTTTAAGATTCACAACTAAATAAAACGTGTTCAGACAACTTAAAATAATAAAACGTGTTCAGACAACTTAAAAAATAAAATGTTCTGACAATATTAAAAAAATAAAACGTGTTCAGACAACTTTAAAATGATAAAACGTGTTCAGACAACTTTAAAATAATAAAACGTGTTCAGACAACTTAAAAAAATAAAACGTGTTCAGACAACTTAAACAATAAAACCTGTTCAGACAACTTAAAGAAATAAAACGTGTTCAGACAACTTTAAAAAAATAAAACGTGTTCAGACAACTTTAGAATAATAACACGTGTTCAGACAACTTAAACAATTAAAACGTGTTCAGACAACGTTAAAAAAATAAAACGTGTTCAGACAACTTAAAAAAATAAAACGTGTTCAGACAATTTTAGAATAATAAAACGTGTTCAGACAACTTAAACAATAAAACCTGTTCAGACAACATTAAAAAAATAAAACGTGTTCAGACAACTTTAAAAAAATAAAACGTGTTCAGACAACTTTAAAATAATAAAACGTGTTCAGATCAACTTTAAAAAAATAAAACGTGTTCAGACAACTTTAAAAAAATAAAACGTGTTCAGACAACTTTAAAATAATAAAACGTGTTCAGATCAACTTTAAAATAATAAAACGTGTTCAGATCAACTTTAAAATAATAAAACGTGTTCAGACAACTTTAAAAAAATAAAACGTGTTCAGACAACTTTAAAAAATAAAACGTGTTCAGACAACTTTAAAATAATAAAACGTGTTCAGACAACTTTAAAATAATAAAACGTGTTCACACAACTTAAACAATAAAACGTGTTCAGACAACTTAAAGAAATAAAACGTGTTCAGACAAATTTAAAATAATAAAACGTGTTCACACAACTTAAAAAAATAAAACGTGTTCAGACAACTTTAAAAAAATAAAACGTGTTCAGACAAATTTAAAATAATAAAACGTGTTCACACAACTT
This sequence comes from Sepiola atlantica, assembly GCA_963556195.1. Lineage (NCBI taxonomy): Eukaryota > Metazoa > Mollusca > Cephalopoda > Sepiida > Sepiolidae > Sepiola > Sepiola atlantica. The sequence continues at coordinate 8,753,980 of OY744543.1, read as the reverse complement.
AAACAATAAAACGTGTTCAGACAACTTTAAAAAAATAAAACGTGTTCAGACAACTTTAAAAAAATAAAACGTGTTCACACAACTTTAAAAAAAACGTGTTCAGACAACTTTAAAATAATAAAACGTGTTCAGACAACTTAAACAATTAAAACGTGTTCAGACAACTTAAAAAAATAAAACGTGTTCAGACAACTTAAACAATAAAACCTGTTCAGACAACTTAAAGAAATAAAACGTGTTCAGACAACTTTAAAAAAATAAAACGTGTTCAGACAACTTTAGAATAATAACACGTGTTCAGACAACTTAAACAATTAAAACGTGTTCAGACAACGTTAAAAAAATAAAACGTGTTCAGACAACTTTAAAAAAATAAAACGTGTTCAGACAACTTTAAAATAATAAAACGTGTTCAGATCAACTTTAAAATAATAAAACGTGTTCAGACAACTTTAAAAAAATAAAACGTGTTCAGACAACTTTAAAATAATAAAACGTGTTCAGACAACTTAAAAAAATAAAACGTGTTCAGACAACTTTAAAAAAATAAAACGTGTTCACACAACTTAAAAAATAATAAAACGTGTTCAGACGACTTAAAAAATTAAAACGTGTTCAGACAACTTTAAAATAATAAAACGTGTTCACACAACTTAAACAATAAAACGTGTTCAGACAACTTAAAGAAATAAAACGTGTTCAGACAAATTTAAAATAATAAAACGTGTTCACACAACTTAAAAAAATAAAACGTGTTCAGACAAATTTAAAATAATAAAACGTGTTCACACAACTTAAACAATAAAACGTGTTCAGACAACTTAAAAAAAATAAAACGTGTTCAGACAACTTTAAAAAAATAAAACGTGTTCACACAACTTTAAAAAAAAACGTGTTCAGACAACTTTAAAATAATAAAACGTGTTCAGACAACTTAAACAATTAAAACGTGTTCAGACAACTTAAAAAAATAAAACGTGTTCAGACAACTTAAAAAAATAATACAACCAAGGAATGTTAATAAAATGTTTCCTGACGCATATTACATTACGACGCTATATGCAATATGATATTATTTTCATGTTACATTACGACGCTATATGCAATATGGATTTTTTTTCATGTTACATTACGACGCTATATGCAATATGATATTATTTTCATGTTACATTACGACGCTATATGCAATATGGATTTTTTTCATGTTACATTACGACGCTATATGCAATATGGATTTTTTTTCATGTTACATTACGACGCTATATGCAATATGGATTTTTTTCATGTTACATTACGACGCTATATGCAATATGATATTTTTGTATTTTTCTCTCCGGAAGAAAAACAAGCTTTTTAACGTGAAAACTTGATTTGAAAAAAAAAATAGATAGAAATACTCTCGTTTCGATTTACAAAAAGTCACGCGTTTAGACAACATTAAAAGAAAAGCAAATAATGTTTTCACAATAAATGATGAATCTTATTTTATTAGCAGAGTTGATGGAGTATATGTAGCGATGTATGATATTTTTAAGAGCTTCGAGACGGGAATTCGCTTTCATAACTTAAAATGCATGTATTAATAGAGGTTTTTTTATAGGGAGAGGTGATGAATGCGTCATTGTTAGAGTCAATGAGAACATCTACAAACGGAATTTTGTTATTAACATTAAGCTCATGAGTGAATGTAAGTACGGAGTTATTTTGAAAAATGTCTTGTAGTTTTTTGTTTTATCTCATCATTATTGTTTGCTAAAGTAAGGATATCATCAACGTAGCTGGACTAAATGGAAGGTTTATAAGATTCATCATTTATTACAAAAAATGGAAACGTCGAACCATGTAGTTAAAAATAACACTTCTCAGACCCAAAATAAATTAGGAAGAACCAATGTAATATATCAGTTTCAATGCCCCATGGGAGAATGTATCTCCGACAATAATAATAAAACTAATTCTTACATCGGTTTCACAACCACAACACTTTCTCGAAGACTAACCTAACATCTCTCTGACACTAGCTCCATTTGCCAACATTTAAAAAAACATGATTATACTATATATATATATATATATATATATATATATATATATATATATATATATATATATATATATATATATATATATATATAAATTAAACAAAAACTTAACAATTTAAAAATTACAACCTAACATAGAAATACAAGTGCTAAAATAAATTCACCCATGATATTGACACAACAAAGGAAACAGGATATAGGCCAATCGATAGAAAACTGAACAATAGAACAGGATATAGAAAGTAACACTAACAAGTCCTCTATATGTGGAAAGCCCAACGATTGGCTGAGAGAACAACAAAGGACCTGATTGGTTAACTAGCTAGCCGTGTATATAAAACACCCGGCAAAACTAACTCCATGCATTTTAGCCTGAAGATTCCCCCGGGGATGAAACGAGGGCGCATCTGTGTAGCTTAATTGCCATAAATATATTTCCATAGCTTACTACCTAGCTCTACTTACGTATCGAGCACTGTTGGAGTAAATACTGAAAATTGATACACAAAAAATTATATCTCCTTATAAAATTTTATGTGGATACATGAAATACTAATATATATATATATATATATATATATATATATATATATATATATATATTTATTTATTTTATAAATAAAATAAATATAAATAATAAATTAATAAAAATAAAAATAAAAATAAATAAAATAAATATAAATAAATAAATTAATAAAAATAGAAATAAATGAATAAATAGAATAAATAAATAAAATAAAAAGTAAAGACATACTCTTTTCCTCGCTTTACACTCTATAAATGCATATTCTTTTTTCACACTAACACGCCTGAAGATGATTTGAGGATATCAAATCGAAAGTACTCGCAAGGAAGATGGAACAACAAAACTACGGAAACTTCATACACCAGTTTGATCGAGGTACGAAGTTGACCATTCGGAAGATGGAAAAAATTAAAAAAAAGATCACAAAGCAGAAACACTCCGTGCTATTCAACAATGTTTGCCTAAATATATATATATATATATATATATATATATATATATATATATATATATATACTATGCATGTATTAATATCTGTTTATCATTATTGAAACTTAATGGGTAAGCTAGGCATAAACTGACATTTATTTGTATCAAATATGGTTTGATTATAGAAACGATTGGAGATTTTATAACCGATTTTATGGGTAGAATTTCTTTTTTCAGAGGGGGTTGGTGTCACCCTGTATTAGATCCGGGGTCTTACATTATAATCTAACTACACTAAATATCGATCCAGAACAGAAATCCAACCTCAGATTTATTCCTTTGTTAGATGATCAAGGAAACCAATGATATCGATTTCCTGTATGTCGCCAATAGCTTACTTCAAAACCAGTCAATGATACTAAATAACCCGTTCGCACCCAGCAAATCATACATATGCCATCGACTTTCAAAACATCTATATAATAATATGTTACGGTAATTGCATGTTCGTACGTACGTTATTACCTTTCACGCACATTAAAAAGTGAGATTGATTTACGAATTTTCCTATTTTTAAATGAATTTTTCCAAAATCGAAGTGAACAGTACAATTTAAATAAATACATTTCGAAAAGTGGCATTCTTTTTAATGACTTAAAGAATATTCAGTTGCCAAATGTTTTTTTACGGTAAGAAGACAAAAATATTTATTGTTGTAAAACGAATCAAATTGCTATAGCAAGTAAAGAAAGAAGAGTCGTATTCGTTTTTTTTATTTAAAGAATATTTAGCTTTGTATTTAGCTTTTTAATATTTAGCTTTTTATTTAGCTTTTTTTATTCATATTCTTTTTCTTCACTTAAAGAATATTTAGCTTTTTATTTAGCTTTTTAATATTTAGCTTTTTATTTAGCTTTTTTTATTCATATCCGTTTTCTTCACTTAAAGAATATTTAGCTTTTTATTTAGCTTTTTAATATTTAGCTTTTTATTTAGCTTTTTTTAAAATTCATATTCGTTTTCTTCATTTAAAGAATATTTAGTTTTTTATTTACCTTTTTAATATTTAGCTTTTTATTTAGCTTTAAAAAAATTCATATTAATATTTAGCTTTTTATTTAGCTTATTTTTTTATATTCGTTTTCTTCATTTAAAGAATATTTAGCTTTTTATTTAGCTTTTTAATATTTAGCTTTTTATTTAGCTTTTTTAAAAATTCATATTCGTTTTCTTCATTTAAAGAATGTTTAGCTTTTTATTTAGCTTTTTAATATTTAGCTTTTTATTTAGCTTTTTTAAAAATTCATATTCGTTTTCTTCATTTAAAGAATATTTAGTTTTTTATTTACCTTTTTAATATTTAGCTTTTTATTTAGCTTTTAAAAAATCATATTCGTTTTCTTCATTTAAAGAACATTTAGCTTTTTTTTAGCTGTTTAATATTTAGCTTTTTATTTAGCTTATTTTTTTATATTCGTTTTCTTCATTTAAAGAATATTTAGCTTTTTATTTAGCTTTTTAATATTTAGCATTTTATTTAGCTTTTTAAAATTCATATTCGTTTTCTTCATTTAAAGAATGTTTAGCTTTTTATTTACCTTTTTAATATTTAGCTTTTTATTTAGCTTTAAAAAAATCATATTCGTTTTCTTCATTTAAAGAATGTTTAGCTTTTTATTTAGCTTTTTAATATTTAGCTTTTTATTTAGCTTTTTAAAATTCATATTCGTTTTCTTCATTTAAAGAATATTTAGCTTTTTATTTAGCTTTTTAATATTTAGCTTTTTATTTAGCTTTTTTTAATTCATATTCGTTTTCTTCATTTAAAGAACATTTAGCTTTTTATTTAGCTTTTTAATATTTAGCTTTTTATTTAGCTTTTTTTAAATTCATATCCGTTTTCTTCATTCAAAGAATATTTAGCTTTTTATTTAGCTTTTTAATATTTAGCTTTTTATTTAGCTTTTTTAAAATTCATATCCGTTTTCTTCATTCAAAGAATATTTAGCTTTTTATTTAGCTGTTTAATATTTAGATTTTTATTTAGCTTATTTTTTTATATTCGTTTTCTTCATTTAAAGAATATTTAGCTTTTTATTTAGCTTTTTAATATTTAGCTTTTTATAAATAAAATTTTTTAAAATTCATATTCGTTTTCTTCATTTAAAGAATATTTAGCTTTTTATTTAGCTTTTTAATATTTAGCTTTTTATTTAGCTTTTTTTAATTCATATTCGTTTTCTCCATTTAAAGAACATTTAGCTTTTTAGTTAGCTTTTTAATAATTAGCTTTTTATTTAGCTTTTTTAAAATTCATATTCGTTATCTTCACATAAAGACTATTTAGGTGTCAATGAAAATTATTATTACGGAAGAAGAAGCCATCTTGTTTTTAATAGTATTAACCCTTAAAGACATTTATTATCTGAAAAAAGTAAATTATACAGATTGATGTAAAAAGCAAAGTGGAATTTCAACAGGGCTAAACTTGTTACTATAAAGACGACAAGGGCTGAACAAGAGCAGGTACGAATATTTCGAAGTTGCGTCCGAACATTTAACGCGTTGAGTTATGTTTAGAAAGTTTGAACCGAATTTTAAATCAAATAAAAAGTAACAAAAATTAAAAAAAAAGTACGCCATTAAGTATTTAATCAAATGCTCATGAGTGTTGATTTTGCTGTGCTAAGTCTTTCTGCAAGTTCTCATGTTGTGTAATGTGGGTTTTTATTTACTCCCCCCAGGAGTTAGGCACAAGGCCAGTTTTATCTTACTCCCACAAGTAAGATGTGACCGAAGATCGGGTCAGAAAAGTGGGGTTTGAAAAGCCAGCGCCCGAGAGGTGAGCACTCTGGCCATTAAAAATTGCCTGGGCAGCCCCGTCGGCATTCCCCGGTAGGGGCGCCTCAGACAGTAAGCAATGAACTTACTCCTCCCCAAAGAGGGGAGGCAAAGCCTGGGAGGGTGAACTTCCTAGAACTGCACAGGACAGTACCTCAGACCGGCGGAATCAAGACCCGAAGGCCAAGATAATACCGGTCTACAGAGTGAGCATCCATCGGAACTGATACTACACTTTGATCTTAGCCAAAAGGCCAGTCAATAATATCTTCATTCATCGCTATATATAAAGAGTTGTCTCCCTTAACGTTCTCCATCTTTAAAGCTAAAATCTCCAGCTCCATACTAAATCTCCGTGTTTAATAGCTTCCTTGTATACAATGCATTGAATACACGTTGTTATTTCTCCTACAGTTGCTGATGAGCAATTTCATGTTCACGCCTTCTCAAGGGTAGTCGAGCGTAAATAACCACAACATATCCGATTGGATATAAAATCTGCGACGGTATTCGTCAGGTTATGGCGCTGCTCCAAAAAAAGCAACGTAAATAATCGTGAAATTAGGACAGCATATCGTTGGGCGATCAATGCTTCGTACACGCGTCTAGTCAGCCGCTCGAAATGTGGGAAGTTTTCGTTTCACACTCCGTGTTTGCCGCATTCCGTACGGCGTAGACTACCAATCGTGATTAACGAAATCAGCAACGCCGCCCACGCCATTATGACCATTTTTGTTTTTTCCGTGAGAAAGATTCTTGAAGGTTTTGAACCGTTTAATCGCCAGGTTCTGGTTTCCTCGGACGGAGTCAAGTTTGGAAGCAAAACCAGATTGTAACACGTTCACTGAAGATTACACTCACATTTTTAGTATCAAAAAGTGTTTTATTAGTTTAGTCCACACGTGGTTGGAATAAATATTTTCATTTTATTTATTTCCGTCTTTTTTTCTCGTTTGCTTTTCATTCTTTTTCTTTTTCATTCTTTCTGTTTTCTTTTCATTCTTTCTTTTTTCTTTTCATTCTTTCTTTTTTCTTTTGGTTTTTGTTTTTGAAAAAAGTTATTTCTTGTTGTTCTCTATTCTGTTTTCTGTCTTTCTTTCTTTCTTTCGTTTTTTCCATCTAATTTTCTTGATTCTTTGTTTTTGAAAAACGCTATTTCTTGTTGTTCTCTATTCTGTTTCTATTCTTTTCTTTCTTTTTTTGCCATCTAATTTTCTTGATTCTTTCTTTCTTTCTTTCTTTCTTTCTTTCTTTCTTTCCTTCCTGTTTCATGTCTTGCTTTCTCTTTTCTTTCTGCTTTCTCTTTTCTTTCTGCTTTCTATTTTTATTTATTTTTCTTGTAATTTCTTATACTCTTTAACAGGTCTGTTTGCGAATAAAGACTCGAAAACACAAAAAAGGATTTTTTTTATTACTCTCACACTCGTTTCTTTATGTTGGTTGCGTACTCAGCCGGGTTCCACCAGGGGAGTGAGCGCCAGAACGTTCTCGGGACTCTATGACTGTTATATCCCCGAAGTAGCATAATAAATAAACAAGACAAATGTTTGAAAGAAGAATAAAGTTATATATTACAGTAATACAATATCGCCAATGTACACCCTGCTACTCGACTCAATGAGTAGATTACAATAAAAGTATAATATACTTATATACGTTTCAGTGGTAATGTGCTTTGTATGAGGTGAACAGAAGTAAAACACTATAAAGAGTTCATTGTGTATCTAAATAGGAATGATACTTCTTCTTCCTTCGTGTGAATCAGATGATTCTGGTGTTGGCATTAGTTTCTCCGGTGTTTTTCTAGTTAGAAAACTTTCTGGAAAGACATCAGATACTTACGGGAAGGACCACAAGAAGGTTGCCAACATCCCTAAGTGAAAGTGATACTGTGGAACCGACTGCATTCGAACTTGGAACACACAGGTTTTCAGTCCGTGTCGTTATCCACTTAACCACCGTCACTTCCCAGAAATTATACTACAACAGTGACACTCTTTGCTCGGCGGGTTTTGCGATCCCGATAATATTTATCAAAATTGTTTACGTTTTCACGCATTCCCTCTCGAAAAACCCAAAATGACGAATATTTATTTTTCATTTCAAACCACGGGTTTCTCCAACTTCTTAGGGTAGAAGTTTAAATGCTCCGCAAATTTTAGTTAACATTTTCTAATGTTATCGGAAGATATTTAATAATTACTTGAATGCCAGAATACAAATATAAAAGGGGTTAGGGTTAGGGTTAAGGGTTTAGGGTTTAGGGTTTAGGTTTAGGGTTAGGGTTAGGGTTAGGGTTAGAGTTAGGGTTTAGGGTTAGAGTTAGGGTTTAGGGTTTAGGGTTTAGGGTTTAGGGTTAGGGTTAGGGTTAGGGTTAAGATTAGGGTTAGGGTTAGGGTTAGGGTTAGAGTTAGGGTTAGGGTTAGGGTTAGAGTTAGAGTTAGGGTTAGGGTTAGGTTTAGGGTTAGTTTTAGGGTTAGTGTTAGGGTTAGGGTTAAGATTAGGGTTAGGGTTACTGTAAGTTAACAATGCAATAGGTAGTAACAAGTTGGGTAACTGGCTTGTTAATTATATGAGGATCGGCTCGGCTCGGCTATACTTGCTCTACAATTGTACTCCCCGAGGCTAGTATCGTTGTCGTCGTCGTCGTCGTCGTCATTGCTAAGCATAAGAAAAGTGGGAGTCAGTACTTTTTCTACGATGGTTCATATATAAGAAATATTGCTAAGCATAAGAAAAGTGGGAGTCAGTACTTTTTCTACGATGGTTCATATATAAGAAATATTGCTAAGCATAAGAAAAGTGGGAGTCAGTACTTTTTCTACGATGGTTCATATATAAGAAATATAACCATCCGTGCGAAAATGATCGCATTTTGTAAAAGTACACAAAAAGAAATTTGTTTTCACTGTGTTTTTTTAAAAAAATATTTTTTTCATCATAGTTCACATCAAACAAGGCAGGCCGCCACTGTAGACGTAAATGGTTACTGAAAATTAGGGTGTAGGTTTTGGGTGTCATCCTAAGTTGGGAGCTGTGTAGCGAGATGTCTGTTTACATTATTTTTAAACCTCTACATGTCGGAACAGTCGGGAAAACAGAGAGCAGGGAGTGAGTTCCAGAGGCCGGCAGCACGCGGAAAGAAGCTATTGGAGTAGAAGACTCTCCGGCATCTGGGGACTTCTACAGTGAATGGATGGGATTTATTTGATTGTCAGGTTGTTCTAGTGTATTTGCGTCGAGGGAGCACTAGAGTAGCTAGTTCATCGTAGCACAATCCATTGAAGTTTTTGTAAAACAAGCACATGGATGCAACATTGCAGCGATGGGACAGGGGCTGGAGCTTGGTGGATAGTGAGGGACCTATTAAGTTGGCGACTCTTTTTTGGACCTTGTCTAAGAGTGAGAGACTAGTGGATGATGCATCAGCTCAGATGTGGCAACAATATTCCATGCATGGGCAGATGGTGGCTTTGTAGAGATATAGGATACTGTCAGGTTTGAGAACTTTTCTAGCACGGTAGAGGAAGCACGTCTTCTTTGCAGCAGCCTTGGCAATGTCTTCAATGTATTCGTTCCAATGTAAGGTATATAAGACAAATTACGAACGTTCCCGGAAATGCTTCGTTATTCTCCGTGTCATTTCCGGTGGAATTGCGTCGATTTTATTTCTCATACTTTACTTCAAATATAGAAGAGTACGAGGATGATCTCGAAAAAACGCACAACTTAAAAGTATTTTTCTTTTCTTCCTTCAAGTGGCTAATATAAAACGGAATTTCCATGAAAAGAGTTTGTTTCCAACAATTTCCAATTTGTCGAACACACTATCACGGAACTGCTTCCCTGCAGACTAAAACATGGTTGTCTTTAAATCCAATGTAAATAAATACTTATCATAAATCGTCCTCATAAGTAATTAAATTTTGTTCATTCCAGTTAACAGTTTCGATCGTCTCATAATATTGTTCATCATTCAACTGACAATCTATCCATCTCATCATTCATTATCCTCGAGTGACTTTTGCCCTTGATAAGTGGTGGCTAATTAGTAAAAAGCAACAAAACGTTTTCTTGTAGGTATTCCCAAACGAAGAATTCACACGGGCTTAAATCTGGTGACCTTGGCGGCTGCCACACGTCGCTCGTGATCATTGAAAGAAAGGAACACAATAGTAAAATTGTTAGAAGAATTGATGACGAAAATGAAAACTACGGAGTGAGATTGAGCACTCCACTCTAATCTAAGAGATTTTTATGTTTCACCATGTACGGGATGCCAAAAAGAGTCCACCTCTTGAATCGTTAATAAAATTCACAATCCTTTTGGTAAATCAACCATATTTCGTACAAGTAAACTTCGGTTAGTGTCTGACTTGTTCACCAAGTTTCAGTCTTGAATATCAAACAGTCTTTGGTTATCGCTATTCAATGATATGGGGACACTTTGCTAATCGTTGCATCAGTAGACGGTGCCATCTTGAATGAGTTTATACTCATCGGATCCTTATCGTCGATTATTTTATCTGTGGAATTATCTAAAAGAAAACAATCTCCAGACTTCCGGAACTGAAGAGGGTCATCTGAAGCAAAATCATAAAACAAGTGCCAAGATATTGGTACGTTTCCATTATAATATCTCAAACCTTTAGCAATATTTCGATATAAGGAAACCAGAGAAGTTCTTATTTGCTTGAGAGGGTCAGATTGGGATTATGTTAAAAGTGCGCAGAGCAAGCAAACACTCTTTTGATAAATGGACATCATCTTAATCTAACTTCTGTTGTATCAAGACAGCATCTTTAAATGAATTTAACTTTTACGATGTTTGTAACACAGCTCATAAAAAAAAGATTGACGTTGATTTGTAAATCAATGCACTTTGGATAATATATGTTTTGTGATAATAATTGAACAACACTAAAACACTGTTTGTGGAGAAGTGTTGTGATCTTGAAGGGCCGACAATAAATAAGACAACACGGTGGTGCATTTACAAATTGGTGTATTTACAGAAGTACAGAATACTATGTAGCATAAAAACTGTTCCAAGACTGCGTCGAGACTTCGTAATCTCTATATATAGTGTCTGGAATAGTCCATTTTGTTACGAATCGGGTATTTATTTACCTCCTCTCCAGGAGGTTAGGCACAAGGCCAGTTTTATCTTACTCCCACAAGGTAAGATGTATCCCAAGGTCGGGTCGGGAAAGTGGGGTTTGAAAAGCCAGCGCCCGAGAAGGTGAGCACTCTGGCCATTAAAAATTGCCTGGGCAGCCCCGTCGGCATTCCCCGGTAGGGACGCCTCAGGCAGTAAGCAATAAACTTACTCCTCACCAAAGAGGGGAGGCGAAGCCTGGGAGGGTGGACTTCCTAGAACGGCACAGGACAAACCCATAGACCGGCAGAATCAAGCCCCGAAGGCCAAAACGATACCAGTTTATGGGGTGCAGTATCCATCGGAACAGATACTACACTTTGATCTTGTTACGAATCGAGTAGATAAGAATCACACCATAAAAACAAGTAAGGTATATACTAAAGTTTATTTATACCAAATATGTTTGGGTTGCAGAAAGGATTGTTGATTTCTTGGGTAGCATTTTCGTTTTTTTAGAAGTGCCATCCTGTGTATTTTCGTTGTTTTGCATTTTCTCTTGCTGTGATTTTCGAGTTAAGAAATCAAAGAAAACCAAAGTCAAGTCATTGGAATCTCTGTTTATTATTAGCATCAGAATTAAATCCCGTGTATAATATTGCATTATGAGAGAGTGGAAAAGAGGGAATACCGGATGTTGTGAGTGACACCACAGCACGAGTTGGTGTACTATGGTCGCCTTCTTTCCCGGGAGACAGTAGGCGCATGCAGAGCACCTCTCTTCTGGGATGGGTACAAATAAGAAAAACAGCTTTTGATTTCGGTTTGCGTCAAAAGAAGTCCCTGACTAGGGTTTTAATAAACTTCTGATCTGTCATTATTGTGTTAATATCGTCTTTACCAAAACGAAACACGTGGTGACAGATAAAAGATGGCGCTGTGCGCGTAACAATAACAAAAAGGCAAATGCGATGCAACAATATAATTTGACATTGTATTGAGTACAGAAGGTTCAGAAGTGTATCTGCAATTTGATTGGCTCCCATCCATTCTTATTCTCTGCACCCTCTTTCTCACAGACGTGATATTACTAGTCTCAGTTTCTTCTACGGGGTGCCCCAAAAGTCACTGACACTGACTACCAAATCATGAAGTCTCATATCAAATTCCAGTCTTTGTTTATAATCCTGAGGCTGAAGCTGCTGGACAAGCTGAATTTTGTATAGCAAAAATGTCCATGTGAAGCAACATTCTATGTAAGGAGGATCGTGAAACTCCTAAGTGTCGGGATCTTGTTCTGATTGAAACTGTTGGATCTTCTTCCAGACTTCGCTCCAGTTCTTCCCGATTGTCTTCAGTTCTTACTGAATGAGACCTTTCTGGTCTCGGGAGGTCACATGCTGCATCTTTTTTTTGAAAACGGCTTATTATGGCTTTAATGGTATTTACACTTGGCGCATCTCTAGTGTTTAAATGTCATCGGTAACACCGCTGGGTATCTGAATTTGACCCATGTGACTCAAAGTAGAATTGTACAATGTGTGTTCGTTCCTCGATGCTGTATATGCACATGATAACGTCGGAAGGATAGCTTCAACTACTCTGAAAAAAGCAAAGAAAAATATTTAAAAACAAAAAAGTTATGAATTTTTTTTCAAGTGTCAGTGACTTTCGGTAAATGTGTTCTTCAGAATTGTCTGGTTTATTTTGTTCTAACTCGTTTGACTTGTTTGTCCAGTCATCTTCATCAAATACAGCTTTTTATTCTAGTAGATTCTCTTCAAGAAGTTTGTGGACTCTCCCTGCGCACTGCTTTCGCTCTTCATGTAGACTTTGTTTTTTTAGGCTAAAGTCAATAGGCATCTGTCTTTGCGATAATTTTCTTTTATCACGTGACCTCATGCCTTGTCTGGAGCGAATTCCATAAACAATAAATAAGTTACCTATTAACCATTGCATGGTTTATGAAATGCTAAAATGTAGTTCTTCACTATGAATTAAGAGCCAACCTCCCAAGACATAACTATGGTCAAATCACACGAAACTGCGTCTAGAACGGGTTTATCATCTATGCTAACCGACAACGTGTCTTTATAATGTAGTTCATAGTTGAGCCCTTATGCGGAATATTAACTGTGAAAATTAATTTCTTCTCTATATTCTCACATATTCGTTAGAGTCTTCTTCGCTTGCTCCTCTTCAATCTGACTGTTTCTATATCCGACCCACTCTTTCCCCTTCCCTCTTTTCTCACTATCCAACATTTATCACTATTTAAACCTGAATTCATCCAAATAAAGTTTTTTTTTATGACTAAGACTGGACAAATCAAGTCGAAATATCGGAGCCAATGAACGCTTTAAACATGTTTACGTGGCAATACATTTAATTGGTGTTTTATACTTATTGCCGAAAGTTTATTTTCCATAAAACAAACTTCATCATATTCGCTATTGCTCATTGTGTGCATTTCGAACATATGGCATTGCTACAAAATCCTTTTTTTAAGTGTACAGTTAATACGAATACAGTCAATACCCGTACATATCAACTCTTGTTTAAGAGATTTAAACATGTCAAGTGTTACATATCCGACAAGCTTCATCCTGGAAGATGGCCCACTCTGGATAAAGCACTTTTGAAAAAAGACAATTGATTTGGATTCGCGCCAAAGCACTAGATATTTGGCGCAAAAACTTAACGCGTCATCTTCAACTGTGCGTTAACATATCAATCAATTAGAAATAAAAAAAAGAATTGTTCAAAGACGGGATTTTGGTTCTCAAGAGCTTTCGATTAAAAATCGAACTCAGCATGCCACCATCTGCAGCTGGTATTAACCAGGTGGGTGTGGCCGTGTTGAAGTGGATAATAATGCGGTCTGATGATCTGTGCGTGTCTAGAATCCACTCGGTTCGATAGCACTGCTTTAATTTATAGATGTTGGCAACCTTCATGTAGTCTCTGCTGTAAGTACCTGATTCTAGAAAGAATCGAGGAAACCCTAACCACCAAATTAATAAAGAATAACCAACAAATTAATAAAGAATAACCAACAACTTAATAAAGAATAACCGACAAATTAATAAAGAATAACCGACAAATTAATAAAGAATAACCGACAACTTAATAAAGAATAACCACCAAATTAATAAAGAATAACCAACAACTTAATAAAGAATAACCAACAAATTAATAAAGAATAACCACCAAATTAATAAAGAATAACCGACAAATTAATAAAGAATAACCAACAACTTAATAAAGAATAACCAACAAATTAATAAAGAATAACCGACAAATTAATAAAGAATAACCGACAAATTAATAAAGAATAACCAACAAATTAATAAAAAATAACCAACAAATTAATAAAGAATAACCAACAACTTAATAAAGAATAACCGACAAATTAATAAAGAATATCCAACAAATTAATAAAGAATAACCGACAAATTAATAAAGAACAACCAACAAATTAATAAAAAATAACCAACAAATTAATAAAGAATAACCAACAACTTAATAAAGAATAACCGACAAATTAATAAAGAATAACCAACAAATTAATAAAGAATAACCGACAAATTAATAAAGAATAACCAACAAATTAATAAAGAATAACCAACAAATTAATAAAGAATAACCGACAAATTAATAAAGAATAACCAACAAATTAATAAAGAATAACCGACAACTTAATAAAGAATAACCGACAAATTAATAAAGAATAACCAACAAATTAATAAAGAATAACCGACAAATTAATAAAGAATAACCAACAAATTAATAAAGAACAACCAACAAATTAATAAAGAATAACCAACAAATTAATAAAGAATAACCGACAAATTAATAAAGAATAACCAACAAATTAATAAAGAATAACCAACAAATTAATAAAGAACAACCAACAAATTAATAAAAAATAACCAACAAATTAATAAAGAATAACCAACAAATTAATAAAGAATAACCGACAAATTAATAAAGAATAACCGACAAATTAATAAAGAATAACCAACAAATTAATAAAGAATAACCGACAAATTAATAAAAAATAACCAACAAATTAATAAAGAATAACCAAAAACTTAATAAAGAATAACCGACAAATTAATAAAGAATAACCAACAAATTAATAAAGAATAACCGACAACTTAATAAAGAATAACCAACAAATTAATAAAGAATAACCAACAACTTAATAAAGTCGATCAAAATATTGTACAATTTACCTTCATTTAATCAAGAAAAACCGAGACACGATGAAGATCATGAGGATGTATTAATCCCAATAAGAGATTACTGGTATGTTAAGCCGCTGCCTTTCCATATCTTTGCATTCCTTCTTTTCGTTTCCAGTCTTAAACAACCTACCTACCCCTGTACCCGGTACAGCATTCACCCTAGACGGGTTGAATCGCCCCCCCCCCCCCAAAGAAAAGAAAGTTTCATGGGAGTATCATTCACTAGTAATATGAATTGGAATAAATCTATAGAAGACATTGCCAAGGATGCTGCAAAGAAGGTGGCATCACTCTACCGTGCTAGAAAACTTCTCACACCTGATAAAATCCTATATCTATACAAAGCAACCATCGGCCCATGCATGGAGTATTGTTGTCACATCTGGGCTGGTGCACCATCTACTGGTCTCTCCCTTTTAGACAAGGTCCAAAAAAGTGTCTCTAATCTAATAGGTCTCTCACTATCCACCAAGCTCCAGCCCCTGTCCCATCGCTGCAGTGTTGCATCCATGTGCTTGTTTTACAAATACTTCAATAGAATGTGCTCCGATGAACTTGCTGCTTTAGTGCCCTATCGACGTAAATACACTCGACCAATCCAACAATCAGCTAAATCCGATCCATTTACTGTGGATGTCCCCAGATGCCGGAGAGCCTTCTGCTCCAATAGCTTCTTTCTTCGAGCTGCTCGTCTTTGGAACTCCTTCCCTGCTCTATGTTTCTCCGACTGTAGCGACATGCAGAAATTTAAAACTAATGTGAACAAGCACACAGCTGCGCAGCTTCCAATTTATACTTATCCTTAAACTTTGACCCTAATATCAATAACCCCTTACGTCTACAGTGGCAACTTGGCTTGGTTGGGGTTTACCTAGTTGAAAAAAAAAGAAGCGGTTCCCAGTCGCATGTATATCCCCGATTAGGGGAGATGACAACGTTAGGTTTTGCCGATTTTGCTGGGAGGTGTCGACGTTTACCTACATACAGCGCATGCTATTCAAAAATGGTCACCCATCTGGTACTGACCAGGTCTAACGTTGCTTAACTTCGGTGATCTATTGAAAACCCGTGTGTCAACGTGGTTATGACGTATTGCGTCTCAAATAACGCTCAGTACATGCGAAAAGTGGAGATACATATAAAAATAGCCTTCGACTACGTCCGCTAAAATCACGGGAAATCAAGAAAGATAATAAAACACGAAGTACAAGTATTAATTGCGATTGTTGGGCCGATAAAAAACGCTTAACTAACCAAGTTTTGGATCCTCTCAGGTGAAATAAAAGAAACAATTCGTTGATACAGCTTGTTTCAAATAACACTAATGCAATTATTATCTAACTGAGTTTTGTACAAACGCACAACTACACACTTTGGAACTTACACAGCAATGAATATTATTTACAACATAATAAAATGGAAATTATGCTTCGGAATTTTTGAGATGAGGGGTGATAATTCGTAGAATTTGGTATATTCTCATCTTGGGTGTTCTTATCTCAACGTTTCGGCCGATGTAACTTCCGACCTTCTTCAGGTGTACGTTGTCGAACTCGGGAATCTTTCTGTCGAACTTGGGAATCTGGACAACAGAAAGATTCCCGAGTTCGACAAAGTACACCTGAAGAAGGTCGGGGGTTACATCGGCCGAAACGTCGTGATAAAAAACACCCAAGATGAGAACAGTAGTCCGAATATACCAAATTCTCCGAATAAAATGGAAAGTTGTAAATAAATAGTTTCTTATCATGTTACTAAATTCACGAGAGGAGGATTGATAATTAGTATAATTTGTATTGCTACTTCTACAAGGTTTTGGCCGATGTAACCTCCGAACTTCTTCAGGTTAATCTTTGTGTCGAACTTAGGGAATCTCGTCGAACAGAATTTCGAACTGAATGCTTTATTTAATCCAAGAGAGTAGATTGTTCTCGTTCTGCCAGAAATCTTGAATAATTGAAACTTTATTCTCAGATCGGCTGTAGTAAGGAGGATTGAATCTTCAACCCCCCAAAATACTGTCACTTAACAGCTTTATCCATTGCGCCAAAGATCCATGTATGGAGAATTCGAGCATGGATTCTATGAGCTTCACGGGTTCGACATTAAAGATGCATGAGTCGCAAAAGATGAATATAACGAAATTTGTGTGGTGGTGGTGGTGGTGATGGTGGTGGTGATGGTGGTGGTGTTGGTGGTGGTGGTGGTGATGGTGGTGGTGGTGGTGGACAAAAGATGCGCATGAAGAAGGTCGGAAGTTACATCGGACGAAACGTTGTGAAAATGAAAACCAAGACGGAAAATGGTTGTACGAATAATCCAAATGATACGAATAGTTTTGTCGTTGCGATCATCATCATCATCATCATCATCATCATCATCATCATCATCATCATCATCATCATCATCATCATCGTCATCGTCATCGTCATCGTCATCGTCATCGTCATCGTCATCGTCATCGTCATCGTCATCGTCATCGTCATCGTCATCGTCATCATCATCATCATCATCATCATCATCATCATCATCATCATCATCATCATCACCACCACCACCACCACCACCACACAAATTCCGTTATATTCACCATATATCTAACCTACATATTTAGATTCGAAACGATCAATAGAACATTTCATAAGCTGAAGAACATTCGGAAAAAGAAGAAAAAAAGGAAATTTAAAAGACTGCGTCTTTTAAATTTCCTTTTTTTAGGAGGGGGGGGGGGAGAATGAAAAAAAATCAGGATTTTAAATTCTACGTTTAAACGTAGAATTTAAAATGTGCCTCCCCGTCGGGCTGCAGTCGTTGAAAATGGAGGTGATTACAATTCGGATGAATAATATTTAAATAAATTTAACTTAGATTTGTTTTTATTATATCCTCTCTGGCAAAACGTATTTGCTTTCGAAATACTGACACACACACACACACACACACACACACACACACACACACACACACATATATATATATATATATAAAGTAAGGTATATGTATGTGTTTATATTATTCTATATTCACTCCTGAACTAATTAAGAGTTTATTATAACTTTAAAAAAAATAGCTACTATGCGTAAGTGGTGGTAATATGAGCTATATTTAGTTTAATTTAGTTTTATGCCAAGGGGGTTAAAGAGGGATGAAGCCCATCGTAAAAATGAAGATACCTCCGATTTGTTTGGAATTTTTACAAAATCTTTTAGACATCACTAAATAAATATTCATCAAACTTCAGTGTTTTGGAAGTATTTTTAAAAAGGGTTTAGGAGACATAATATAAACACACCTTCCCATTTAAAATTCACATATATTAAATATGCATTAACTTTGACTCCTAGTCATTAAAAACCTATTTAGCAAGATTTCCTGAATTCTAATTTTTTCTTAAAACCCCTTAAGCTTTATATTTTAAAAATATCTTAGGATAAAAATCATGTAATTTATTTTAATCAAAATTGGTTTATTAAAATTCGATTTTGATTTAAATCGTGGTAAAAGAACATATTCCTCTAGCATTATATATATATATATATATATATATATATATATATATATATATAGTAAGCTATAAAAATATATTTATCGCAA
>OY744543.1:8720200-8727700 GCA_963556195.1 Sepiola atlantica | reverse complement strand
ATTATCTTTTAGTCGAAATGAATCTCGACCTCATGATACGACCTGTGGAGTGAGGTATAATTTAAAGAATATATATATATATATATATATATATATATATATATATATATATATATATATATATATATATAAGATCAGGTATGTCCTGGCTTTTCATCTTGGCGGGGATTTATGCTTCCATTACGCATTGAAGACGTCCTAGTCGGGTTCGGCTTTGATGTATCGATGCAATTCTTTTGAATCAGAATGGATGCAACAGTGAACGATCACATTTCGCATAGCGCATTTTATCAAACAGTATGTCGCAAAGCATACATAATTGTATATATATATATATATATATATATATATATAAATATATATATATAGAGAGAGAGGGAGAGAGAAAGAGAGAAAGATATATATATATAATATAAATATGTATATATATATGAATTATATATACACATGTATACAAACATATACATATATGTGTATATATGTATATGCAAACATATATATATATATATATATATATATATATATATATATATATATACGTGTGTGTGTGTGTGTGTGGAGAACTCTTGTGGATAGAACTATGGTTCTACTTAGCGTTAAAGCAATACTCTACCGTATAAAAAATTGAGTATTTTGGGTTATCAGTATCGAAAAACGTAACTATACGTATAGCCTAATTTTAATACGATATAATGATCCCTATTATAAGTGGTTCAGTCGATGCAATACAAGAAGCCAACTACTGAGGTTCAAATTTCAAATCCTGTTGCGCCTTTCGACACAGAAAAGTATATATATATATATATATATATATATATATATATATATATATATATATATATATATATATATATATATATATATATATATATCTATATATATATAGGGTGGGCAAAAATAAAATAAAATTCATAACTTTTTTATTTATTGATTTTTTTTTTTTTTTTAGAATTAGTAAAGGACCCCTTCCGAAGCAAGCATGAGCCGTATTAGCCCTAAGGAACGTACCCTCATTTAGAAAACATTATTTTTGCTTAAAAAACTCAAAACAGTGTAAAAAACAATACTTTAGTTTTTGTAAGTTTTAAGAAGTGTTTTTCGGCTAAAATTTGTTTTGTTTATTTCAAAAAATCTCGGAAGGGTCAGTCTACACACACATAAAGTTTGGTGAGTTTAACTTGTATTTTGAGGAAGTTATTCAAATTCAAGTTATTCAAATTTAAAGATAGGACCCTTATTTTGGCCCACCTTGTATATATATAACTTTATGTTTCCGTATCACGTGATAATTTTCTAATGGATAGAGGATAGAGCAGAAAAGTAAAGAATCAAAAGTGAATCTGTTAACCAAGTTCGCGCTTTCTGACTGTCTGAAACATAAGCCTGAAACGACGTCATATGTAGATAAATATATTTTTATATTTATTCATGAATATTATTATAAAGCACCTTTAAGAAAATTAAAGTTGAGCACTGTTGGGAGATATTAAAAAATAAACATTCAGTTAAGCTCAAAAGCAAGGCTCCGAGTAAGTTCGTTGAGTCCTTTAGATTGTCTTGATGTTTATAGCCCGCTGCATTCAGCATGAATATAACTTAATTTCTTCGTATCACGTGAGAATTTCCTATGGCCTATAGGGAAGAGCGGAAGCTTGCGGAGTCAAAGGTGACTCTGTGACCGTCTGAAATTTTCATCCCTACACTGATTACAGCAGAAACGATGTCGTCTGTAAGTAAATATAATTTGATATTTTTTCATATATATATATATATATATATATATATATATATATATATATATATATATATATATATATATATATATATATATAAAGAGGTGTACTAAAAGCGAACTTTTAGGAAAGGTAAAACCCTATTGTGAAGAGTATACAGCTCAATATCCAGGATAGAGCAGGTAGAAATGAAGGAGAATGGAAAGGAATTAGAGAAAGCAAAAGCCAAATCAAAATTCAATTCAAAAGTTCAAAGCAAGGTATATTCCGCAAAAAGGCAATTTATTCAAGTTAATTGCCTTTTTGCGGAATATACCTTGCTTTGAACTTTTGAATTGAATTTTGATTTGGCTTTTGCTTTCTCTAATTCCTTTCCATTCTCCTTCATTATATATATATATATATATATATATATATATATATATATATATATATATATATATATATATATATATATCGTGTTAGAGTGAAATAAATTCGAGAAGAAAATCCGAGTATGAGAGAGCAAGAATAAAATAAAGTAACATGGAATCACATAATCACCGGTGCGATAATTTATTTCGACCCTTATTCAAGCATCAAAGCGAGGCGATTACATGTTTGAGAATGAAAAAAAATTCACAATCAATATTCAATACACATATAGAGAGAGCGACAACATATTCAATACATATATGGAGAGAGGGGGAATTGAGCGATTTAAGACGTATATTGAGGAGGGAAAGAATGTGGTCATATATATATATATATATATATATATATATATATATATAAAGTGGTGTACTAAAAGCGAACTTTTAGGAAAAGTGAAACCTATTGTGAAGAGTATATAGCTCAATATCCAGGATAGAGCAGGTAGAAAGAAGAAGAATGGAAAGGAATTAGAGAAGCAAAAGTCAAATTTTAAAGCATTTTCTCTGACATCTTTGCCCAGGAAGTATTGTTAATGGCGAATATTTTCCACCTCAATCTCTACTGAGCCTGCCTGCCTGCACTTATTGGACATTTTACCCTTTGGATTTTCTATTTTCGCCGCACCTGAAGTTGTGGCTTCTTGGAATTTAACTTTGATTCCTCTCTCACAACCTTTCGGGCCTTTTAACGACCTACCTATCTACATCTCATTCTCTCCGCTGGACTTTTCGACACCGGACTTTTTAGCAATCGGACATTTGCTTGCATTTGGACAGAATTTTGCCCTGTGTTTCTTCTCCCTACAACTTTTATTTTATTTTTCAAATTTTAAATCTTGGCCTTTGCCAACTTATCTATCCCAGCGACTTCCTCTGATGATAAGATTTTGATCTTTGAAAAGCCTGGCTTAAGGAAAATTTAACTTGAATAAATTGCCTTTTTTGCGGAATATACCTTTCTCTGAGCAATTGAATTGAATTATGATTTGACTTTTGCTTCTCTAATTCCTTTCCATTCTTCTTCTTTATATATATATATATATATATATATATATATATATATATATATATATATATATAAACATGTTGCAACCTTCTAAATAATTCATGTAACTAAAATATTTTTTTCTTCGTTAGCAAGTCAACCATTTGTATCTTTTCTTAACAGTTTAAAAGAAAACGCGAGGCTTAGAATTCAGATAGGAATTTAAAAGCACTTAAGCTGTCGAAGAGAAAGTTACGTCTGGATTTGATAATTTTATTCAATAAATAATATATTAATAATGAAATTTATGTTTTAAAATCTCATTTTAAAATATAAATAATCATACTTAACATTTTTCATTGAATTAATTTTCCAAAATTTTAAATATTGTCTTACAATAAATTAATTAAAAGCACAAAGGAGGAAAAAAATAGAAGTTAAGGAAATATATGTACGTTCGAAGCTGTCAAAATGTGTTAATTGATTCAACTTTTGCTATACACGTGAAAATATGTAGGTATATTTATATTTACAAAACGAATAATAGAAAACGAAAGAGACTCTTGACGAGGCACGTGGAATTACTGATTAAAACAAAACGTAACGCAGTTAGCGTGAAGTTATGTTGTTAAACATAACCGATTGAGGTGCTAATGTAACGTTTTCTAAATAGTCTTTACTATACACGTATTTTCATTTCTTCGCCCTTACGCGCTTTTCGCACAGCTTAAATTCTGTATGCGTCTGTGTGTGCGTTCATTAACTCCATAGACGTGACATTAGTTCCTTTTACGTGCGTGGGTGCGTGCACATACATTTCTTTTACGTGTGTAGGTCTGTACATTAGTTCATTAGTTCCTTACTTCTTTTTTTTTATCGTTACGCGACGACCGAAAATATCTATTTTAATATCAGTGTTAAATACATTCTCTGTCGTCGCTTTTTCATTATTGCTGACTGACGGTGCCCGATTCAATTTGTCGTTTTTCTTCTCTTTCGATATTGTCGCTGCAGTTGCCACCTTGACTCTTTCTATATATATATATATATATATATATATATATATATATATATATATATATATATATATATATATATATATATATATATAGTAATCGAGGGTAGGTTTACATTCACCGGATAAAAATCACAACAATTTCAACAGGTTTATAAAGAGTGCTCACTATCAAATAGAGCTTTTATATATAAGTTCTTTCCAATTATGACCTAAGAGAAGGATCATATTTTTATTCTGCCTGATGAGATCTCATCTTTTAACAGCTGTTGACGATGAAATCGACATGCCAGTGTCGCAGATTATGTACCTGTATGTAAAAATCAAAATCATATATATATATATACAGGGTGTTTCAAAAGTCTTGGGAACATAATAATGTTACATAACATGTAATGTTCCCAAGACTTTTGAAACACCCTGTATATATATATATATATATATATATATATATATATATATATATATATATATATATATATATATATATATATATATATCCACTATACTGTCATTTATATTTACATGTAAACGTATTACGTCAGATCTTTAGTCTTCAATTTCTGAAATGATATTTTTAATATAAGCAGGTTTAAATGATGGTTATTGTAAGATATGTGAAATTAAAGGTTGGCCTGTTCTAAGGTTACCATTTGGGAACCAGGTTCTTTATATAAAACACTCCATCCAGTTGCACAAATAAATACTAGGCTTAGTGTCCCCAAACCTCTTGGGTTGGCCGCATTGATAGAGGTTAAGACTTAAAAGTTAAAAAGTGACTTGGGTCTGGGGTTCGAAACGCGAGACTGGCTGGACAGTTATCCTCCATACTGATGATTCACGGAAAGGACGAAATACATGTGTATGTGGATAGAAATTATACAATATCATAATATGTATATAAAGAGAAACAAGAGAGAGAGAGAGATGAAGCGAGCAAGCAAGAGAGAAAGAGAGAGAGAAAGAGAGAAAGAAAAAAATAGATATAGAGAGAGATAGAGAAGGAGAGAGAGAAAGGTAGAGAGAGAGAGAGAGAAAGAGAAGGAGAGAGAGAGAGTGAAAGAAAGAGAGAGAGAAAGAGAGAAAGAAAAAAATATATAGAGAGAGATAGAGAAGGAGAGAGATGGGTAGAGAGAGAGAGAGAGAGAAAGAGAAGGAGAGAGAGAGTGAAAGAAAGAGAGAGAGAGAGAGAGAGAAAGAGAAAGAGAGAGTGAAAAAAGTGCGCGAACGTGAGAATGTTTTTTTTAAAGAAAACAGTTGTCCAAAACTTGTTTGAAAGTTTATTTGATAATTTATATTTTTTGATCTAATATATTTTTTGGTGCTTCTCTTATTCCTACCGGCTGCTTTCTTTCAAGTGTTTGACGTATTTTTTTGGTAATCTTCTGAGAATTTCCGGTCGAATCCTTTTATTAAATTCCTGGAGGGCA
Source organism: Sepiola atlantica (assembly GCA_963556195.1). Lineage (NCBI taxonomy): Eukaryota > Metazoa > Mollusca > Cephalopoda > Sepiida > Sepiolidae > Sepiola > Sepiola atlantica. Next base: position 8,722,124 of record OY744543.1, on the reverse strand, counting down.
GATTGATCCCATTCCGCTGTCCAAGCTTTAGGAAACTTCGTTGCAGTTAATTCTTGGTATTGTTGCACGAGACTTCGGCTTATCGACTAAAATCTTTTGAACCGAAATCCAGGGATACTTTCGTGCTTTTCCAACCAGATATTTATCGGATAACTACTTACACACGCAATTATGACATACATACATACATACATACATACATACATACATACATACATACATACATACATACACACGTAGACGTGTATAAAAATATATACATATGAATGAATATAGATATATACCTATATTTTCATATATGTTTATTTACACGGAGGTCTATATTATACATAACTATCATATATTATATAAATTATATTATATATATGATATATTATATATATCATATTGTATTATATATACTACTATATGTATATGCATGTATATTACACACACACACACATATATATATTAATATAAATGTGGTCATCTGCAAATGCATATGTATGAATATGTGCTTAAATATATATGCGTACACATGTGTATGTAGATATCTATGATATGTATACTTTTATTGGTATATTCAGATACAAACATATACATACGTATATGTATAAGCGAACACATGTGTCTATGAGAATACGTACTTACCGGATCAAATATATGCATGTATATACTTATATTTAGTATATGCATGTAGGTATCTTATCCGATAAGTACTTTTTCATAACCTCATGAACACATATTTGCGTATACAAATAAGAATTTATATATATATATATATATATATATATATATATATATAAATAAGAATTTATATATATATATATATATATATATATATATATATATATATATATATATAGTTTGAATTATCTACTGGAGAGTTTAAATTACTTACCAGACACCACCCTCGAGTGTCTTCGGCCTCTCTGTACAAGGGTTTGTCAGGACAACCTGACATGAGGATACTTAACCATACAAGTAAACACTGACCAAATATTCAAAATAACATAGTATTCGAAGCCCAAATAAGATATTTTAGGTATGGCTACACAACGGCTTATACGAAACATACTGCACCTTCTCCTAGTGGTGTTACCTTAAGTAATACCACTAACCTGGATACTCCACCAGACTAGATGAAGACCAAGAGACCGCAAGAAAGATACACCATAACGTAGTTAGCTGGTCAATTAAGGAAAGGAAAATTAATGTTCTTAACTTCTTTGCAACAAGAAACGGAGAACTTTTATGGAATATTCGAATATTCAGATACATATGTATCTCATATAGAGATCAAGTGTTAGCCCCGGGAAGGGGCCTTGATTTCTGAGAACTTAGACTGAAATAAAATGAAACATATATATATATATATATATATATATATATATGTAAACCTTTATGAACATATATATGCATATATTCATATGTACGTATGTATAGGTATCTCCATCTCCACTCTCTCATTATATATATATATATATATATATATATATATATATATATATAGTCATCCACATACAGACTGTTTCGCTGTTTCACAGCTCAACAGTGCGGCTAGACCAGTTAGTGCCTCAAGCCGGGATTGAAACTCGACCCCTACGCTATCATGCGACACTAATTGAATGTAAGATATATCTCAATTTAAACATTGCAATTGCCGTGGCTCGAATTAGTTTTTACCTAATGAGCTATGCCTTAAAGCTAATGGCAGTTGGTGATATCCTTACAAATTAAGCTCTACCCCGGAAGGGAGCTTCATATAGTCATCCACATACAGACTGTTTCGCTGTTTCATATATATATATATATATATATATATATATATATATATGGGAAATGAAGAAGGAAAAACCTAAAGATGTTTTTTTTATGTATTCATCAACGTTTTGTCTTTATTGTAAGACTTCCTCAGGATGATAATTTTAAGAAAAATGTCATG
>OY744543.1:8695200-8715200 GCA_963556195.1 Sepiola atlantica | reverse complement strand
TCGTTAAAAAAGAAAATTTCCACTTTAAAATTATGGTTCGAAATTAAGTTGACGTGCCAAAGAAAGTGACGTAAGAAATAAGGAAGTCGATATATAATACGCGACAGATTTGAAGCTAAAAAACATTCTCCTTCCGGTTTGCCTACAAAGAAAGGATATGTATTTTAGAGATATTTTTATCTCGCCCCTGAGACCGACGGTGTTGAAGAAGATTAATATTAATTAATAATTACATTATGTATTAAGAAAATTTCCGCTTTGAAATTAAGGGTCCAAATTAAGTAAACGTGTCGAAGGAAGCGACGCAAGAAATCAGGAATTTAAAATAGGATACGTGCCAGATTGAAAAGTAGAAACGCTCTCTTAGGGTTTCACCTCCGAAAAAGCAGACGTATTTCAGATCTCTCTTTCTTTCTCTCTCTCTCTTTCTCTCTCTCTCTCTCTCTCTCTCTCTCTCTCTCTCTATATATATATATATATATATATATAGATAGATAGAGAGAGAGAGAGAGAGAGAGAGAGAGAGAGAGAGAGAGAGAGAGAGAGAGAGAGAGTGTGTGTATGTAAATCCATCCAAAATGGATTTATATATCTGATGAGAGCGCACCACGCTTGAAACGCGTTATAAAATTATTAAATAACAACATAATATATATATGTTGAAAAAAACTTTTTACAAATGTTGGTGGCCTTACTCCTATACACACACCCCTTGGCCTTTTGGCTAAGATCAAAGTGTAGTATCTGTTCCGATGGATACTGCACCCCATAGTCTGGTATTGTCTTGGCCTTCGGGTCTTGATGAACGCCTGTCTATGGGTCGGTCCTGTGAAGTTCTAGGAGGTCCACTACTCCCAGGCTTCGCCTCCCCTCTTTGGGGAGGAGTAAGTTTATTGCTTACTGCCTCAGGCGCCCTTACCGGGGAATGCCGACGGGGCTGCCCGGGCAATTTTTAATAGCCAGAGTGCTCACCTTCTCGGGCGCTGGCTTTTCAAACCCCACTTTCACGACCCGACATTGGGTCACATCTTACTTGTGGGAGTAAGATAAAAACTGGCCTTGTGCCTAACTCTTGGAGAGGAGTAAATAAATACCCCTATACCCCCCATATATATATATATTTATATATATATATATATATATATATATATATATATATATATATATTAGTATTTCATGTATCCAGAGGAAATTTTAAAAATAGATATAATTTTTTATGTATCAATTTTTCAGTATTTACCTCAACAGTGCTCGATACGTAAGTAGAGCTAGGTAGTAAGCTATGAAAATATGTGTAGCTTAATTGCCATAAATATATTATCATAGCTTACTATATATATATATATATATATATATATATATATATATAGAGAGAGAGAGAGAGAGAGAGAGAGAGGGAGAGAGAGTGTGTGTGTATTTATATCATCCAACCTATAATAAAAACCAATAAGCGTTTACATGTGCTTCCAACCCTCAAACAAAAGTTATCGAGTAAAACACGTGCCTTTTGCTAGCCCCGTGGATAAAAAATTGTCTCATCTGGAAGTGATGAATAAAATAGCAAGTCAGAATTATCCCGCCGCTTAGAATGAATTCGGAAAAACATACTTGACTCTATTAGAAAACATCAACGGAGGGTGTTGTTTTCTTTAGGCCATTAGAAATCACAATTTATATATGAAAAATTAAATTACTGACATAATTCTATGATTTTATACGAATATTTTAGTAAAATATTTTTTTAGGTCATCAGCAATGATAATGATAATTTATATGTGAAAAATTAAATTACTGACATAATTGCTTGATTAATTGAGAATTAAAGTTTAAAATTTAAAATTAAGAGCGTAATATTTATTTATTTTGGTACAGAAAAATTAGTACAACATTCGTACCGTCGGTTTCAAGCACAGAAGGACTTAGCCATCCGGCTCTCTTCAGCTTCTGTTGTCATATCTAAGAGATGACAACAGAAGCTGAAGAGAGCCGGATGGCTGAGTCCTTCTGTGCTTGAAACCGACGGTACGAATGTTGTACTAATTTTTCTGTACCAATATATATATATATATATATATATATATATATATATATATATATATATATATATATATTATAAATATATAAATAATATTAAATTATTTTTACTTACATACGCTAGCGTTTCGAGCTTTCGCTCTCATCAGTACAGAGATGATAATATCAGACGGTCAACCTAGACTCCGTAAGCAAGCGCTGTAACCATTAGGCCACGGGACATTACCACATTCAGGAAGGGAACTTAAGTTCTATTTATGCGAAGGGCGGCATGTCAAGAAAGACTGACTAGAGATTCTACGAACGTTGTCGGAATATATTTTATAGCTATGTTTCGGTCTATTTTTAACTTCCCCGAACAGGGCTCAACTTTAATCTTATTAAAGGGGCTAATAATATTAATTTTAAATAAATAATATTAAATTATTTTTAATTTCTATTTATGCGAAAGGCGGCAAATCTAGAAAGACTGACTAGAGTATTCAACGAACATAGTCTGAATATGCCTTATAGCTATGTGTTAGTCTATTTTTAACTTCCCCGAACATGGCTAAACTTTAATCTTATTAAAGGGGCTAATAATATTAATTGTAAATAAATAATATTAACTTATTTTTACATACATACGCTAGCGTATCAATGTAACTTTTAGTTTCTCTTCACACCTATGTGTTTATAAATTTTGCTTATTTATCCATCTGTCTGTAACGTAAGGTGTATCGTCATAGCAGCTAATTGAAAGTTTTTTTTCGATCTCCGGCTGTAAACTCGTAAGAGATACCAACATGAGAAGGAAACGCTAATCCCGCTACAGAAATGCCTACTAATCCACAATTAAGTCAGCTTATCGCGTTCTCAGACAACATGGCTGACATTTCAGATCGAGTATATATATTTTTTTCCACTTAGTATTAATTCTCTGTGCTGAAAATGACTGCATTTTCTTCGAACCTGTTTACGGCTCGGTGAAAACTTTCTTTTTCACTTCATCCGTCTCTTGCTAGTCAGCGAAAACAAAAGCAGCAACAAAAGATGAAGAACAACAAAAATACAAAAACAAAAACAAAACAAAAGATGAAGAACAAAAACAAACAAACAAACAAACAACAACAAAAAAAAGAAGAATATTAAAAACTTTCATTCTTTTATTCAGAACAAGCTTAACAGGGGTACTCGAGGCGAACTTTAAATCTTTATCTTACAAATGGCTACTCTTACAAAAACATAGACTCGCCTGGCTAAGCTGGTTCAAAAATCACAAGTTTTTAAGGAAACGTCTAAATGTAACGCCTGTGCGTTGAGCTACGATACGTTTTATTTTCAGATGAGTAATTATCACGCCATACAGAAGGAATTCATTTGACGGGTAAAATGATAGTGTTGCATAGCCGTCCCGGAATGGGCCGTGGCCGTTTTCGCTTTGTATACCCATCCCGGAATGGGCCGTGGCAGTTCTCTTTTTTATACCTGTCCAGAATGGGCCGTGGCAGTTCCCGCTTAAACAACTGGTCATTTTTAACACCAAAAAGTATATGTTGCATACCTTTTAATTTTCTGTACCTTCTCTCTTTCCTCGTCGCGTGGAGGGGTGTCGTCTCGATGTCGTCTAGTTTCTCGTACCTTTTCTTCTTTTCTCGCGTGGAGGGGTCTATCTCGATGTCGTCTGCTGTGTCTGCAACAAAACCCTTCATTCCACTTTTCACGAGTCAAACAATCTTTTAAACTTGTGATTCTTTTATTTCAGCCGTTAGTCTACCGTCGATCTTGGAGATGTTTCGCTAACGTCGAATGAGAGACCAAATTACTGCTTTATCGTAGTTAATTCCTATTTAAGTCCTTAGCCATTCGAGAAGGGTGGAAGAAGCCTGTATTCTCTTAAGGAATTTAATTCCCCTAATCATGTTGCAGACTACATAGAGAAATCGTCCGTTCGGCCCGCTTCCAAAACCCAAATTAGCAAAACTCTGCTTCCCACACAAAAGCCTGTGACGTCACAGATCCCCTATGCGCAGGTGCACCTTGACCCTTGATCTGAGGTCTCGTCAACGTGGTGACCCTGTCAACGTCTGTGAGCTCCGACTGTGAGAACCAGTTTATTTTGCACTCGACTGTACGGGTCGCCCCCGCACTAAATCGCGCAAGCCAAACCAAACGACCTCCCACATACGTCCACTTTAATATGCGTCCACTTTAAGATGCGTCCGACCCCACAGGGCCATTATTCAACAATAGATGATGATTAAGTTCGTGGCGCGACTGAAAACAAGGCAAAATATTTGCATATCAACTCCTTTTGGGCTCATTTGATTCCAGAATACCTATAGACATCGATCCATTGTATAAAATTAGTTGAACAACGGTTTTATGTTTTACACATAGCCGGGGGGATATCGGTTCATGCCTTTCACCAATTTAGTAGATCCGATAGGAATTTACATAGAAGATACTGCCAAGTCTGCCGCTAAAAAGGTAGGCTCCATCTACCTGGCTAGAACACGTCTCACACACGCCAGGACCCTCTATCTGTACAAAGCCACTATTCGTTCATGCATAGAGTATTGTTGTCACATCTGGGCTGGTGCACCAACCACTAGTCTCCCACTTTTAGACAGGGTCCCAAAAATAGCCTCTAACCTAAAAGGTCACATATTTTCTAACAAACCAAACCCCTGTCCGATGGCCCCAATGTTGCATCCGACTGGTTGTTTTACAAGTACTTGAAAGGAATGTGCCTCGACAAACTTGCTGTACTTGTGCCCCCCCTCGACGTAAATACAACCCGACAAGCAGCAAAATCCCACCCCTTCACCGTAGAGATTCCAAGACGCCGGAATGCTTTCTAGTCTAATAGCTTATTTCCTCGAACCGCTTCCCTAATTTATAGTAGCTCTCCTTACGTCTCACTGGCAATTTGCCTTGTTTGGAAGTGAATAAAAGTTTGGAAAAATTCGACATAGACGATTCCATAGTCAGTGACGATGTCCACTAAGCCAATACCGCACCCTACGACATAACAGTGGAATGCGTTGGGAAATAAGACGATACTAACTGTTGTTTTTAAATGAGACGCAAAAAGGTCATAAACAAAAAGGTCATAAACAAAAGGTCATAAATAAAAAGGTCATAAACAAAAAGGTCATAAACAAAAAGGTCATAAATAAAAAAGTTCATAAACAAAAAGGTCATAAACAAAAAGGTCATAAACAAAAAGGTCACAAATAAAAAGGTCATAAACAGAAGGTCATAAACAAAAAGGTCATAAACAAAAAGGTCATAAATAAAAAGGTCATAAACAAAAAGGTCATAAACAAAAAGGTCACGAATAAAAAGGTCATAAACAGAAGGTCATAAACAAAAAGGTCATAAACAAAAAGGTCATAAACAAAAAAGGTCATAAAGAAAAAGGTCATAAAGAAAAAGGTCATAAACAGAAGGTCATAAACAAAAAGGTCATAAACAAAAAGGTCATAAACAAAAAGGTCATAAACAAAAAGGTCACAAATAAAAAGGTCATAAACAGAAGGTCATAAACAAAAAGGTCATAAACAGAAGGTCATAAACAAAAGGTCATAAATAAAAAGGTCATAAACAAAAAGGTCATAAACAAAAAGGTCATAAATAAAAAGGTCATAAACAAAAAGGTCATAAATACTTGTCAAAAAACATCCTCATACGTAATCACATTTTATTCATTCCGTTCATTACTTTTAACCTCTCACACTAGTCATAATCTTTCAACTGTCAATCTATCAACTCCATTAGTATCATCGAATATCTTTTAGCCTTTAGAAGTGATGACTTATAAGCACAAAACCTCTATCAACTCCAAAAGCCGTAAAGTTTAGAATGGCGCACTGACTGACATATTTTTTTACATGAAAATTTATTTGTATTGTATTCACCGATCGGGAGTATTTCCGTGGTGGTGGTTAGGTAGAGTTATCTTTCCTTGGCGTGAGAGCAAGTAGAACGGACCCTGAATAATTAAACTTTGATCTCTGTTTGCCCATGGTGCGAAGGTTAAGTCAAATATTTATAATTCATTTATATATTTAATAGTTTAGAACAGGCATACAAAAAATATTTATAAAATTTATTAACATACTAGAAGTACACATGACCCGTTGAGTCACCCCCACTAACACTATTTTGAATTCATTCGAAATTTGATAACCTTTGATATAGATGTATAAAATCGTTTCTTGCATGAGCATAGTAAGTCTATTTACTTATTTATTATCTTTATGAATAACTTTATATATTATCTTCATGAATAGCGAGTATTGTAGCTTGTTCAGATGAAATAAATCTCTTGATATGTTCGTGGCAATGTTGTAGGCACAATTAAAAATGAATAAAACCTAAGACACTTCTCTAAGTCTAACCCTAAAACCTAACACACTTCTCTAAATCTTTGCAAATGCTCCTGTTGTATGCAGAACGCATAGCACATTTCTTATCGTAGAACTAAACGAAATCTGATTTATTGCAGTCCCTTCTGAATTGCTAATAACTATCTTCATATAGTTTATTAAGCATAAATGACACGTTTGAAGTTGCCTTTACAGCATTCATTCTGTTCTGATTTAACGATACAAACAGGAGAACTTGAATGCTTACTGGAGATAACTTGAATGCTTACTAGAGGAAATTGAATGTATAATGGAGAGAACTTGAATGTTTAGTAGAGGAAATTGAATGTATAATGGAGAGAATTTGAATGTTTACTAGAGGAAATTGAATGTATAATGGAGAGAATTTGAATGTTTAGTAGAGGAAATTGAATGTATAATGGAGAGAACTTGAATGCCTACTAGAGATAACTTGACTTTCTAACTAGAGGAAATTGAATGTCTACTTGAGAGAACTTGAATGTTTACTAGAGGAAATTGAATGTATAATGGAGAGAACGTGAATGCCTACTGGAGATAACTTGAATGCTTACTAGAGGAAATTGAATGTCTACTTGAGATAATTTGAATGTTTACTAGAGGAAATTGAATGTATAATTGAGAGAACTTGAATGCCTACTGGAGGTAACTTGAATGCTTACTAGAGAAAATTGAATGTTTACCGGAGAGAACTTGAATGCCTACTGGAGATACATTGCATGCTTACTAGAGGAAATTGAATGTCTACTGGAGAGAACTTGAATGATTACTAGAGAGAATTGAATACCTACTACAGAGAACTTGAATGCCTTCTGTATAGAAGTTAAATGTTTACTAGAGGAAACTGAATACCTACTTCAGGGAACTTGAATGCCTACTGGAGATAACTTGAATGCTTACTAGAGGAAATTGAATGTCTACTGGAGATAACTTGAGTGTCTACTGGAGAGAACTTGAATGCTTACTAGAAAGAATAGAATACCTACAATAGAGAACTGGACTGTTTACCAGAGAGAACTTGAATGCCTTCTGGAGAGAACTTGAATGTCTACTAGAAGAAATTGAATGCCTACTAGAGAGAACTTGAACTCCTACTAGAGAGAACTTGAACTCCTACTAGAGAGAACTTGAATGCCTACTGGACGAAATTGAATGCCTACTGGACGAAATTGAATGCCTACTGGAGATAACTTGAATGCCTACTGGAGGAAATTGAATACGTACTAGACAACTTCCTCGAGTTTCTAAGGTCTCTCTGTACATGAGTTCGTCAGAAAAAACATGACATGAGGATACTTCACTCTACAAGTAAACCCTGACTAAATATTTAAAATCACATAGTATTCGAAGTCCAAATAAAAAAACCCTAGGTATGGCTACTCATACTGGCTTATACAAAGAATGATGCAACTTCTTCAAGTGATGTTGCCTCTTATAACAGCATTTAGCTCTATACTCCACCAGACTAGATGAATTTTTGTCCTGGAATCCGGTAAGACTAAGCGTCCACAAGAAAATTAATGTTCTTAAATTATGTACTAACTTTGTGTTTGAGAAATAAAAGAAAAACTTTAATGGAATATTCGAATATCTATGTATCTCATATAGACATCAGTTGTTAGCCCCCGGAAGAGGCCCCTTGATGTATGAGGACTTCGACTGAAGTAAAATGAGCATATTTTTTTAAAATTTTAATTTTTAAAACTGTTGTTCACCCCAAAAAGGGCATATTGCTACTGAAGCATTAGAAGTTACTGTGATAAGGGCCAGATTTATAGGAGAGCAACCTGGGTGGGGAGTTGGGCAGAATGATGTTTATTCACATTACATTTAAATTTCTGCATGTTGGTAAGGCCAGAGAGCAGTAAAGGACTTTCTAAGGCAAGGACTCAAAGGAAATAATCTATTAAAGTCGAAAATCTTCCGGCACTAAAAGACCACTACAGAGAAGAGGTGTGATTTTGCTAGTACGGTGTGTACAAATGTACAATGTTAATTAGCTAAAAGAGAGAGAATCACTCTTTCTCTAAAGTTCTACAGAGACATTAAACACCATTAGACCGTTGATATCATTCTCGCTTCCGTGACTCTCTCTGTTTATTAACAGTCATATGTAATAAAGAGAGGAAAGAATGAAAAGATTGTAATGGTCCATTATAAACAAAAGGGAATATCACCAGATGTAGTTATACTATTTAACCTCTTATCAGAACGAGATAGATAGAGAGAGAGAGAGAGAGAAAGAGAGAGAGAGAGAGAGAAAGAGAGAGAGAGAGAGAGAGAGAGAGACTAATTTGTGATTTTGTCTTTTTATGTTTTCATAACTTAACATGCTTTTCAAATTCACTTTATCCGGATTCAAACAATCTAACCCGAACTGAATGGCTGATCCAACGGGTCACATTTTTCTAGTACAATTATATATAGAGAAAAGAACAATGATATGAAGATGATAGTATGTTACCTGTTGTATAATTATTACTTTATTTATACATGCGAGAGAAAAAGATATATAGCTAAGTAGCAGATGGGTTACTTTTTTATTTTTTATTTTTTAAAACTTAGTTCACCCCAAACAAGGCAAGTTGCCACTGTAGGCGCAAGGGGTTACTGAGAATCAGAGTGAAAGTTTAGGGGGTCATCCTAATTGGGATATGTTCGGCGAGATGCTTGTTCATATTAGTTTTACATTTTTGCATGTCGATACAGTCGAAGAAACATGGAGCAGGGAAGGAGTTCTAAACACGGCCGACAGCTTGAGGAAAGAAGCGATTGGAGTAGAAGGCTCTCCGGCATCTGGGGACCTCCACAGTGAATGGATGGGGCCTAGCTGATTGTCGGGTTGGTCGAGTGTATTTACGTTGAGGGGGACACCCGAACAGCAAGTTCATCGGAGCACATTCCATTGAAGTACTTGTAACACAAACACAATGATGCAACATTGCGGCGATAGGACAGGGCTGGAATTTAATAGACAGTGAGGAACATATTAGATTAGTGACTCTTTCTTGGACATTGTCTAAGAGGGAGAGACTAGTGGATGGTACACCAGTCAAGATTTGACATAAATACTCTGTGCATGGGCGGATGGTGGCTTTGTAGAAATATATAATACTGGCAGGTGTGAGAAGTTTTCTAGCACGTTAGAGGGAGCCCACTTTCGTTGCAGCAGTCTTGGCAATGTGTTCTATGTATTTGTTCCAATTCATGTTACGTGTGAATGTTAGGCCGAGGAGTTTGAACGTTAGACTCTCAGGAAGGGTGTTATTTGCCATGGTGATCGGTGGTTGAAGAGGTTTTCGGTGGCTGTAAGGAATATTTTTGCATGTATTTTGCTTCATTAAAATATAATAAAATATAGAGAAATAATGATATAATAATTGATAGATTTCCGGAAAATATTATTCTAGAAAATGCTTTCCCGTGGGCCCTAAGGAGACAGCGTACGGGCCGCTTACGGCCCTCGGGCTGTGTGTTTGAAACAACTGATACAGAAGATGTTTCTAACGAAGTTCATTACTTCTTGCAAATTAAAAAAAAAAAACGATGAATGAATTTACATTTTTAGAATGTACTTTACACCATCAATAATTGGTGTAAACGTTTTTAGCTTGGCGCCTGAAACGCTAAAAAAATGATCCGTATTTTGCATCGACAGAAATATTAACAAATCCAATATGCTTAAAATTGAACTGCTCGTTTAAACTTGAACGTTTGTGGATAAATACTCGCCCTTCCCAATCAGACAAGACCGGGCGACACAAAAGAACTATTCAGATGGAAGTTATTTTAGTCGGTCATTTGACACCAGGGTGGGTGTTTTTTTTTTTTTGGTTTGGCTTTGAGTAGGGACTGTGTCTTTCCTTCAGAGCCACTTGTCAGTTCTCGGCTAGGGTTTCAGCTTTCACTGACTGCGATCAAAACAGGCTTACAAGAAAGTCGGTTGTCTGGGGTGAAAGAAAGACAGACAGAAAAAAAAACGAAACGAGAAAAGGGACAATGATAAGAAGTATTCAAATTTTTTTCGTTTTTTTTTATTGGGAGGTAGGTTCAATGTTCCCATATCCCTCGCGACGGTAATGGCACTTTTTGGAGTTGGCCAGCCTAGATACACGCAATATACATGTTGAGAGGCTGATAATCAACTCGTGATAAGATATGATGACATGCACTGGAGGAACAAAATAAACATAATAAGTGAAGATGTAATTGATTTACTACATCCGGACTTCGCATTGACAAATCACATTAGATTGAGACTCTGAAACAGGGAAATTTGATGAGTTTAAAACTAATCTCATTTTCTCCCCCCCTCTCTCTCTTTCTTCTATTTTCGTTCTTTTCCCCATTCCCCCCTCTCTCTCTTTCTTCTATTTTCGTTCTTTTCCCCATTCCCCCTCTCTCTCTTTCTTCTATTTTCGTTCTTTTCCCCATTCCCCCCCCTCTCTCTTTCTTCTATTTTCGTTCTTTTCCCCATTCCCCCCCTCTCTCTCTCGCACACATATCTACTATATAAATTTACCTTGTGAATTTATCAATATCAGACAATAATAGCAACCTGTCTGACATATCGATACTTGGTTCGAAATAGCTTATCTCCTCGCTTCCATCTTCCACTGGCAAGAACATATTTTATCTCGCGTCAGTTTCTTTATGAAAATACTTATTCCAGCTTAGAATACAATTAAAATGTGTACTTTTTTTCAGAGATTTTTCCCTTGAGGTGAGCTTCTCTTAAAAGCATTTAAACTTCTTAGTTAATCCTCATGTATGAAAAGATTGAAAGTTTTTAAAGGTATTTATATCGGACATTTTTATAAGTAAACACTAAAAACAATATTATCATAATAAAATCAGATATAGTTTTATCACAATTTTGTTGAATTTATAATTTAATGATCAAACAATACAGTGATGATGTAGTTCAAAAATACAAATATATATATATATTATTTAAAAAAGACATATATATACAGTCAATATGAGAAACATACAGACACACATATATATGTATATATTTATATATACATATATATATACATATATATATATAAATATATATACATATACATATATATACACATATATATATATACATAAATATACATATGCATATATACACATATAAATATATATACATATACATATATATACATATACATATATATACATATATATATATATAAATATACATATATACATATACCTATACATATATATATATACATATATATATACATATACATATACATATACATATACATATACATATATATATACATATATGTACATATACATATATATAAACATATATATATATAAACATATAAACATATATATATATATAGAAACATATATATAGAAACATATATATATATACATAATATATGTATATATATAAACATATATATATATACATATATATATAAACATAAATATATGCATATATATACATATATATAAACATATATATATACATATATATATATAAACATACATATACTTATAAACACACATATATATATATAAACATATATACATATATATATATATACATATATATATATAAACATATATATACACATATATATATAAACATATATATATATACATATATATATACATATATATATAAACTTATATATATATATATATATTTAAAAAGACATACATATACTGTATATATATAAATATATATATATATATTCGATATATATATATATATATATATATATATATATATTCGATATATATATATATATAAATAAAAAATGTTTTCATTGACTTTTTTAACAAATTCACCAATTTTAATCTGTGTAACTCCCCATATGCCTGATGAGGACTCATAAAAGTCGACAAAAACAGAACATTAGATCGTTGGTCTGCCAACTTGAAAAAAAATGGATAAAAAAGAAGGAACAGTAATAGTGACTCTTGTTTAATCAAACATGCATCAACGAAGAAATGCTGCCTCAGTACACCTCACACACACACACACACCTCACACACACACACACACACACACACACACACACACACACACACACACACTTACGGTATAGTTGTTTAAACCTAGCTTTATAGTTGTTCATTTTAAATTTGTTTTCATACCTAAAAAACGATATCCTCTAAATGATGATCGCTATTCGGTATAAACTGTTGAAGACGGTTTTTGAAGTTTTCCGTCACTCAAAGAGTGATTACAGAACCATTTGGAATGACTGTGTCACAACATGTCATGTCATCTTCTCAATTGCGTTCGTTCAGTTTCTGAGTAAGTGTTAATTTGTATAGATGGACATTCAGATCAGTACGTAGAATTCTTCTGACTGTTCGATGAAGGCGCCGCGAGGTCTTCCAGGTGGCATTTTCTTTGAAGTGCTGAAGTTTGGGCTCAGAAAATTGCAACACGTAGCAATATTGGTTTTCTGGCTGGAACAGCAACATTTAATGAACTATAAATTCGCCGTTCTTCAATAACGTTTCTAAAGTAACAGATACATGTGCACCAGTTTAAACGATATTGCTTGATGAGGGTAACATGAAAATCAAAGGAGGCGCGAGAGCGCTCTATCCCTTAATAGACCCACGAATGGCCTATGCTGGAAATCTCATTTCTTTGATCAATCATAACTCAAAAACCAATAAACCAAATTAGTTAAAACTTTGCACAACATGTTTATTTGATAGGTTCTATAAGTGTGTCGAATTTCAGCATCATTAGTCAAGGCAACCCAGAGATCCAGAAAGTTCAATCATGAAATCATGTTATCTGTGTGTACGTACGTACGTATGTGCCACTCTGTATCTCATCAACATTTTATGGATTCAGCTGATTTTTGGCGGAGATAGAGGTTCTAGGGTCTAGATGATGGCATTTTAATTTCAGTTTACCATACACCTTAGTTTTCCAGAAAATTCCCCAAAAACCTTAAAAATTACCATTGTCTTGAGGAATAGCCTTTACAAAAGCAGTGACATTCCATGATAAATGCCAGTATACTGAAATCATATGCCCTTAATAGGGTTAAGATGAAAATTCATATACACTAAATGTACAAAAGCAAGGAAATTCCCAAATCTTTACACTTTTATTGTCATTAAGGGTATGCGAGCACAACAGGGCTACGTATTTTACTGGTATGAATTTTTCTTCAGCGCACCTCACACACTTCATCCACTCATGCATAGAAATTTATACTGTAGTGATGTGATCATGAAATGGTTTGGTTGATATGTAGTCATACTCTTAATGACATTAAAAGTGTAAAAAAGTGGGAATTTCCTTGCTTTTGTACATTTAGTATATATGAATTTTCATCTTAACCGTATTAAGGGTATATGATTTAGGTATACTGGCATTTATCATGGAATATCATTGGTACTTCCATAAGTACAGTAGAAACACAGAGCTGATAATTTAAAATGTGAGAGATATTTCTACCGCACCCTGTATTTACTTTCATTAGTGGAAGGTCGTGAAGTTGATAAGCGCGGACTGACGATCTGGGGGTGTAAAGTTCGAATCCTGTTGGTTCCTTTAGCACAACTTTCACTCATGGATGTTGGCAACTTTCACATATCCCCCCCCCGAAAGTTCCTGATTCTAGGAATAACCAGAGAAACTGATTCCAACAACAGAATTAAAATGTCGTACCATGCTGATTCATATATACTCTTTTAGCGTCGCGTCGTCAACGTTCGAACAGGTTACGGAAGCGCCCGAGAGTCGACGAAACTATTAACCAAGAAACATTAGCTTATAAACAGTTTGTTTTCGTTAAAATATGAAAGGAAACAAAAAAATGCTTAAAAAAACAGTTGTTTATGTTACCAAGAAAAAAAATTGACAAAAAATGTACAAAAAATAAAAACAGTGAAAAAAGAAAAAAAAAAAAAAGAAAAGAAGAAAATAACATTTGCTTAACAAATCAAACAAAATCATCATTTGAAACTTTCCGGTGCACAGACAAAATAACATTTTATTTAAACACATTTGATTAACAATGGTTTCTTTGAAAAAAAATTAAAAAAATACATCTAATTAATAACAGTTTTTTAGCAATGGTTTGTTCGTTCTTTATTTGCATATATGTATTTTAGTTTGATTTTCTTCGTCGTAATTTATCGGCTGCCGGTTTTCAATTTAGCGTTTGCCAGTTTTCGCCTCGTCAACTTCCGGGCGCTTCCGTAACCTGCCCGAACGTTGACGAAGTGAAATCACGGAAACATAGGGCGCCATCTATAAGAGTACCGACGTTTTACTTAGTTCCATTAGACACTAACCCTAACCCTAACCCTAACATCGCCGCTTACGATTAAATTTCAGAGAATTTAAATCAGTAAACGCCTTAGATGGGAAGCGGGTCGTTTCTGCTGACACACGACGTGTGGAATTGTGTGCTATTTTAAACTTGAAAAATAAGCGATCTTCATTTTTGAATGTCTTGCATTATATTTTTAGCTTACGAGTTGTTTTTAGGTTGTAAAACGAAACGATATCTCGTAACCGTCCACTAATTTTCAAGTGCTCAACCGACCATCGACACCCCGTCACATTTACGCCTGGCACAGTTAGCTGAAGATATATTGCAGATTTTACGAAAACGCTCCATTTTACACAATCAACAAAAAACACTTAGTCAAGAAACATGCTTAGTTGAGTATAAACTATACACAATGGCTTCAACATTATGTAAATTCCAAGGTGACCCTGCAAAAATTCCACTCATAAAAAACGTCCATAAAATTTGAAATAACTAAGAAATCGCTTTGATATTTAAGGATCATAAAGAAATATCATTGCGAGATAGTTTAAGTGGAGTTGTATAAAAAATGTCTTCGATAGTTAAAAACAAGACAAACCCAGTACTCGCTTCAAAACAATTTTTTTTATTAACACAGTTCACCACAATCAAGACAAGTTGCCACTGTACACGTTAGGGGCTATTGAGAAATAGGGTCAAAGTTTTTTTTTTTTAGGGGGGGTATCCTAAATTGGGAGCTGTGCAGCGAGATGCTTGTTCACATTAGTTTTAAATTTCTTCATATCGGTACAATTGGAGAAACAGGGAGCAGGGGGAGTTTCAAAGGTCAGTAGTACGAGGGGTAGTGGGGTGTAAACATTTCCACTAACAGGAGTAGCAAGGCTTCTCCTCCGCTCCGCTAGCCTGAGGGAGACCCTTGGGCAAGGTCGAGTACCCACTTAGCCCTCCCCGATCAGGGTACGTGAAATCATGGCAGGCAGGTGATGGATGGAGGGTTGAGCAGTCTAATCGATTTTAGAAACTGGTCAACCTTTCGTTTTGTGTTAGGCAGATGATACTGATTTTTGTACAATGGGTACGACTTCTTGCTCTGTAAGAGCACTGCCCCTATAGAAAGTAATTGCAATCCACCTTAGGTAACCATTTTGCAAAGAACATCATGGTGATACAAAATATTGAGAGCCATGATCATTGATGTCTGCAAACAGACAACAGATCTGATACCCGAAGAGAGAGAGAGAGAGAGAGAGAGAGAGAGAGAGAGAGAGAGAGAGAGAGAAGACACGAGGAAAGAAGCTATTGGAGTAGAAGTCTCTCCGGCATGTGGGGACCTTCACAGTGACTGGATGGGATTTGGCTGATTGTCGGGTTGGTCTAGTGTATTTACGTCGAGGGGGCAGTAGAGCAGCAAGTTCATCGGAGCACACTCCATTGAAGTACTTGTTAAACAAGCACAATGATGCAACATTGCAGGGGCTGGCTCTAAACACGTCATCAATATCCAGGTAATACATTCATCTCCTGGTTGGTCTACAAATTTAGAGTCCATGCAATAACTTTGAACGCTAAGAGCGATACAAACATTCATTAAGAGAAGATTTTGCAAGTCGTATTCAGGTGCAGTTGCCACGCAGAGGTGCACATTTAAAATGTATTATTGTACGACGATAAAATAAAGACTGTTGGACATTCATGACTAAAACTTGGTGGACAAGTCAGGCAACGACTGTAGTTTATTTGTATAAATAAGTGAAATGTGAAAGTTGCCAACATCCATGAGTGAAAGTTGTGCTAAAGGAACCAACAGGATTCGAACTTTACACCCTCAGATCGTCAGTCCGTGCTTATCAACTTCACGACCTTCCACTAATGAAAGTAAATACAGGGTGCGGTAGAAATATCTCTCACATTTTAAATTATCAGCTACTGTACTTATAGAAGTACCAATGATATTCCATGATAAATGCCAGTATACCAAAATCATATACCCTTAATAGGGTTAAGATGAAAATTCATATATACTAAATGTACAAAAGCAAGGAAATTCCCACTTTTTTACACTTTTAATGTCATTAAGGGTATAACTACATATCAACCAAACCATTTCATGATCACATCACTACAGTATAAATCTCTATGCATGACTGGATGAAGTGTGTGAGGTGCGCTGAAGAAAAATTCATACCAGTAAAATGCATAGCCCTGTTGTGCTCGCATACCCTTAATGACAATAAAAATGTAAAAATTTGGGAATTTCCTTGCTTTTGTACATTTATTGTATATGAATTTTCATCTTAACCCTATTAAGAGCATATGATTTCAGTATACTGGCATTTTTCATAGAATGTAACTCTTTTGTAAAGGCAATGGTAATTTTTAAGGTTATTATTATTATTATTATTATTATTATTATTATTATTATTATTATTATTATTATTATTATTATGGAATATTTGTGTGTCTATATTAAAGTGAAAGGAATTATTTCCTTTCTTTTTTATTATTATCAGATATTATTGAGCTTAAGCGTCTCCTTCAGTGCGATGCTCCTACTCTGTCGTTGAGTGCTATCGAATATTTAGGTGTCTATACTCGCTGCTTTCAGTATAAACATCACTTAATTTCTCCGTTGTTACGTGACAATCCCTCGTGGCTTAACGGTTACGGATTCAAGGTGTCTCTGTGAACCGAGTTCGCGCCCTATGATTGTCTGAGATTGTTACTTCCTTACGTTTATGAAAGCCATAAGCTCAAAACGACGTCGTACGTAAGAAAAAAATTACATTAACAAATATTAAAAATGTAATATTATCATAAGTAAAATGTAAAATTGAAAGTTGAGCCCTGTTGGAAAGATTAAAAATAAACATTCACGAATGGCCTATGCTGGAAATCTCATTTCTTTGATCAATCATAACTCAAAAACCAATAAACCAAATTAGTTTAAACTTTGCACAAAATTTTTATTTGATAGCTTCTATAAGTGTGTAGAATTTCAGAATCATTAGTCAAGGCAACCCAGAGATCCAGAAAGTTCAATCATGAAATCATGTTATCTGTGTGTACGTACGTACGTACGTACGTACGTGTGTGCCACCCTGTATCTCATCAACTATTTGATGGATTCAGCTGATTTTTGGTAGAGATGGAGGTTCTAGGGTCTAGTTGATGGCATTTTAATTTCAGTTTACCTTAGTTTTCCAGAAAATTAAAACAAAACTTAAAAATTACCATTGTATCGAGGAATAGCCTTTACAAAAGTAGTGACATTCCATGAAAAATGCCAGTATACTGAAATCATATGCCCTTAATAGGGTTAAGATGAAAATTCATATACACTAAATGTACAAAAGCAAGGAAATTCCCAAATCTTTACACTTTTATTGTCATTAATTAAGGGTATGATAGTAGTTTTATTAAAACCTTTTAATTTTTGTATTAATCTATCTGCCCATCGCTACACATTATATCGCAACAATTTTTTTTTGGCCTTTTGGCTAAGATCAAAGTGTAGTATCTGTTCCGATGGATACTGCACTCCATACTGGTGTTGTCTTGGCCTTCGGGTCTTGATTTACGCCAGTCAATGGGTCTGTCCTGTGCAGTTCTTGGAGGTCCACCTTCCCAGGCTTTGCCTCCCCTCTTTGGGGAGGAGTAAGTTTATTGCTTACTGTCTGAGGCGTCTCTACCGGAGAATGCCGACGGGGCTGCTCAGGCAATTTTTAAACCCCACTTTCCCGACCCGACCTTGGGTCACATCTTACTTGTGGGAGTAAGATAAAAACTGACCTTGTGCCTAACTCTTGGAAGGGAGTAAATCAATACACATTATATCGCAACGCACGAAAGTCAATAAACTAATAAGTTAGCATAAATACTAGGAATAATACGTTAGCATAAATAATAGGAATAATAAGTTAGCATAAATAATAGTAATAATAAGTTAGCATAAATAAAGTAATAATAGGTTAGCGTAAATAATAGTAATAATAGGTTAGCGTAAATAAACGCTGGAAATAAAATAAAAAATAAATAAAATATTCACAAAAGCGGTGGCATTTTATTTGTCGGGCTGAGGTATTAAGTTCCTGGGTTGTCATAGAGGATCCACCCTCCCAGGCCTTGCCTTCTCTTCTTTGGGGTGGAGTAAGTTTATTGCTTACTGCCTGAGGCGCCCTGACCGGGGAATGCCTACGGGGTTGTCCAGGCTATTTTTGATAGACCAGAGTGCTCCTAAAAAATCTCAAATTCATACCTCACCCCCTAGATTGTATGTTGTTGTAACTCGCAGGATGGATTACATTTTACTTATACTTGGTACCCTGACAGATACTACTACCCCGGATCAGAATGGACCTGGGAGTAATGGCCACTAAAGCGCGACTCCTCATTCTCCAACGCTCTCACATCATGGCCTAACCACCGAATGCTATTTTAAAAAGATTACTTAAAAATTTTTTATTTTTCAACAAAGTCACCCCAAACAAGGGAGACCGCCACTGTAGATGTAAGGGGCTACTGAGAAAAAGGGTGAGTTTTTTTGTTTTTATTTAGGGAGGGGGGTCAACCTAAATTGGGAGCTGTGCAGCGAGATGTCTGTTTACATTAGTTTTACATTTCTGTATGTCAGTACCGCCAGGAAAACAGGGAGCAGGGAAGGAGTTCCAGAGTCCAGCAGCACGAAGAAAAGAAGCTGCTGGAGTAGAAAGCTCTTCGGCATCTGGGGACCTCCACAGTGTATGGATTGGGTTTGGCAAATTGCCTGGGTGGTCTAGTGAATTTGCGTCGTGGTGACACTAGAGCAGCAAGTTCATAGGAGCACAGTTAAATTTTAGCAGGGCGATTCAATTGTCTACATTTAATGTAAAATGGTCACTTGACCTGCGCTTACTCAAAATATACGTTTACAAAAGCCTTTTCGAAATTCTGACGAAGTGGGATTATTTTATATTTTACTTACAGAAACTAAAAGAAACATAAACAAGCATATTTTCCAAAATTATTTTCTATTAAATTGGTGTTTAATTAATGTAGTATACCGAAATAATTTTCAAAAAAAAACAAAAAAACTAGAGCGAAAATACCAAAAGTTTAAGAGGGTGGGGGAACAAGTAATCGAATCATCTGGGTAATTTTTACGTTAAACCTCCATAGAAATCTGATCATCCGCAAAAAATTGGAGGTCTATTTAAAAAAAAAAAACGCTGAAAAAAAAGTAATCGTTAAATCCTATTTCAATTATCTTAATTATTTTCAGTGAAATGAGTTTAGTCATGAGTTTTGACAATTCATAAACAACTTTTTGTTA
>OY744543.1:8635200-8690200 GCA_963556195.1 Sepiola atlantica | reverse complement strand
ATCGATTAGTTTTGTCTTCTTTTTCTTATCGATTAGTTTTCTCTTCTTTTTCTTATCGATTAGTTTTGTCTTCTTTTTCTTATTGATTAGTTTTGTCTTCTTTTTCATATTGATTAGATTTCTCTTCTTTTTCTTATCGACAAGTTTTCTCTTCTTTTTCTTATCGATTAGTTTTGAAATTCCATAATTCATCCGGTAAAATATGTAAAAAAAAAAGGGAAAAGTCATTTGACCCAAGGTCTGTTTTATCTAATGAGATATTTCCTCGTTTTTGTTTTATGAGATACTTTAGACCTACAAAACCAAACATTATTAATTCTGTTTGTTTGTTTTATTTAACTCATTTTTAAAGTTGTACACGACTTCTCTATAATGTTAGAAGATATAGTGTCTAGGGATACACACAGTCATTGATATTAGCACATCTCGCTCGCAAAGTGTGTATATCTTCGTTTGTGCTCTTATCCTCCCCCCCCCCCCGTCGAGATACCAGCGTCAATGCCTAGACACATATCCATTGTCTGCCTTAAGTAGACCAGATCCTTTACTCACTCAATTTTGTAGCCGTCTACATTTTTTTTGGCTTTGCGGTGCGCTTTCGTGCCGCGTATATTTGGTTTAAATGCGATTACTTGTAAGACCTACTACGGAATTATGAGCGTTATTGCATCGTGATTGTCTAGTGGCCTTTATAGAACGTCTAGCAAATCATACATTTCTTCGTAAATGTCTATAGACATACATTTTAACTCGTTCATATATTCATACATTTTAACTCGTTCATATATTCATACATGTAAACTCGTTCATATATTCATACATTTAAACTCGTTTATATATTCATACATTTTAACTCGTTAATATATTAATACATTTAAACTCGTTCATATATTAATACATTTAAACTCGTTCATATATTCATAAATTTAAACTCGTTCATATATTCATATATTTAAACTCGTTCATATATTCATACATTTAAACTCGTTCATATATTCATACATTTAAACTCGTTCATATATTCATACATTTAAATTCGTTCATATATTCATACATTTAAACTCGTTCATATATTCATACATTTAAACTCGTTCATAAATTCATACATTTAAACTCGTTCATATATTCATACATTTAAACTCGTTCATATATTCATACATTTTAACTCGTTAATATATTAATACATTTAAACTCGTTCATATATTCATACATTTAAACTCGTTCATATATTCATACATTACAACTTGTTCATATATTCATACATTAGAACTCGTTCATATATTAATACATCTAAACTCGTTCATATATTCATACATTTAAACTCGTTCATATATTCATATATTTAAACTCGTTCATATATTCATACATTTAAATTCGTTCATATATTCATACATTTAAACTCGTTCATATATTCATACATTTAAACTCGTTCATTTATTCATACATTACAACTCGTTCATATATTCATACATTTAAACTCGTTCATATATTAATACATCTAAACTCGTTCATATATTCATACATTTAAACTCGTTCATATATTCATATATTTAAACTCGTTCATATATTCATACATTACAACTCGTCTATATATTCATACATTAGAACTCGTTTATATATTCATATACAGGGTGTTTCAAAAGTCTTGGGAACATTACAAATGCGTATATCTCATGAACTATTCCAGGTAGAAAAATGAAACTGGTGCCATTTTAAAGCTTGCTTAATCAAGTTTTTGGTCATACTAATGATTTTCGTGTTATCTTTCCAGGTGCAGTAATGGCGTTCTCTAAACAAGACAAGGCATTTTGCGTCCTCCAATTTGCAAAGACTGAATCGTGGACATGTGTTCAGCGTGCATTTCGCAGGAAATTTAAAAAAGAAGCCCCTGAAAGTAAATCCATTGTCAGATGGCATGCTAAATTTGTGAAAGATGGGTGTTTGTGCCCAAGTAAGCGAACAGGTCGCCCTTCAACTTCAGAAGATGCAGTTGAGCAAGTTCGGACAGCCTTTCAGCGGAGCCCCCGTAAATCAGTGAGAAGAGCCAGCAGGGAACTTCAGCTTGCTCCAGCAACTGTCTGGCGTGTCTTAAGGAAACGACTGCAAATGGTACCTTACAAGCTCAAGTTGGTCCAAAAGTTGAAGGACACTGATAAGCCACTTCGCCGTGACTTTTGCATTGCAATGTAAGAGAAGTTGGAAGATAACGGCTTTGATGACCGGCTTGTTTTTAGCGATGCGGCGACCTTCCATCTGAATGGCAAAGTTAACAAGCATAACATTCGCATATGGGGTACTGAGAATCCTCATGAACTTCTTGAGCACAAGCGAGATTCACCAAAAGTGAACGTGTTTTGTGCAATTTCCAAGAAAGGTGTCTATGGACCGTTCTTCTTTGAAGAGGCAACTATCACTGGTGAATCCTATCTCAACATGCTGGAAGACTGGTTAATGGCTCAGTTGGAACAAGCAGAATCTGATGATTTCATTTTTCAACAAGATGGTGCACCACCACACTGGAGTCTTAGAGTAAGGCAGTTTCTTAACACAAGGCTGCCTGGTAGATGGATTGAGAGATCTGGGCGAGGTGATGACGTTCTCATGCCCTGGCCTCCTAGGTCTCCAGATCTTACCCCGTGTGACTTTTTCCTTTGGGGCTTTGTCAAGCAACAAGTCTATGTGCCGCCCCTTCCAAGAGATATTGACGAACTAAAGGCTCGAGTAACGGCAGTTGTGGGAACCATTGACGTCAAGATGCTTGAACGCGTTTGGCAGGAAATAGACTATCGACTAGATGTCTGCCGTGTGACGAATGGTGCTCATATTGAGCAACTTTGAAGATTCCCCACAACACTTGAAACTTTAACCTTTCCAACGGTACCAATTTCATTTTTCAACTCCTAATAGTTTTTGAGTTATTAAAAATCGTTATGTTCCCAAGACTTTTGAAACACCCTGTATATAAACTCGTTCATATATTTATACATTTAAACTCGTTCATATATTCATACATTTAAACTCGTTCATATATTCATACATTACAACTCGTTTATATATTTATACATTTTAACCCGTTTATATATTCATACATTTTTACTCGTTCATATATTCATACATTCAAACCCGTTCATATATTCATACATTTAAACTCGTTTATATATTCATACATTAGAACTCGTTTATATATTCATATATATAAACTCGTTCATATATTCATACATTTAAACTCGTTCATATATTTATACATTTAAACTCGTTCATATATTCATACATTGCAACTCGTTTATATAGTCATACATTACAACTCGTAAATATATTCATACATTAAAACTTCTCATATATTCATACATTTCAACTCGTTCACATATTCATGATAAAACTTTTACTGGCTTTTACACACTATATTGTTTAAGTCACGTGACTTTTATACACTCCTTCGTGAAGTTCGACTGGGATTTATACATTTTCTTATAAACCTTAAGTGAATTTTATACATTCCCTCATGATTGTCATCGTTATCTGTTTCCTCGTTCAGAGTTTTCTAACAACTCCATTGATGGAAGCTTGCAATTATATCCTGCTTAACACCGCCCATAAGGTGATTGCGAGTTGGCTAGAACGTCTACGATTTTGTGCAACTGTTGACTACGAAAACCACATCAAACAATCGATCCAAGAAGTGTGCCCTTTTTCTGTTAGCAACAGCTGTTTTCTATTTCCATCAATAACACGTGTGCATGTAAATTGATTGCGCTAAAGTTCCTGTTCTTTTTGTCTGGTACCGTTTATATAATACGTAGATAATAATAGAAATATATTTATATTAAAAGAGGAGATTGGTTATTAGATTTGGATTATTTGGATTATTTGGATTATTTGGATTATTTGGATTATTTGGATTTTTTGGATTATTCGGACTACCGTTCTCATCTTGAATTTTATTAACACGACGTTTCGACTGATGTAACCCCCGACCTTCTTCAGGCGAGTCTTGTCGAACCCGGCAATCTGTACGGAATTTCGAATGGAACCCTTTATTTAATACACGGGGATAGATTGTTCTCGTTCCGTCAGCGATGACCGAGTAAAAGTCTTAAGTAATTTGAAAATATATTCTTAGTATTATTTACTCCTCTCCAGGAGTGAGGCACAAGGCCAGTTTTATCCTACTCCCACAAGTAAGATGTGACCCAAGGTCGGGTCGGAAAGTGGGGGTTGAAAAGCCAGCGCCCGAGAGGTGAGCACTCTGACCATCAAAAATTGCCTGGGCAGCCCCGTCGGCATTCCCCGGTAGGGGCGCCTCAAGCAGTAAGCAATTAACTTACTCCTCCCAAAGAGGGGAGACAAAGCCTGGGAGGGTGGACCTCCTAGAACTGCACAGGACAGACCCATAGACCGGCGTAAATCAAGCCCCGAAGACCAAGACAATACCAGTCTATAGGGTGCAGTATCCATCGGAACAGATACTACACTTTGATCTCGACCAAAAGACCGAGCCTGAAAATATATTCTTAGTATCGCCCGCACTGAGGATTGAATCTTCAACTCCCAGAAGACTGTCACTTAGAACGGATTATAACTTACGAATTACTTAAGACTTTTACCCAGTCATGGATTACAGAACGAGAGCAAGCTACCTAAGTGGATAAAATAAAGGGCCCCATTCAAAATTATGCACAGATTCCCGAGTTCGGCATAAAGATTCCCGAGTTCGAAAAGATGCACACCTTCAAGATGAGAATAGTAGTCGGAATAATCCAAATACTACAAATGATCAATTTCATCAATAAATTCCAAAACATAGTTATTAAATGTTTGAAATAAGTAAATTAAAAAAGGGACATTTCTAGTATTTCTTCTCATAAGTAGTCCAGAAGACAAGTAGTTCACAAGACAAGTAGTTCACAAGACCAGTAGTCCACAAGACAAGTAGTCCACAAGAAAAGTAGTTCACAACACAAGTAGTCCACAAGACAAGTAGTTCACAAGACAAGTAGTCCACAAGAAAAGTAGTTCACAAGACAAGTAGTCCACAAGACAAGTAGTCCAGAAGACAAGTAGTCCAGAAGACAAGTAGTTCACAAGACAAGTAGTCCACAAGACAAGTAGTCCACAAGACAAGTAGTTCATAAGACAAGTACTCTACAAGACAAGTAGTCCACAAGACAAGTAGTCCACAAGACAAGTAGTTCACAAGACAAGTAGTTCACAAGACAAGTAGTCCACAAGAAAAGTAGTTCACAAGACAAGTAGTTCACAAGACAAGTAGTCCACAAGACAAGTAGTCCATAAGACAAGTAGTCCATAAGACAAGTAGTTCACAAGACAAGTAGTCCATAAGACAAGTAGTTCACAAGACAAGTAGTTCACAAGACAAGTAGTCCACAAGAAAAGTAGTCCACAAGACAAGTAGTCCATAAGACAAGTAGTTCACAAGACAAGTAGTCTACAAGACAAGTAGTTCACAAGATAAGTAGTCCAGAAGACAAGTAGTCCAGAAGACAAGTAGTTCACAAGACAAGTAGTCCACAAGACAAGTTGTTCATAAGACAAGTACTCTACAAGACAAGTACTCTACAAGACAAGTAGTCCACAAGACAAGTAGTCCACAAGACAAGTAGTTTACAAGACAAGTAGTTCACAAGACAAGTAGTTCACAAGACAAGTAGTCCACAAGACAAGTAGTCCACAAGACAAGTAGTCCATAAGACAAGTAGTTCACAAGACAAGTAGTCCATAAGACAAGTAGTTCACAAGACAAGTAGTTCACAAGACAAGTAGTCCATAAGACAAGTAGTTCACAAGACAAGTAGTTCACAAGACAAGTAGTCCACAAGAAAAGTAGTCCACAAGACAAGTAGTCCATAAGACAAGTAGTTCACAAGACAAGTAGTCTACAAGACAAGTAGTTCACAAGATAAGTAGTCCAGAAGACAAGTAGTCCAGAAGACAAGTAGTCCATAAGACAAGTAGTTCACAAGACAAGTAGTCCACAAGACAAGTAGTTCATAAGACAAGTACTCTACAAGACAAGTACTCTACAAGACAAGTAGTCCACAAGACAAGTAGTTTACAAGACAAGTAGTTCACAAGACAAGTAGTTCACAAGACAAGTAGTCTACAAGACAAGTAGTCCACAAGATAAGTAGTCCATAAGACAAGTAGTTCACAAGACAAGTAGTCCACAAGACAAGAAGTCCACAAGACAAGTAGTCCATAAGACAAGTAGTTCAAAAGACAAGTAGTCCATAAGACAAGTAGTTCACAAGACAAGTAGTTCACAAGACAAGTAGTCCACAAGACAAGTAGTCCACAAGACAAGTAGTCCATAAGACAAGTAGTTCACAAGACAAGTAGTCCACAAGACAAGTAGTTCAGAAGACAAGTAGTCCATAAGACAAGTAGTTCACAAGACAAGTAGTCTACAAGACAAGTAGTTCACAAGACAAGTATTGTAAATCATTGTTTGTTGTTTAATGTTTAGCTGAGACTTTCCTTAAAAACTTTTTTCTTAATTCTGTCATTTTATCTTTTCACCGCAAAAATATTTAAAATATAATTATTTCTAAAAAAAAAAGTTTATTTATTATCTGCACTCTATAATATTGTTATTCAAACAAAATATGTTCATGATAAAATGTTATTTTGATGGTACAATTATTTCTGTGAATCAAATCAATATTTTTATATGTATTTAGGCATTTTTTTAAACAAAAGAAGCTTTTTGCCCTGATTAATTAAGTCAGCTGGCCATCGGAAACATTTCTGTCTTCGCGACGATGTATTTTGCAGAATGCAAATAGATTATGGAATCAAATTTACTGAATTTAATTGTGACGGTAAATTTGCGACGCCATTCTTAATAAATGACAGTTTCTTTGGTAGCAGGTGCGTTCGAAAATAAGTCTGCAAAAAATGATACTAGTTTTTAAAATCTATTTAAAAATAATAAACTCTCATATTATCCCTATCTTGTTTGTTTGCACACGAATGTATGCTATGATGTGAGTAATGGTGACTTAAATGAGACGTGGCGAGTGGACATATGGGGAGGGGAGAAGTGATGGAAGAAAGGGAATAGAGGGAGAAGTGGTAGTACCAACAGCGTAATAGAAATAGAGTAAGAAGACGATGCAAATAAATAAATGACATAAATAAAGAAAAGTAAAACACCAAAGTAATAGTCGTAGCAACAGCAGCATAAGAGAAGTAGAGTAAGAAGACGATGCAAATAAATAAATGACATAAATAAAGAAAAGGAAAACACCAAAGTAATAGTAGTAGCAGCAGCAGCATAAGAGAAGTAGAGTAAGAGAATGACGTAAATAAATGACGTAAATAAAGAAGAAATGATAAACCTGAAAATTGCAGAACATTCTAAAAATGATAATATAGAGGTCATGACTGGGTGGAGGTGTATTTATTCATTTTTTTTTTTAAACATAGTTCACCCCAAACAAGGGAAGCTGCCACTGTAGACGTAAGGGCTACTGAGAATTAAAGTGAAAGTTTTGGGGGGTCATCCTAAATTGGGAGCTGTGCAGCGAGATACTTGTTCACATTAGTTTTACATTTTTGCAAATCGGTACAGTCGGGGGAAACAGGGAGCGGGAAGGGAGTCCCAAAGGCCGGCAGCTCGAGAAAAAAAGCTATTGGAGTAGAAAACTTTCCGGCATCTGGGGACCTTTACAGTGAATAGCTGATTGCCGAGTTTGTCGAGTGTATTTACGTCGATGTGGGCCCTAGAGCAGCAAGTTCGTCGGAGCACATTCCATTGCAATACTTGTAAAACAAGCACAATGATGCAACATTGCGGATATGGGACAGGGGCTGGAGCTTGGTGGATACTGAGAGACCTATTAGATTAGCGGCTCTTTTTTTTATCTTGTCTAAGAGGGAGAGACTAGTGGATGGTGCACCAGCCCAGATGTGGCAACAATACTCCATGCATTACGGGGAAACCCCAGGTGGGCTTTAAAGTATTTACTTAAAGTTTGCTAATAATTCGATTCTAATGAAATTTTAACCATTAATGATTAATGATTGAAAATCATATTGAAATAGAAGAACGCGCGTCCCTTTGAACCACTTTTATGTCACTTGACGAAGATTTAAAACAAAAATTGATAATACTAAACCTTATGTCTAGAATCCATATTCATTTTTTAAAACAAATTCCATTACATGGTTTGGATTCTTAAATGTTTAAAACTTAAGGTGTCTGAAGTAGAAATTAAAATTGAGGTAATCTTGCTTAATAAGGGTCTAATGACGTAAATTCAAAGCAAATCTGATATATTTGAACCTTCAAATAGGGCGGGGTATATTGTACTCTCTAACCCCCTAAAACCTATTTAAAAGACTTTAAAGAAACTAAAAATTAGGGAATCTTACTTAATTGGTGTCTTATACCTATTGTGAAAATTTAACAAAAATCACAGGTATAGGGATTTTTATAGGATTTTTATATAGGATTATTTTTAAAGGATTTTTATATATATTTTTTTTATATATATTTTTTATATATACTTTTATATATTTTTTATATTTTTAACATATTTTATTTTAACCTCTTTTAAAATTTTTAACCTTTTTATATGTTTTAACAAGAAACATGTTTTATATGTTTAATATGTTTTAACCTTTATAACATGTATATATATAACATGTATATATATATAATATGTATATATATATAACATGTATATATATAACATGTATATATATAACATGTAAATATGTAACATGTATATATATATAACATGTATATATGTAACATGTATATATATAACATGTATATATAACATGTATATATGTAACATGTATATATAACATGTATATATGTAACATGTATATATATAACATGTATATATGTAACATGTATATATATAACATGTATATATATATAACATGTATATATATAACATGTATATATATAACACATATATATGTATAACATGTATATATATAACATGTTATAACATGTTATAACATGTTTAACATGTTTTATATGTTTTGACCTTTTATATATTTTTTATATATATTTTTATAGGATTTTTATAGGATTATATAGGGATTTTAACGATGTTTTATACCTCCTTAACCCGCTTTGCATAAAATTAAATGAAACCAAATACAGCGCACATTCAAACCCCTTACGCTTTACAGCTGTCTCCCAAAAGTAATAATATGCGGTTAATTATTTAAGGAGTGAATCCCATGCATATAAATATCTAAACATATACACATACCTAACTTTATATACACGGAGATGCACATTACTGTGCAAACCTTTATCTAAAAGATTGTAAAAATTCAACGTACGTTTCCCATCTGTTAAATATGAAACGCAATAATATACGAAGGCATTAAAATTCATTATTAGTGTGTAAATACTTTTATGCGTACACACATGAGTGGAATATTCAATTAACTTTGAATGAAAAATATTAACACTTCTAAGTGACAAAACCAATATTGCTAGATTACATTTAGTAAGCTTTGCACAAAACATATCTTTGGCAATAAAATGAAAGATTATAACAAGTCATAATAGAATAAAATAAATCAATCATAAACTTATTTCAATTAAATAAGTTATGGGGAAAGTTAAAGCAACACGTTATTTAAATTACTAAATCGGACTTGGGTGGCCGAGTGGAGTTGAACTGAACCGGAAGTGCGGCTCTTGTTGATTTAGACATCGGCATCCGGTTACGACTCTTCCCCCGCCTAATAAACCGGTATCGTCCGGGTCTTCGGGTCTGGATTAACGCCAGTCTATTGGGGGTTGTCGGTCCTGTGCAGTTCTAGGAGGTGCACCCTCCCAGCCTTTGCCTCCCATCTTTGGGGAGGAGTAAGTTTATTGCTTACTGTCTGAGGCGCACCTACCGGGAAATGCCGACGGGGCTGCCCAGGCAATTTAAAAACAGCCAGAGTGCTCAAATTCTCGAGCGTTGGTTCTTTCCCACTTTCCCGATCTTGTGTCACATCTTACCTTGTGGGAGGAAGATAAATAGAACGACTCTCCCCTCGCACAATGATTAGACCTTTGATATAGAACGTCATGGGTAGATATACTATGTTTGTTATAGAATTCAGGGATCATTTGCGTTGGTTGTTTTATTTTACGGCATATCAACTCTTTTGCGCAGGAGGTGGCGGTTGTGTAGGTAATACCGATGCGGACTGACGTTCTAGGTGTACCAAGTTCGAATGCAGTCGGTTACATATCACCACTTTCACTATAGATGTTGACAACCTTCACGTGGTCCTTCTTTTAGATACCTGATACTAGAGAGAATCGGGGAAACCAATGTAAACAGACATCTCGCTGCACAGCTCCCAATTTAGGTTGACCTCCCTAACACCCCTCAACTCTCACCCTTCTTCTCAATAGCCCCTTACGTCTACAGTGGCGGCCTGCCTTGTTTGGGGTGAACTATGTAAAAAAAAAAAGAAAAAAAAAAGCAGAATTGAGCCGATCAAAAATATTCATATGAATTTTATCAGATGAAATAACTCTGACTCAAGTGTTAGAGTTATCTTCCTTAGATTAATTCTCGGAAACAACAGAAGATGGCGCTTCGAACACGAGTTTGTCATCTCGTTCTGCGCATGTGTAGAAAATTCAAGATTCAAACGAATTTAAGATTTTACATCTTTTAAAAGTCATTTAATGCTTAATCTTCGTATTAAAGTAAAAGTCTTTATATTTAAGATTTTTGATATTCTCAAGTATTAATATATCCTATCTCTAATTATATAAAGTTACGTATGCGTATATGTTTGTATATTTGTATGTAGAGCATTTTCTCCTAAACTAATTAACCGATTATAATGAATTTTTGAACACACTGGCTAAGGGTAAGATGAAACGTAAGATTTTTTTAAAATGTAAAAATATTTATTAGACATCCATTAAAAAATAATTTATTAGACATCCATTAAAAATATTTATTAGATATCAATATAAAAATATTTATTAGACATCAATAAAAAATATTTATTAGACATCAATGAAAAATATTTAGTAGACATCCATTAAAAATATTTATTAGACATCCATTAAAAATATTTATTAGACATCAATATGAAAATATTTATTAGACATCAATAAAAAATATTTAGTAGACATCAATGAAAAATATTTAGTAGACATCAATTAAACAAATATTTAGTAGACATCAATGAAAAATATTTATTATACATCAATAAAAAATATTTAGTAGACATCAATGAACAAATATTTATTAGACATCAATCAAAAAATATTCTCAAAGTTTCAGTTTGTTTTGAGTATTTTAAAGGCTTTTAGTGGGACACAATATTTAGGGAGCACAATATTTTAGGGGACATTATATTATAGGGGACATCATATTTTGGAAGTAATCTTTATCAGTGAAGCCTGTTCGATCGAGATATCTCATATCGAATTCTTTAAAGCAGCCGTTTGTTGTTTGAGAACTGAGAAGAAATGTGAATTGAGAGGAGAACTAAAATCAGAAAAGATGAGCTTGATGTACTTTTGTTCCATCGAGCCTATCAAATCGCTTAAACGGTTTTAAGTTTCTTGATGCAATTTTCTACTTATGTTAGAGTCAAATGCGTCCCAAGATGGAGTATTGCTGCCACATATTGGCAAGTGCATCGCAAATCACTTTTTCCTTCTGCGAAAGATTTCAAAATCTTGTGTGGATGATTTTGTCTCTTCATTTCGCCTCTTTTCACACAGAAGATGAATTGCTAATCCTTTTATACTTTATCGTTATTTCCATTGAATTTGCTCGACTGAGTTCCAATCTTTGGTTCTTCCTTGTAAAACATTCACAGAAAGAACTTCTTTCCTACCACTACTTAAAAAAACTTTTCTTTTCTTCTTCTGGGTAAAGGTTAGGGTTGGGTGTAGGGTTAGGTTTGGGGTTAGTTTTAGGGTTGGGGTTGGGGTTGGGGTTAGGGTTAGATTTAGGGTTGGGTTTAGGGTTAGGGTTGGGGTTGGGGTTAGGGCTAGGGTTTAGGGTTAGGGATGGGGTTAGGTTTAGGGTTGGGTTTAGGTTAGGGTTAGGGTTAGGGTTGGGTTTAGGGTTTAGGGTTGGGGTTTTGAGTTGGGGTTTAGGTTGGGGTTTGGGGTTGAGGTTGGGGTTGGGGTTGGGGTTAAGGTTAAGGTTAGAGTTAGGGTTAGGGTTGGGTTTAGGGTTGGGGTTGGGGTTGGGGTTGGGGTTGAGGTTGGGGTTTAGGGTTTGGGTTTAGGGTTGGGGTTGGGGTGAGGGTTGGGGTTAGGGTTGGTGTTGGAGTTGGAGTTGGGGTTGGTGTTGGGGTTAGGCTTAGGCTTAGGCTTAGCCTTAAGCTTAGGGTTAGGGTTAGGCTTAGGGTTAGGGTTACCACGTTATTACTCTGTGATGGTGTATGTTTGTTAAATGTTGGGCCATCCCCCAATATAAGATCTCATTAAAACAGCTCACAATTCAGGAAAACGTTGAAATTAGATATTATGTCCAGAATCTGTCCAAAGTTGTTAAAAGCCACAGTCGACTGACATCTTACCTAAAACCTTATAAGGATACCACAAGCAATTTGATGTTGCTAATCACATCCAGACTTTGTTGGCCTTGGAAGTTTTATCAATTGTTCTTATTTTGATTAGTTATTAAATATTACAGATCGTCTCTGCAATAATGGGAGGCGAGCACAAGATCAGATTTAGTAGCGGAGAAAAAGAAGTGTAGCGTTGTTTCTTATGAAACAGGACTGCCAATCGTTTAACCTAACCCTAACCCTAACCGTAACACCATATATGTATTTATCTAATTGTTTAACCTAACCCTAACCGAACTTTCATGTATTTATCTCTCTATGTATCTTATGTTGATAATTTTCATATATAGATCTATCTTTGTTGGTAATTCCTACGCATCTAGATCATTTATCTCGCTTTTATTAACAGTATTAATTTACCGGAGTTCATATGTGGCAACAATGGTCCATGCACGGGCGAATGGTGGCTTTATAGACATATAGGATACTGGCAGGTGTGAGAAGTTTACAGACCCAGTAGAGGGAGCCCCTTGTTTTGCAGCCGTCTATGGTAATTGGAAATTACAATATAAAAATAATAATCACTGATTGATAAAAATCAAAATCAATATGAATAAATTGAAATAATATAAATAAATAAAAAAATAAGTGAAAGAATATAATAATAAAATAAATATTAAAAAAAATATTTATAGAAAATTTTATTAATAAACAACGTAAGAATTTATTTTCTTTTTTAAATTATGAATATTTGTTTATCTACATACGTATGCGTTTTATCTTTCCGGAATCGTCAGTGCGGAGATAATTATTCAAACAGGATTCGAAACCTCGAAGCACGAGTCATGTTTTCTTTTAAACTCAAATTCCGACGTCTTAACCCACGCGGCCACATAAACGATGAGAGCAAAAAGCATTATTATATTATGTAAAATATGATTTTGTAGGTGTTTACGAGAGTTGAAATTCAACACCTTATTAATTTTTTTTTTAATTCAACACCTT
The DNA here is from genome assembly GCA_963556195.1 of Sepiola atlantica. Lineage (NCBI taxonomy): Eukaryota > Metazoa > Mollusca > Cephalopoda > Sepiida > Sepiolidae > Sepiola > Sepiola atlantica. The sequence goes on along the minus strand of OY744543.1, from coordinate 8,676,661 downwards.
ATTAATCTTTCTAAATGGCGTTTATCGCGTTTTGCATTCGAACTCTTTATATATATATATACATTTTCTTCACATTCTACAATTCATCGGACTTCTTTTCAACGGAAATTTACCACCCGGACAATCTGCATATATTTTTCACGGGATTTTTCTTTTCATTCACTGCCTTTTTTTAACAAAAATTCCTTTAATAATAATTTTCATATTTTTCAAATATTTGAAATTTGTTTTTTTCGAAAGCCAACTTATCCATCTGTATTTCTCCTCTGATGATAAGATTTCGATCTTTGAAAAGCCTTGGCTTAAGGAAAGAATAATAAACTCTAGTTTATTACGGAATACACCTTGCATTGAACAATTGAAATTTGAAATAAATTTGGACAATCGTCGCATATTTATCACTCTTTTTTCTTCTATCTCTACAATTGCTCTATCTCGTATATTGAGCTAATCCTCTTCACAATAGGTTCCATCTACTAAAAGTTTTTACTTTGGTTTATATTTGATCCTACACACATATATATATATATATATATATATATATATATATATATATATATACACACACACACACACACATACACACACATATATATATATATATATAAAGCAATCCAACAAAAGATATAAGCGTCAACTAATATCTTATAATTAGTGAAACATCCGGATAAAAACTGAAGCTCAATATACTGGATAGAGCATTAATAGCATAATATAAAATGAAGTAATAAAATAAGGTGTCAATCAAATTTTATTAGAATTCAAGGTTCACTTTAAGATTCATTGCTTGAAATGTGAATTATAATACAATTTGATTGGCACCTTATTTTATTACTTCATTTTATATTATAATATATATATATATAAATTCCCGTAAAAAGGCCAAGTCAATTTCTACATATGATTTTAGTACCTTATATACTAAAATACCACATAATGAACTAATTAAAGAATTAGGTAACATTATAGATTTAGCTTTTGCCGGAGGTAAAGGTAAATACATAGAATTTTCAAAATCTAAAGCCTTTTGGTGTAATACTAAAACAGTAAAACTAGTACTTCAAAAAATGGCCTTAAAATACTTATAAGTCACCTGATTAAAGAAAGTTATTTTAAAATAGGAAATAATACACTAATACAAACAATAGGTATTCCTATGGGTTTGGACCCTGCCCCCTTTTGGGCAAATCTCTATTTACATCGATATGAATACATATATATGTCAGCATTAATAAAAAATGATATATCTAGAACGTATAGTTACCACGGCTGCAGGAGGTTTATTGATGACCTGGTCTGTATAAATGATAGAGAGGAGTTTAAAAATACAAAACATTTAATATATCCTAGGGAATTAAAATTAAATTGTGAACATACAGGAATACATGCTACCTTTCTAGATTTAGATATAAAAATTGAGGATGGTAGATTTATTTATAAACTGTTTGATAAAAGAAATTCTTTTCCCTTTCATATCGTTCGTATGCCGCATAAAAGTAGTACCTGTCCTATGTATATATTTTATGGGAGTATAATGTCCGAATTTCTAAGAATAGCCCGCGTTACTTTAAGGTTAATGGATTTTATACCTCCAGTCACTTCATTAGTAATAAGAATGCTTAAACAAGGTGGAGATAAAAATAAAATATTTAGACAATTAAATAAGGCAATAACACGCTATCCTGACGCTTTTAAATTATATGAAATAAATCAAAAGAAATTGATAAAAGAAATCCAAAACTCTACTATAAAAATGTATAACATATGTAAATAGTCCATGATGAAATAAATAAATAAATGTATATATACATATGTATATATGAAATATTTTTATAAATATATATTTTTAATTTTAAAACATTTGTAGACAAAGAAAATAACCAAGGGAAAAAAGGGGTTTTTTTATAATGGAATCATCTAACTCTATAAAATAGATGTTCTGTAAAATAGTAAATACTCACTTTGAAAGGAACAACACAGGTAAGGAGAAACTATATTTTAATACTTTAGAAAAACAAATCTGGAGGCAAAACTAAATCAAATATTTGTAAACTTTTTAAATTAAAAAATAATTATTAAATAGGGAGGTGGTGTCTGATCAACACTGCTGGGATTCCATGATAAAGAAATACTGTTTTGTTTTAAAAATCCCGAAACAGTTTTCATGGTAAACAACTGACGATCCTTTATATATTAAAACATATATAAAAATATATTTATATGAGAGTATATTCTTGGAAGTAAACTAAAATAGTGATTGCAGTAGATTGATTGACTTACTAGACTAAAATCTTTCAACAATTTTTTTTTTCTTTTCCAGTTTTGAAGGTTAAAAGAACTTCCGAGACTATATATATATATATATATATATATATATATATATATATATATATATATATTAGTGAAATTAAAGTTGAATTATTTCTACATTTGATTATTGGGGAAGCTGTCATTTCATTAGTATCACTGGAGAGCCATGAATTTTATAACTGTCCTGTTTTTAAATCTCCGAAACAGTTACATGGTAAACAGCTGATAATCTCCGTTTCATATTTCACGTTCAAGTTAATGTCCTCTGTTTTTGTTTTACTGTTAGATACTTGAATCCCCTTTTTGTATTTGTAAATTTTCCAGCGATATGTCGGCTTATGCAATTGCTAAGTCTGCGATATTTTGGATTTAGTTAGTTTCTCTGGAGATTAAAACTGCATTTTCTTTCTTTGTTTAAAATGACTCAAAGTTTTTTAGACTATATATATATATATATATATATATATATATATATATATATATATATATATATATATGTGTGTGTGTGTGTATGTATATATATATATATATATATATATATATATTGATTAATTTTATACGTACATTAGATTGTTACTTTTACTTTTACTTTTATGTAGGTATAAAATTAATAAAATATATATATATTAACGAATAATACGTCCTATAAAGGTAAGGGCGACTAATAATGCAATTTTCTGCATCTTTATCACTTAGGAAGTGAGACAATCGAAATAATAGTAAGCAAAAAAAAACAAAGAATGCTGCAATCACCAATAAAAATAATTACAAAACACACACACACACACACACACATATATATATATATATATATATAATTTTTTCAAATGTTGAATTTTGGCTTTTCCACTGCCAACTTATCTATCTATATAATTCCTCTGATGATAAGCTTTCGATCTTTTAAAAGCCTTGGCTTAAGGAAAGAATAATAAACATAATTTGATTACAGAATATACCTTGCATTGAACAATTGAACTTTGAAATAAATCTGGACATTCGTACATGTTTATCACTCTTCTTTCATCTATCTTTATACACACACACATACACACACACACACACACACACACACACAACACACACACAGACACAGCCTGGCCAGTACTAAATGGGTGACCATTTGGAATTACCAAGTGCTGTTTGTGCTCTCTGCTTATCTCGGCATTGTTTCCAGTCGTCCTGTATTACTACTTGCCATTGGAATCAAGCAATGCCGAATCAGGAGAGCGGTTGTTGGAGTTTGCGCAACCCTTGTAATTACAAATTCACGCGCGGGCAGCCCCTGGTGGGGCACTCATACGTCGAAATCGACGGGAGAGTCCATCATATATATATATACAACCATACACACACACACACACACACATATATATATATATATATATATATATATATATATATATATATATATATATATATATATCGATAGGTCAATTACCCAGAAGCCTAGAAATTGTGTATTACTTCATCTGGCCTCGCTAACTGTTAATAGAACACCCAGTTAGTTAAATGTATTCTGCTTCTATGAAACATATAATTCCAGAATTATTGATAGCATCGAGAGTTGAAGAATTTGGAAATTGTTACTTGATATCGCAATTCCTCTAATAAAGAATAACAAATCAGAATTTGTCGGAGAACCGAAAATACTGACAAACGTTTTCGGTCGACGACGAGAGTAGAATGCATACGCGCACTCGCGCAGTCGTCGTAAAGAATATACGATCTAATTGTTTCGTCTTCATTTATTTCTATCAATTAGGAAATATTCACCGTCTACATTCTCCGCGAAGTGACAGAGTACGTATAATTTACGAGCACATTAAGTTCGCTGTTGCAGCCATTAGGGAGTGAAACATACTCGGTAATGGTCGATTGCGAAAAGTGCGCACACAGATGGAAAGAAATGAAACCGTTTAATGGTTTCCAAAATGCAAACTTCATTTGTTTCATTAACCGGTTCTACAATTAACTGCGCTAAATGCAAAAAAAAATAAATAAATAAAAAATCAAGATAAAGTAAACGAACAGAAACGAACAACAATAAATAATGTTAGCAAACCAGTTATTTACATGAAACAGTTTTCAGCATCTTTGTTGTGGCCATACAAAGAAGAGCGGACAGCGCCAAGAAATTTAAATAATGGTCTTCAATTTCCGAAACGATACATTTGTTTTTAGAATTGACCGTTTTTTTACTATTTGTGTTAGGTCAAAGGAATGTTGCGATTTTCAATTTCTCTCTATAGTGTTAAAAATAATTTCTTCAGTTTTTTTCCTTATTACTTTATATTACGTAGCTTCGAGTAGAGATGTCTTCGTCCGTGTTTCTAGTATAACCCGTCAATTTTCTGCCTCATATAATTACAACATTACATACGTTCATGAGATCTAAGTAAAGAAGAATCTAAATTAATTTTATCCGTTCTCGGTCGGGTATTCTTCTTGTATATATATATATATATATATATATATATATATATATATATATATATATATATATATATATATATATATAGCTCTAATAAAATCTGATTGATATATATATATATATATATATATATATATATATATATATATATATATATAGAGAGAGAGAGAGAGTGCCAGGTTGTATATGAAAAGAAATCAAATAAAGTGCTCGATCATATAAGAGAGCTAATATAATTTATTTAGATACTGTATATTACATATTTCAGCAATGTACCGCGGTTTCATCCAAAAGGGCAGATTTAGACATCTTTAGTAAATCTTCGTGCCCAGTAGAATCATCGGCAAGCTAAAATGATTGTAGTCACGCCCGACAGGGAATGGCGTCAACAATAACAAAAAACGGTGCATCTCTGAGGGCGTCCCCGAAAAAATCCGGTATGGGAGAGTGATTAACTAAGGCGCAAGGGAGGCCTTCATTTTATTCCCTAGCAAGTTTTATTTATTTTTTAAATTTATTTATCTGTTCTTTTTGTAATGTTATTATTATATCTGAAAAAAATACGAAAGGGGTGACTGCATAGTTTACTGAAGCTCAATATACTGGATAGAGCTTTAAGGTGCGAATCAAATTTTATTTGCATTCAATGTTCAAGCAATTCAAGGACTTTGCTTGAACATTGAATGCAAATAAAATTTGAGTCGCACCTTATTTTAGTCTTTCACTTAATCTAGTGCTATATGTATATATATATATATATATATATATATATATATATATATATATTTAAAATAACATAACTTGTCCAAGTTTTCAAAATATTTAAAAAAAATATTCTCCTTATTATTGACATTTCATCAACGCTTCCAAGTGTGATTTTTCATTCTACCTTATTCACGTAACCGTGTGCTACACACAGCGGCATATCAACATTAATCGTTGACAACATCAAGAAGAATTTAAACTTGACTGCGATAAATATGTCTCAATCAAGAAGGATTAAACAAAAAAGAAGATGAAAAAATATACTTATACTTTTGACAAGGCTGTATATCACCGAAATTACTCAAGTTTTTTTAAGTAAATAAATAATTTATTTAAAAAAAACAAAAATAAATGCGTTGTCCAGGTTTTCAAAATATTTTTTCAAAATATTCGTCTTATTATTGCCATTTCAGCAACGATTCCAAGTGTGACTTTTCATTCTCTCTCTTTATATATATATATATATATATATATATATATATATATATATAATAACTACATTGGTTTTACAAGCACTACCCTATCCCGCCTCCTCACCATCCATCTTGTAAACTCTAGCTCAATTTACCAACATCTACAAAAACATAACTACCCTCTCTCTGATTTAAGACAAATTCCATATATATTAATTAAGTTCAACTATATAGATAGAATGAACTTAGAACAAATATATTTTAAAAAGTGCTTAGTACAAAGTAGAGCTTTAAATTAATAAATGTATATAAACATTATAACAATATACGCGTACTAACTAACATTTCCATGTCAATACGTATCACCGTGGCTGTAAGATCAACAGTTGCTCTTACCTTACAGCCCCGGATATATGTATATATGTATATATATATATATATATATATGTGTGTGTGTGTCAGGTTATATTGAAAAGAAATAAATAAAGTGTTCGATCGCAGAAGAGTGAGATCTAATATAATTTATTTTAAACTGTATCTTACGTACCGCGGATTCATCCAGATGGGCTGACTTTTTATATATGAAATAAATCTCTATGCCTAGTGGAATCGTCGGCGTTCTGAATGAGGTGAAACCACGACGAGAAATGGCGTTTTATCTATAAAAAAAAAAGTGAACCAACGCCAGGATGTTGTTCTGATGATGTCACTGTTAGGTGTAGACAATTTTAAGAAAATATGGTAATGGCCGACTTTGAATAATAGAAGCATTGTATATACATAACGTATTAACAAACTTTTAGTATATTTGAACAGAAAAAAAATAGTTCCCCCTTTGAATTCAAGCAACGTAAGTAGTAACACATTGTAATTAATCCAGGTAAGTAGTTCCGGTGAATTGAAGTAGGTATACAAAAAAACAAAGTTTAGAATTAAAAAGTAATTTCACTTATGTTGCGATTCTCTTTTACGACAAAACTTAATCCTACAATGCCATTTGACACGTGTGCGCATGTCTATCCACTTCCAAGCGGAAGTCAGCAGTCATTTATACAATTATCAGATGTTACACGTAAAGAAAAGCGATCTCCACAGATTGCCCATCGTCTTCACTGACAACAACAGCTGTTCTCTCAACGCACGAATAAAAGTAGTCGTCATCGCCGCGGTGTTTTTATAAAAGCAACAGCGTTCTTCACTTTCTTCTCTATTTTTTCAAGATGGCGGCAATGAAACTGTGATTGGAAGGAATGTAGCAAATAACAATTTAAGACGTACGTCACCGATTGAAAGAAGATCGAAAAATAAAACGCATCAAACCAGACTTGTCAATCACAGTGAGCAGACGTTTCACCTTCTGTTTTACTAAAATAGGGGTCATGGAGTTAGCTGTAACGGTAAAGCTACGTGTCAAAAAAAATGTCGACATTTTACTTGCAATAAATTCTAAGCTTTTCTTGTATTTTGATTCCTTCATTTCTGCTGCAACACCTTCTTCGATTCGAAAATCAGTAGAAAACAAAACAAAAACAAAAACAAAAAACACGGGGACTACGTCATATCATCAAAACGTATCATTTCGGACTTTTGCTCGATGTCGTCATATTCTTACACGTAACTCTAACATTTTTTTACGCGTAACTAACTAAATAACTAACTAACTAAATAACTAACTAACTAACTGACTAACTAAATAACTAACTAACTAACTAAATAACTAACTAACTAAATAACTAACTAACTAACTAACTAACTAAATAACTAACTAACTAAATAACTAACTAACTAACTAAATAACTAACTAACTAAATAACTAACTAACTAACTAACTAAATAACTAACTAAATAACTAACTAACCAAATAACTAACTAAATAACTAACTAACTAAATAACTAACTAAATAAATAACTAACTAAATAACTAACTAACTAACTAAATAACTAACTAACTAACTAAATAACTTATTAACGAACTAAGTAACTAACTAACGAACTAACTAAATAACTAAATAACTAACTAACAAACTAACTAAATAACTTACTACCTTACTAACTAACTAACTAACGAACAAACTAACTAACAAACTAACTAACTATCTAAATAACTAAGTAACTAACTAACTAAATAATTAAATAAATAACGAAATAACTTACTTACAAACTAACAAACTAACTAAATAACTAACTAACGAACGAACGAACTAACAAATACTTAACTCTAACTTTTTAACTTCTAATGGAATGTTCTATTTCTCTGCTTAATTAACCTTATGTGGAAAATACCGTTTCTAAAACTATTTTTTACACACACCATCTAACTATCACTACACACCATCTAACTATCTCTACACACCACCTAACAAGCACTACACACCATCTAACTATCACTACACACCACCTAACTATCACTACACACCATCTAACTATCACTACACACCACCTAACAAACACTAAACACCATCTAACTATCACTACACACCACCTAACAAGCACTACACACCATCTATCACTACACAACTATCACTACACACCATCTAACTATCACTACACACCACCTAGCAAGCACTACATACCATCTAACTATCACTATACACCACCTAACTATCACTACACACCATCTAACTATCACTACACACACTCTAACTATCACTACACACAATCTAACTATCACTACACACCATCTAACTATCACTACACACAATCTAACTATCACTACACACCATCTAACTATCACTACACACCATCTAACTATCTCTACACACCACCTAACAAGCACTACACACCATCTAACTATCACTACACACCACCTAACTATCACTACACACCATCTAACTATCACTACACACCACCTAACAAACACTAAACACCATCTAACTATCACTACACACCACCTAACAAGCACTACACACCATCTATCACTACACAACTATCACTACACACCATCTAACTATCACTACACACCACCTAGCAAGCACTACATACCATCTAACTATCACTATACACCACCTAACTATCACTACACACCATCTAACTATCACTACACACAATCTAACTATCACTACACACAATCTAACTATCACTACACACCATCTAACTATCACTACACACAATCTAACTATCACTACACACCATCTAACTATCACTACACACCATCTAACTATCACTACACACCACCAAACAAGCACTACACACCATCTAACTATCACTACACAACTATCACTACACACCATCTAACTATCACTACACACAATCTAACTATCACTACACACCATCTAACTATCACTACACACCATCTAACTATCACTACACACCACCAAACAAGCACTACACACCATCTAACTATCACTACACAACTATCACTACACACCATCTAACTATCACTACACACCATCTAACTATCACTACACACCATCTAACTATTACTACACACCATCTAACTATCACTACACACCATCTAACTATCACTACACACCATCTAACTATTACTACACACTATCTAAATATCACTAGACACATGGGTAATTGTTCAGTCAGGTACAATAAATGGTTTGATAATTGTAAATCGTGAAACTGCCAGTTACCATGGAGTTTCTTTTCAGGTTTGAGATTGATTATACTTGTGTTTATATTTCCTCTGTTGTGAAGACACATGTGAGTGCCCCCCCCCCCTTCACCATTTATTTTTTTTCTTCAGATAAAAAAGGTTTTCTACATTTATGTATGAAAATCAGACAAAGTCCGAAAATAACTATAATCTTGTATGTTTCCCTAACTTTCCTGGATACGAGCCCAGTCGAATAATACCAAACGAGCAGTGATAATGGAATATACGCAGTCTCCCAATGCTGTGTCCTCGTCTTTTCCGCAAGTTTCTTGATGTACTGTTTTTCTTTTCGTTCGTTTTTCTGCTGGTTTCTAGTTTAAAAAAAAAATTGTTCTGTTTTCTATCCAACTCATTTACGGATTCTTTTCTCAGCGTCAGTTATTTAAATCTATATTTTCTTTTATACGTCTATACTCGTATTGTCACTGCTGAATTAGTATGATTAAACTAGGCTAGTGATTAGGAGAGATAAGTTCTTTTAGCTATCTCTAATTATAAAAGTATGATGTTTAGACATACATGGGTGTAATGAGTATTATTAGACTCGGCAACGTTTCCGGAGAGACGTAAGACCATTATTTGAAGCATCCGTACATATCGAAGTGTGGTATATTTCGTCAACGAAACACTATAAACTTACGATTCGAATGACACGTACCTTTTTCACATCAGAAAGTACTGAGTTGGCGAAAAGTTTGTTCGATGTTTTACATTAATGGAGAACCCAAACATCAAGTTTAGAAACATAACCGAGTTTATAAATTTCATTTTCCACGCTAGATTTATAAATCTTAAAAATGTTTGCGATTCGTCTGCTTGTCAATCTTGTTTATCTAAGAGAGTAGAAAGTGACTAACTTGGGTTTATTTTCGGCAGCCTCGTAACTCTCGCTTCCCTTATTTTATCCTTTAGTCATCACATTTCTTGAGCAATGTTTCTGACAAAGGGGAAATAATTTCTGTTTTCTGGGTCTGAATCTATCCATTTAACACTTATCGTTGATAGCTTTCGGCCTTGACGTCGTATATTGTTTTACTTTCTTACATCAAATGGTTTCATGCTTTGTCTGGAGCGATTTCGATAAAAAAAATCTATGGCTTTCACTTGGTCGCTGTCGATCATCTTTACCCGGTCAGAGCGAGGAGCATCTCTCACTGAAAAATCTCCTTTTCGGAATCGAACAAACCATTTCTGGCACACCCGTTCTGTCAACAACATCCTCCATATAAATATAGCATATCTTAATGCCGGTTTCTGTAGCTTTTTTTTCTCCTTTTCTGGAGAAAAAAAAACACATCAGCTACCGGTAGTGCTCTGTTAGATCTTCAACCTGAAGACCTGACATACAAGCAAAACTGTAAAAACTCCTCTTCTCAGGGGCTTATTAAACACTGACGTAAACATAATCGCTATCCCAAATACAGGATTTGAAGCAGAGGAATATAAAACTATCTTTAGTAAGCACGAAAGATGACAGTAAAAAGACGAACGAACTTTGTGGCCAAACCAATATATTGCTGTTGTGCTAAAAAAATATTTCTATTCTATGGACATTCGGTGCGAATGCAGACCCCGCAATATTATTGTACTATTTTTGTTCAATCTGAAACATACTTTTCTGAGTAACGTAGTTTCAGAATATATCTGGTTATGTGGGTCTATATCCAAGTACGATTTTGTGACATATTTCAATTCTATTGACGCCCGGCTAGAACGCAGACCCCACAATATTATAAAAAGCAAAAATGTAAGAACTGTTTTGCCTGGCGACTTTTTACACACTGACGTCAACACACTCGATAATCAAATAAAAGATTTGAAAAATAGGAATATAAAACGATCGTTTGTAGGCCGGAAAGATGACATTCAATAAACGAAAAAATAGACAGATACATTTTAAGGAAATGTTTATAGGAGTCGATTATACAACTAACTACTCGGCTGGTAATATTGGTTTGCAGTCTAAATACATTGATGTTTTTGATATTCAGCCTATTTGTGTTATTCCATAAGTCCTAATCAATCTTCCAACTATGAGGTATGGCGTCCAAGATGGCTACTCTGTCAAACGTCGCGTTCAGGACAAATTGACTCGGCGTCCACGAAAGAATATATATATATATATATATATATATATATATATATATATATATATATATATATATATATATATATATATATATATATATGTGTGGGAAGAGAAGGATGAAGGTAATCCGACGTGATGGGAAAATGAAAAAGGAAAACCCAAAAATGGATGTTTTTTATGTGTACATCAACGTTTCGTCTTTATTTATAAGACTTCATCAGGATGATAAAATAGAGAAAAAATGTCATGCAAGTACAGATATATGTAGGGTAGACATATTGGGAGGAAAAATAAAATGAAATAATGGCCACTACTGGGTGGACGTCCGTACTTGTTGGAGAAATAGGAATGAATGTTGCTGCTCATTCCCAACCTCTTTCTCTTACCACCAGCTACAGTAGTCCTTGCTCACCCCATCCTTCCATTTTTTCTCCACTCATTTTCTTCAACATTCATTTCTATTTCATTTTCCCATATATATATATATATATATATATACACATATATATATATATATATATATATATGGCACAATCACGTTGACACATCGGTCCCTCCGTTAGATCACCGAAGTAAAGCAATGTCGAGCCTGGTCAGTACTGAATGGGTGACCATTCAGGAATACCAGGTGCTGTATGTGCTCTCTTCTTATCTCGGCATTTTTTCCAGTCGTCTTTAACTGCTTGCCATTGGAATAAAGCAGTGCCGACTCAGGAGAGGTGTTGTTAAGGATTGCGCAACCTTTACTTCACAATTACACACACGGCCAGCTCCTTGCGGGGCACTCATTCGTCAAAATCGACGGGTGAGTCAATCATATATATATACACATATATATATATATATATATATATATATATATGATTGATTAAAACAAATTATATATATATATATATATATATATATATATATATATATATATATATATATGCATGCTTGAATTTGAGTTGAGCACGGTTCTGAAGAAGAAAGAGTTCCCGAAATATTATATCATACGGAGTTTCTACCAGACCATCTTGATACAGGTATTACATAACATTGTAACATTGTGTAGATAAACAGATATATGTGTGTTTGGGAAAAAAAATATATATGTGTATGTATACATTGTATTAAGGATGAAACTATTTAATTTGTTCCACCATTATATGTTTTATTTGCTCCAACTTGTGTCTATCCGCCACACCTCTGCATTGTATTGCCTTCTAAGTATCACATTTCTAAATACAAATAAACAATGCTTCAAGAAAACTACATAAACGTCTTATATATATATATATATATATATATATATATATATATATATATATATATATATATATATATATATATAGAACAGTTATTTATTATATTCCAATAACCATGGTTTGTTTTATTACTTTTATTTTTGTTTTTATTTTTTTCACATTTCCAAAAATTCCAAATTTCTGTGAGATATATTTAAGGGTCCGTTTCATTTGTTTTGTGCCAAACAACATTTGTATGTCAATATCCTCTCTGCAACACTACAAAATCACCAGAAAAAGTTCACAAATAATAAGAGTTCTTAGATTAGAGTGTCTTGAAAAACACCCACATCATACATCAGTTTCATTTTAAGGTGAAAATAAACAAAAGAACAAACAAAATTTTTAGAGCAGACACTCACATGTGTACGATCAAACTAATCAGCCATTTTGATTTTTACTTTATATTTTGCTCTGTTATCAATAATTGACAAACATTGAGCTGAATCTTCAAAGGAGACTACAAACTAAAAGGATCTGATGATATATGATTATACATATATTGTCTTCAATAATTATATATATATATATATATATATATATATATATATATATATATATATATATATAATAATGGTAATAATCCAGGTGAAAAATATCCACAGGGTGGTAATCCAGAGAATTTTAACCGGGTTTATAAAAAGTGCTCAATATCAAAATAGAGCTTTATGTATGATAATTTTATTTACACAGACATGTACAAAATCTGCGACACTGGTATGTCGATGTTATCGATCAACAGTTACTATAAACTGAGATCTCATCAGGCAGAGTTAGAATCCGATCTTAACCTCAGATCAGATGCTCTCCAAATATGATCTGAGGTTAAGATCGGATTCTAACTCTGCCTGATGAGATCTCAGTTTATAGTAACTGTTGATCGATAACATCGACATGCCAGTGTCGCAGATTTTGTACATATCTGTGTAAATAAAATTATCATATATATATATATATATATGTTGAAAGATGGACATCGGAGATTGACAAGAAATGTTTTAAATTACAACAATTTAAGAACAAAAAAAATCATTCAAGAAAAGAGTATCATTCTCGACACCGGCTGTGGTAAACATCAGCCACTTTAGACTTTACCCGGGTTTCTTTTCGTTTAAAACAAATAGAATAAGAACTCTAAATATTTTTCTATTTTGCTTTCCCCCCTTTAAAAAGGGGAAATATACTAGACACGAATCACATTCTACACGCCCTCAATCTCCTATACTTTATTCCATTTCACTGACCTCCCACCTCCCTGTCCAGTATGGGCCGACACTGTTGTCTGAAAGATTAATCGACAACACGAATCTTTCCCCGGACTATTGTCACCCCACATTCTACACAATCCTCTTTTTCTGATCCTACGCACCCATCATTCAAATCACTTTTTGTTATATTATCCCTAACTCCGGGAGGCGGAGGGGTCCAAAACTTTGCATGTCACAATCGAATTAATTTAGCATTAGAAAAAATTGAAGAGTTTGAATGCAAACCGCGATAAACGCCATTTACAAAATCACGAAACTGTCCCTAGAAAAAGTGGTGCATTTCAACGCTCGACGACACCCCAAAACTATCTGTTACAAAATATGATACGGAAATAATTTCGTTTTGATTTCAATTAAAATCAGCTTTTATTCGAAGTCTGGATTTTATATATTCGTGTTTTTATTGTTCAAGGTCTCAATTTAAACGAATTGGATTTATCGCTTTTTGCGTTCAAACTCTTCAATTGTATTTGTGTTTTCCTTGTGCCCACACATTGGCAGTTCACGTTCGATCCTCCCGGACTGTAGACTCTTCTTCTCTAACCAAAGTTTGCACAAACAAACACAAAGAAGGACACATTCTTTTGGCCAAGATCAAAGTGTAGTATCTGTTCCGATGGATACTGCACGCCTGTCCTGTGCAGTTCTAGGAGGTCCACCCTCCCAGGCTTCGTCTCCCCTCTTTGGGGAGGAGTAAGTTTATTGCTTACTGTCTGAGGCGCCCCTACCGGGGAATGCCGACGGGCTGCCCAGGTAATTTTTAAATGGCCAGAGTGCTCACTTCTCGAGCGCTGGCTTTTAACCCCACTTGCTCGACCCGACCTTGGGTCACATCTTACTTGTGGGAGTAAGATAAAACTGGCCTTGTGCCTAACTCCGCGAGGAGTAAATAAACATTCTTATTTCGGAGAATGGTCGTTTTTATTCGGCAGTTGGTATCGCCTACATCTTTGCTGGCGGAGATGAGACGAAGCCTACAGGGTTACAGAAACAAGGTCCCTAGCCTCTTGCTTTGTTCGGTACGGATTCTTAAGTCATCATCTAAGTCGACTCTCTCTGATTTACAAATTTTACAGGCTTATTCTTATCTCGTCTGACGTCGTTTCCTCTAGCTATTTGTTTCACGGAAGAACGATGGACTCAAATGTCAACCACCTGACCCTCACATTCTGCCTAACTTGATAACAATTCTCTTGTACTAAAGTGATACAAAGATGCAAATTTAAGTCACTTTGATAAAGTTTCTGCTAATAAAGAAATGGAATCTTAGTCGAACAAATATGTTGTCGATTTGAATCTGTCTTCTATATTTTGCGGTTGCTCCATTTATTTCTCTTGGATTTTAGCCTTAGATTTTAAGGCCATGCACATAAATTTGAAGAAAATAGAGAGAGAATTTAACGATATGCATTGAACAACGTATATATATATATATATATATATATATATATATATATATATATATATATATATATATATATATATATATATATATATAAAGAGAGAGACAGAGATCATTAGAGAGATTGGAGGAGAGTGATTGATGGAGAATGTAAGTGATAAAGCGATGAGGAAAGATATATAGAGAGAGAGAGGGAGAGAGAGAGAGAAAGACAGAGAGAGACAGAGAGAGAGAGAAAGAGAGAGAGAGAAAGACAGAGAGAGAGAGAGAGAGAAAGGGAGAGAAAGGAAGAGAGATATAATGAGAGAGATTGGAAGAGAGTGATTGATTGAGGATGTAAGTGATAAAGCAATGGGGAGGGAGAGAGAGCGATAGAGAGAGCGATAGAGAGAGACAGAGAGAGAGAAAGAGATAGAGATAGAGAGATTGAAAGAAATATGAGAAAACGACTGTTTGTAAAAAGAAAGGAATGAATGAAGGACGTGTTTCCTATATTCGTTTCCCGTCATAAATGCCGACTCAATTGACATTCCAGTCTGTCATGGCGGAACAGAAAACGGTTTCTTGCAAAATCAAGACAAATTGACGCGCCATTCCAAAATGGCAGCCGAAGCCAGCAGAAAATTCTTACTTGCTCCATTGTTCTATGCAATTGGAGAAGATGACAGCCAATAACACTCTATCAATGGACATTTTTTTCCAAGTCTTCCAAGGGGGAAAAAAGTAAGGATGGAAAGACTCTCACGCGCAGCCTCACTAGTTACAATTGCACACACACACACACACACACACACACACACACACACACACACACACACACACACACACACACACACACACACACACACACACGTGAGGAAATAAATGCGCACATGCATAGCCATATGCAGCAACAAAAACAAACAAACATAAAGAGTTCAACGTACAACACAAGCAAGGAATACTTTAGTCTTTTTTTACAGAAGCTTTTCATGTGCTCCCACGAGTACTATTTTTTATACTGATGGAATAAAGAATATTTCAATTGATGTTTCAATGCTTGATTTTCATATGAACTCGCGTTTTTGACTTTTTCACTGCGTAGACATTATGTCTAGGCTAGATTTAGTAACTAATTTCACTAAATCATATTCCAATGACTATTGTTATGATTGATATCATAATTGTTATCATTGATATCATTATTGCTGGTGTTGATATCATTATTGACATTATTGATATCATTATTGCTGATGTTGATATTATTATTGATATTATAAGTATCATTATTGCTGGTGTTGATATTATTATTGATATTATAAGTATCATTATTGCTGGTGTTGATATTATTATTGACATTATTGATATCATTATTGCTGGTGTTGATATCATTGATATTATAAGTATCATTATTGCTGGTGTTGATATCATTATTGATATTATAAGTATCATTATTGCTGGTGTTGATATTATTATTGACATTATTGATATCATTATTGCTGGTGTTGATATCATTGATATTATAAGTATCATTATTGCTGGTGTTGATATCATTATTGATATTATTGATATCATTATTGCTGATGTTGATATCATTGATATTATAAGTATCATTATTGCTGGTGTTGATATCATTATTGACATTATTGATATCATTATTGCTGATGTTGATATCATTGATATTATAAGTATCATTATTGCTGGTGTTGATATCATTATTGATATTATAAGTATCATTATTGCTGGTGTTGATATCATTATTGACATTATTGATATCATTATTGCTGGTGTTGATATCATTATTGATATTATAAGTATCATTATTGCTGGTGTTGATATTATTATTGATATTATAAGTATCATTATTGCTGGTGTTGATATTATTATTGATATTATAAGTATCATTATTGCTGGTGTTGATATCATTATTGACATTATTGATATCAATATTGCTGGTATTGATATCATTATTGATATAATTGATATTATTATTGCTTATAATCATATCATTATTGTTATGATTTATATCATTATTTCTGGAATTTATATCAATATCGTTATAATTGATATCATTATTACTGATATCATAATTGTCATTATTGATATTATTGCTGATATTAAACTATTATTATGATGATTGGATATTCTCTTTATAAATATAGTGAGAAGGTCATACGCGTTAGCACACACGAAAAGCAATTGTCACTCTTATGCAACCAACTATCTGTAAATGCGTTATCTAAATATACCTTGATTATATATATATATATATATATATATATATATATATATATATATATATATATATATATATATATATATATATGAAGAAGAATGGAAAGGAATTAGAGAAGCAAAAGTCAAATCATAATTCAATTCAATTGCTCAGAGCAAAGTATATTCCGCCAAAAGGCAATTTATTCATTCTTTTTTTGCGGAATATACCTTGCTCTGAGCAATTGAATTGAATTATGATTTGACTTTTGCTTCTCTAATTCCTTTCCATTCTTCTTCATTCTACCTGCTCTATCCTGGATATTGAGCTATATACTCTTCACAATAGGTTTCACTTTTCCTAAAAGTTCGCTTTTAGTACACCACTTTATATATATATATATATATATATATATATATATATATATATATATATATATATATATATATATATATATATATATATATATATATATATGTCATAAAGTAAACTGATTTTCTTCTATTCTAATGACAAGTATAGTCTTCTATCAAAAAGCTGTGTATACGAACCTGGTTCGGCATTTTTTTATGCCAATTATTGATGCGAGTTTTCCGAAATGCGTTCGTTTCATTCGTTTTCAATAATTTAAAGATTTTATCTGATTCACCATATTCTCTTAAAATTGTCATACGTAAAAGAAGTCGTAGGAATTTTAATTTTCACGCTAAGATCTATTATCAACTGCCACCCATTTTCTCCAGATACAGACCCATTATTATTTCATTTGTTTCTCGATTTTTCTATTGTCTGTTATTGTTTACATTTTTCACCTCAATACCAAACGCTCTCTTTACCTACACTTTGTCCGTTTTGATTGGTCATTGTAAAAACTTTCTTTTACATTCCCTAATGACGGAATAACTGATTAATCGATTGGAAATTAAAAAAAAAAAACACAGAGCAGTCCGCGGTCAACATGACAGTCGTTCGTTAACAGTTGCATATACTATTTATACTTTTTACTGTTATCTTATTTTTAAAATACCCTTTGACATATTTCGAATCATATGATTTATGCAAACAAAATTGATAATCGGGTAACGACGAGTAAATTAAGTTTATTATTCAACTTTCTATGTTTCCTCTTGAAGTATCAATTTTCATGGGCTTACCTATATCGTTGTAAAAGAGATCAGCGGAATAGCAGAATACACATATTTTGAACATCATGCTGTTTTCACTATCAATGGTATCAATGACTAAATACTTTATTATTACATGAGCCATCTTATTTTCTTTCTTTAACGATTCATTCTGATTTTTAAAGGGTCAAAGACATCGAGATTTAATGTGCGGCTTTGAAATTCTCAGAATGAGCTAATACATTCAAGTAAATCATTGTTAGTCTGATGGAGTTTTATAGTCAGTCGCCATGGTAATGAACACTATTGCAGCTGTTTAGTTGGGTCTATCACAACTGTTATGAGCACGTATTATTCTTAATTAAAAAAATAGGATTTACCGTGCTGTGCCGACAATACAATGAATTATTTCTCAAATAAATGCTATACTTAGAAATAGCGGTAAACGGTCACAGATAACCATGCTCTCAAGAATTACCACGTGCATAAGTGTTGGGTACACAGTTGATGCAAAACTAACGCCGGTTTTATTTTATAATTCCGCTTTTTTTTTTTAAATAAAGGGTGTTTGTTTTAAATTATTGTGTTTTTGTAAACAGAACTTAGTTAGTGCGTGTATTTTTTTAAAGAACAGGTACTGATTTTTGTTATGAGATTGATAGATTGTCACTTGAATGATGAAGAATATTACGAGAGGATTGAAAATGATGAAGAATATTACGAGAGGATTAAAAATGATGAAGAATATTACGAGAGGATTGAAAATGATGAAAAATATTACGAGACGATTGAATATGATGAAGAATATTACGAGAGGATTGAATATGATGAAGAATATTACGAGAGGATTGAAAATGATGAAGAATATTACGAGAGGATTGAATATGATGAAGAATATTACAAGGGGATTGAATATGATGAAGAATATTACGAGAGGATTGAAAATGATGAAGAATATTACGAGAGGATTAAATATGATGAATAATATTATGAGAGGATTGAAAATGATGAAGAATATTACGAGAGGATTGAATATGATGAAGAATATTACGAGAGGATTGAAAATGATGAAGAATATTACGAGAGGATTGAAAATGATGAAGAATATTACGAGAGGATTGAATATGATGAAGAATATTACGAGAGGATTGAAAATGATGAAGAATATTACGAGAGAATTGAAAATGATGAATAATATTATGAGAGGATTGAAAATGATGAAGAATATTACGAGAGGATTGAAAATGATGAATAATATTACGAGAGGATTGAAAATGATGAAGAATATTACGAGAGGATTGAAAATGATGAATAATATTACGAGAGGATTGAAAATGATGAAGAATATTACGAGAGGATCGAAAATGATGAAGAATATTACGAGAGGATTGAAAATGATGAATAATATTATGAGAGGATTGAAAATGATGAAGAATATTACGAGAGGATTGAAAATGATGAATAATATTACGAGAGGATTGAAAATGATGAAGAATATTACGAGAGGATTGAAAATGATGAAGAATATTACGAGAGGATTGAAAATGATGAATAATATTATGAGAGGATTGAAAATGATGAAGAATATTACGAGAGGATTGAAAATGATGAAGAATATTACGAGAGGATTGAAAATGATGAAGAATATTACGAGAGGATTGAATATGATGAAGAATATTACGAGAGGATTGAAAATGATGAAGAATATTACGAGAGGATTGAATATGATGAAGAATATTACGAGAGGATTGAAAATGATGAAGAATATTACGAGAGGATTGAAAATGATGAAGAATATTACGAGAGGATTGAAAATGATGAAGAATATTACGAGAGGATTGAATATGATGAAGAATATTACGAGAGGATTGAAAATGATGAAGAATATTACGAGAGGATTGAAAATGATGAAGAATATTACGAGAGGATTGAAAATGATGAAGAATATTACGAGAGGATTGAAAATGATGAATAATATTACGAGAGGATTGAAAATGATGAAGAATATTACGAGAGGATTGAAAATGATGAATAATATTACGAGAGGATTGAAAATGATGAATAATATTACGAGAGGATTGAAAATGATGAATAATATTACGAGAGGATTGAAAATGATGAATAATATTACGAGAGGATTGAAAATGATGAATAATATTATGAGAGGATTGAAAATGATGAAGAATATTACGAGAGGATTGAAAATGATGAATAATATTACGAGAGGATTGAAAATGATGAAGAATATTACGAGAGGATTGAAAATGATGAAGAATATTACGAGAGGATTGAAAATGATGAATAATATTACGAGAGGATTGAAAATGATGAAGAATATTACGAGAGGATTGAAAATGATGAATAATATTATGAGAGGATTGAAAATGATGAAGAATATTACGAGAGGATTGAAAATGATGAATAATATTATGAGAGGATTGAAAATGATGAAGAATATTACGAGAGGATTGAAAATGATGAAGAATATTACGAGAGGATTGAAAATGATGAAGAATATTACGAGAGGATTGAAAATGATGAAGAATATTACGAGAGGATTGAAAATGATGAATAATATTACGAGAAGATTGAAAATGATGAAGAATATTACGAGAGGATTGAAAATGATGAAGAATATTACGAGAGGATTGAAAATGATGAATTGAATAGACAACATTTGATTGCTTATGAGGACGTTCTTTTCTCTTTTTATCCACCTTTATCTCTCCCTATACCCCTATCTCTCTCTGTCTGTGCCTATACCTCTCTCGCATTATCTCTCTCTATCTCTCTCTCTGTCTCTACCTATACCTCTCCTGCTGTATCTCCCTATCTTTCTCTCTCCCTATTTCTCTCTGCCTCTGCCTATACCTCTCTCGCTGTATCTCCCTATCTCTCTCCCTATATTTCTCTCTCTGCCTCTGCCTATACCTCTCTCGCTGTATCTCCCTATCTCTCTCTCCCTATCTCTCTCTCTCTCCCTATCTCTCTCTCTCCCTATCTCTCTCTCCCTATATCTTTCTCTGCCTCTGCCTATACCTCTCTCGCTGTATCTCCCTATCTCTCTCTCTCCCTATCTCTCTCTCCCTATCTCTCGCTCCCTATTTCTCTCTCCCTATCTCTCTCTGCCTCTGTCTATACCTCTCTCGCTGTATCTCCCTATCTCTCTCCCTATCTCTCTCTCCCTATCTCTCTCTCCCTATCTCTCGCTCCCTATTTCTCTCTCCCTATCTCTCTCTGTCTCTGCCTATACCTCTCTCGCTGTATCTCCCTATCTCTCTCCCTATCTCTCTCTCCCTATCTCTCTCTCCCTATCTCTCGCTCCCTATTTCTCTCTCCCTATCTCTCTCTGTCTCTGCCTATACCTCTCTCGCTGTATCTCCCTATCTCTCTCTCTCCCTATCTCTCTCTCCCTATCTCTCGCTCCCTATTTCTCTCTCCCTATCTCTCTCTGTCTCTGCCTATACCTCTCTCGCTGTATCTCCCTATCTCTCACTCTCCCTATCTCTCACCCTATCTCTCTCTCCCTATATCTCTCTGCCTCTGCCTATACCTCTCTCGCTGTATCTCCCTATCTCTCTCCCCCTATCACTCTCCCTATCTCTCTCTCCCTATCTCTCTCTCTCCCTATCTCTCACCCTATCGCTCTCTCCCTATTTCTCTCTGCCTCTGCCTATACCTCTCTCTCTGTATCCTCCTATATCTCTCTCTCCCTATCTCTCTCTCTTCTGTATCTACTCTTCACTCTTTACAAAACCCGTTGTTTAAAAATGTCACGTTTCGTTACAAAGAAAGGGAAGTAACAAAGCATAAACAAATTCATAGTTATCACTTTTTCATTATTATTCCTTTGATAGACACTGTGACTGTTTAGGAGTAAATGTCGATTTTTATATACGCAATGTATTTTTTCCGGCTTGAGAAGAAAATAAATATGATATTCCCACCCTCTGATTTAAGACAAATTCCAGTTAAACACTAAAATTATACATTCCAAAACCAATTAAAAAAAACTAAAACTACTGAAAGCTATCTACATAAAACCACAACAACCTAAAATTCATAACATCACATATGAAAGCAGTGGCAACATTTTTAAATGCTTAACGTAATGCGATCTTGTTCTGTGATGCCATCCAGCGTTGCTGAATTTAAATCGTCAACGACTTCCGGAAACAATGCGAAAAACGTTCTCTGCGCCATGACGAAACATTCCTTAAGGATTTCAAGAATGATTCCAGCCAAGATGTAGCTTATTGCGAACCCATTCTTTTATTGTAATGGTTTCTGAACTGGTAGAGTTTTTTGTAAATAAAAACAGAAATATTTTTATACAGTATCAACGTAGAAAAACGTAAATGATGAATAATATTATGTGAGGATTGAAAATGATGAATAATATTATGAGAGGATTGAAAATGATGAAGAATATTATGAGAGGATTGAAAATGATGAAAAATATAATGAGAGGATTAAAAATGATGAAGAATATAATGAGAGGATTAAAAATGATGAAGAATATTATGAGAGGATTGAAAATGATGAAGAATATTATGAGAGGATTGAAAATGATGAAGAATATTATGAGAGGATTAAAAATGATAAAGAATATTATGAGAGGATTAAAAATGATGAAGCATATTATGAGAGGATTGAAAATGACGAATAATATTATGAGAGGATTGAAAATGATGAAGAATATTATGAGAGGATTTTGTTCTGTGATGCCATCCAGCGTTGCTGAATTTAAATCGTTAACGACTTTCTGGAACAATGCGAAAGTCGTTCTCTGCGCCATGACAGAACATTCTTTAAAAATTTCGAGTATGATTCCAACCATTCTTTTATTGTAATGGTGTCTGAACTGGTAGAGTTTTTTGTAAATAGAAACAGAAATATTTTTTATACAGTGTCAACGTAGGAAAACGTCTAGCATTGTACTTCAAATCCATCTTGTAGATGCTCGAATGTCTGTGAGGTGAGTTGAACTGGTTTCGTTGCGAGTTTCCGGTGTTTTGTTTTTTTAATCAGTCCGGCTCTAGCGGAAAGCCAAACATTTCTGTCAAATCAAATGATTATATAACGCTTACTTGTATAATGCATAGAACATAGCGACTGATATTTTGTGGTCGTGCGTTCACGAGAAAACTCCCACGTTGTAACTGTTGTGCTAGTCATTTAGTCTGATGAACGCAAGTCGATAAAAGGTCAACCAGCATCTGCTGTTTAATATTATATCGTACCTAACGATGTGACGTTTTCTCATTATTTTCTCTGTTGGGGAAATCGTAAACTTCAGTACTGATGAAAAGATCACATTAAAACAGAAAGGGGGAAAAAGAATATCTCTCTCTCTCTCTCTCTATATATATATACATATATGCATATGCCAGTAAATACACATATGTAAAAATATGTATGCATTCCTTAAGATATGTTGATGTACATTTCTGGGTTAAAAGGGGGAAAAAGAATCTCTCTCTCTCTCTCTCTCTCTCTCTCTCTCTATATATATATATATATATATATATATATATGCATATGCCTGTAAATACACATATGTAAAAATATGTATGCATTCCTTAAGATATGTTGATGTACATTTCTGGGTTGAAAGGGGGAAAAAGAATCACTCTCTCTCTCTCTCTCTCTCTATATATATATATATATATATATGTATATATATATATATATATATATATATATATATATATATATATATATATATATATATATGCATATGCCTGTAAATACACATATGTAAAAATATGTATGCATTCCTTAAGATATGTTGATGTACATTTCTGGGTTGATATTTAAGACAATAATTTTCAAGATGTCAGCAAATATTTGACGTCCACACTGAGATTTAATATCTTTTCTCTCCCAATTCTCACACACTTATTTTGAACCAGAACTCATATATATATATATATGATTATTATATATATATATATATGATTATTATATATATGTATATATATATATATATATATATATATATATATATATGATTATTATATATATAAAATTATTATATATATATATATATGATTATTAAATATATATATATTATATATACACATATAATATGATTATTAAATATATATATATATATATATATATATATATATATATATGATTATATATATATATGATTATATATATATATATAATTATATATATATATATATATGATTATTAAATATATATATATATATATTATATACAGATATAATATATATATTTATATTATACATATATATATATATATATAAATATTATATATAGATATACATATATATGTTCACACATATATTTATATATATGTATTTTTATATGTATATTATATATATATATATATATATATATATATATATATATATATATGATTATTCTTATTTACACAGACATGTACAAAATCTGCGACACTGGCATGTCGATGTTATCAATCAACAGCTATTATAAACTAAGATCTCATCAGGCAGATTTAGAATCCGATCTTAACCTTAGATCATCTTTCCAAATATGATCTAAGGTTAAGATCGGATTCTAACGGTTGAAAATTCTTTGGATTACTACCCTGTGGATGTTTCCCTGGATTATTATTATTATTATTATTATTATTATATATATATATATATATATATATATATATATATATATATATATATATATATATATATATGGATTATTATTATTATTATTATTATTATTATTATTATTATTATTATTATTATTATTATATATTTTATATGTATATTATATACATATATATACTTGTATATATATACATACATACATATATACATATATATATATGTATATATATATATATATGTATATATATATACATTTTTGTATTGTTAGTCGCTCTTAACTTTATAGTACGTATATTCTGTTAATATATATTTTTTTATTACTTTTATACCTACATAAAAGTAAAAGTAACACTCTTATGTACGTATAAAATTAATTAATATATATATATATATACACATATATATATATGTATATATATATATATGGATTATTATTATTATTATATATACATATTTTTATATGTATATCATATACATTTATATATATATATATATATATATATATATATATATATATATAGTCTCGGAAGTTTCTCAACCATTAAAACTATATAAAAAAACCCAAAAAAACAACAAAAAAAAAAAACTTATAGTCTCAAGTCTTCCAGTGGAAAATCATTCATGTAAGTCAATTTATTTTTTACAGTTATTATATTAGTTAGTTTCTAACACTATTTTATATATACACTAGCAGAATTCTAGTCAAGGATAGTTTCTCACCACTTTTGGTGTCACCGTTATTAAGATTAAAATCAAGATGTATATGTTAATTACTTCAATCATTTCGTATGAATCAGACGATTCTATTGTTGGCATTTGTTTCCCCGATATATTTATAGTTAGAATTATTGAAGACATAAGGTACTTACTGTAGGGACTAAGTTAAGGTTGCAAACATCGAAAGTGAAATTGTTCTGTGGAAAGAACTGGATTCGAACTCGGCACACCCAGGTTGTTAACCACTTAGCCACCGTCACCTCCCTATATGCTACGGTGCGTTATGTATTCATTCCAATGCTGATAAAAATATATTAATTGATTTTCATTCTAGAACAATGTCAAAAAATTGAGACTCATTGTTAAAAAGTCTTTATAAGAAATAGAAATTCAATGAATCTTGCGTCTAATTTATCAAATTTTCTGCAATCAAAGATATTTGAATTTTAAAAGTTAGAGGCTCGAAACATTATTCCCCACATCTTTGAAAAGTTATGGTTTAAAGAATTAAAATAGTTTTTCTTATACATAACCCTTGTTTTAAAAAAAATGATGATTTAATAAATATTGCATTTTCCCCATTCTTTTTGTTCATCACTTATTTACTTTATATATATATATATATATATATATATATATATATATATATATATAATTAACCTTTTACAAATATCCAGGGGGTATAAATCCGAAGGAAGTTGAAACCGGGTTTATGAGAGTGCTCAATGAAAATTCAGAGCAAAATATATTTTTTGTTGGTGATTTTATTCCATTAATTGCGACAATATATATGTTGTTTCGTTAGCATTCATAATGAAAGCCAACTCTTCAAGCTTTAAATGGAATCACTGCCTAGAATCTTAAATTCAACCTTAACCGGAAATTGAAGATGCATAAAAGGGAGGGGGGACGAAGATGGCGCTTAGCCTATAGCGAGGACAGGAAAGGGGGGGGGGGAGACTCCAACAGGTGATATTTTAGACAGTTGGGTGGGGTGATATCTAGTGTCTGGGTCATCGTGACCTCAATTTCAACCGGGGCAGAGGGCCGGGTGGGTTTAATTTAATAATGAGAATAAAATTATAAAATTATAACTGTCATTTCTGTTGTAATAGGTGATTATCGTGTAGATAAAATATTTTTGATAATTTTAATTTAGGGTATTAATTGCTACTTTTGCATTCTATTTCAATGTAATTATTTATGGATTTTACAATGAGCTCAGTACCGGTAGTGAATTTTGTTGTGATAATATTTTTTAATTGTAATTATATTATACTAAAATTAATACTAGTGAAATTACTATATAAAGGAAGTTTGATGGTGTTACTATCTTTAGTATTAATAAAAACAATTATAATAACAATAATAATAATAAAGCCAATAGTACCTACGATAGTCGCAGTGACAATAGTATCAATAATAATAATAATAATAATAATAATAATAATAATAATAATAATAATAATAATAATAATAATAATAATAACAATGATAGTAGTAGTAATAATAATGGTAATTATTATAATCTTATTATTTGTGAAGTCATTAGGCGAAATAAGTCTGCAAGTGATGGTAAGCTTTTATAGTTCTACTACCAATAATCAAGACTAGGCACCAGTCAATAATTAAGTGTTCAAGATAGTAATCGAAGGATTAAGTAATTGAGATTAGATCAATCTAAGTGGTATCAGAGTTAATAGCTATCCCAGTTATGGGTTTAGGTGGGAGATGATTTTGGTATAATTGGTAGTATGACTGAGAGACTTTTGAGGCTGAGAATTATAGGTAATACTTAGAGATTTGATGGTTTAGTAGGGTGGTTATATATATATATATATATATATATATATATATATATATATATATATATATATATATATATATATATATATAAATATATATATATATATAACCAAGAAAAGAAACTGTGACAGACAGCCTTGAACAAATAAAGGGCTCGATTCCTCATCAGCCACAGTTATATCAATAATAAATTCTAATTATATATCTCTAGCTTTAAGACATTACTGCAGTTTCACGGTATCACCGATCCTCCAAACTGTCCTTGGCTTCCATCAATCAGCAAAATGGAACCGGGAGAATTTATATATTTTGTTCCCATATATATTTAAGTAATGTTGTACTATTCTTATTTTTTGTTCATTTTTAAATGTGATCATATGATAACTATATCTACTCTTACATTGATTTTCTGTGGCTCATATATATCGTCTCTCTTTATTATTAACACTGTTTTTTTACGGTTGCTTTCTATATTACATTTGGTGTTAAAAGTTTCGTCATCAATAGACAATTTTGTTTAGTTGTGGAATTAAATACATTGATATTATTAAGATCAGCACCATTGTTCTTATTTACTTGTCTCCCACAAGGGCAGAGTTAGACACAAGGTCGGTTGTTTACGTGGGGAAAATCAAGCTCCTCCAAAAGGGGCACTCTGGATGAGAATAAAAATAAAATTTACCTCAGTCTAGAAAGATCTTCGCTTTACTGACCGAGAACAAACAAGTTAAATCAGCAGAACAGATACTACACTTTGCACATAAACGTTACTATTACTGTAACTGAGAGTTTGAATTACCTACTAGACACAATCCTCGAGTGTCTTCGGTCTCTCTGTACATGGGTTTGTCAGGACAACCTGACATGAGCATACTTCCCCTTACAAGTAAACCAATACCAAATATTCAAAATAACATAGTATTCGAAGCCCAAATAAGATACCCCCGGCACGGCTATACAATGGATAATACGATGAAAGGTGCACCTTCTCCAAGTAATGTTACCTCGAGTAACAGAACTTAGCTTGATACCCCACCAGACTAGATGAATTCTTGTCCTGGAATCCGGTAAGACCAAAAGACCACAAAAAGATATACTATAACATAGTTTACTGATGAAGTGGAGAGAGGAAAATTAATGTTCTTAACTGTTTTACTAACTCGACGTTTGACAGATAAAGGAGAATTGTAATGGGATATTCGAATATCTATGTTTCAGGTGTTTTATGCTCATACAAATCAAATTTATCGACATTGAATATCGAAAAGAGCATAAAAAATAACTTCATTGTTATTTTGTCTTATTCAATAACATTTGGCACCTTTGATACACAGTAAATTTGTTAAACTTTGGAATATATCAAATAACACCATGGCAATTATCTTTTTTTGTTTTTCTCACAATTACAAAAATATTAAATGAAAATTCTTTTCTTTTCTTGCTGTAATAATCGAATAGCGGGTAGATTTGCTAGTATATATATATATATATATATATATATATATATATATATATATATATATATATATATATTATTAAAAATAAGCCAATGCTAGTTCTAGTCAAACAACACGTATATCGGCATGACTAGAACTAGCATATACCGCCGACTAACTTGCCATCTCACCTCCCCTCAAAGTTCACTCTACCAACACTTGATAACACATAGCATCCCCAAACATGAATTCTGGAATATTTAAACTAAGAACACAGCCATTCTTGGGATCTCATATTGCAGTATTCGTCTCCCCATAATGGAAGCGTTGTTTATTACAAGTAAATAAACCTAGTATCAACCATGCTCGTTATGCCGCGGGGGGGGGAGGTATGTTGAAGTGTTGTTAAAGTGGTATTGAAATGTTTTTTTAAAAACGTCTTCTTAATAAATTCACCAATTTTTTATTTTGCATACTCATTCATCCGCCCGAAGATGACCGACGTCGGTCGAAAACGTTCGCGAAAATATGGCGATTTTTTACACAACATGGACGACAATACTAAATCGGTCGTGCGACGAATCGAAAAAACGAATCAAAAAATAAATAAACAAAAGCTGTCGCTACTGTTTAACCAAACTTGCATATATATATATATATATATATATATATATATATATATGTGTGTGTGTGTGTGTGTGTGTGTGTGTGTGTGTGTGTGTGTGTGTGTGCGTGTATGTGTATGTGTGTATATGTGTGTGTATATATCTAGAAAGTAAAACAAAATTCATTAATAAAATATATTGCATCTACTAACTTTCATGCCATAAAATAGCCAAGCGTGACATTTTTTGTTTTGAATAAAAAATATTTCAAACGTTCCTGTGTCCTTTGTAAACTCGAAAGTCATTTAATGAAATGAAGCCGAACAAAACCGATGGATGACGTAGATGCTCTGGCCGAGTTTTCGTCGACTTTGGGTTCATCGTAAAAGGAATTGGAAAATGTCTGTCATTACTTTTTATCGTGCATGTTTGTGTCCATTCCCCCGATGAATACATTTATGATGATAATGTAAGATAAAAACACTAATATCTAGATCATAATCCATTTTCTGTGTGTATAGTTTTTGCGCATATATATATATATATATATATATATATATATATATATATATATATATATATATATATATATATATATATATATATATGGTGTTTCAAAAGTCTTGGGAACATTTTAATTTAATTTAACTTGTAATGTTCCCAAGACTTTTGAAACACCCTGTATATATACATATATATATATATATATATATATATATATATATATATATATATATATATATATATATATATATATATATATATATATATATGTGTGTGTGTGTGTATGTATATATATATATTTTCTCTTTGCTTACGATTTTCTTTGTCAGAGAAGTGAATTGAGAGTATCAAAACGAAGAGACGTTTTGGTATCATCATCAATAATTAACAATAAAATATTTCCAAAACATCTTGGAAACGATCGTACAACGAATGGTAGTTAGTTTTACATTCTTGGAATAATGTTTCAATTAAATTGATCTCGACTAACATTATAATAGCTCTGTTTGATATAACAATCACCCATTGAGCTGATATTAATATGTACGGTATTTAGGGGTCCTCTAAAAGGCCTATATTTTATATTTACCTATATTCATATAGCTATATTAGTATATTGTGCGCTATCACTCCACTCGAGTCAAACATTTTCTGACTTTGATTATATATATATATATATATATATATATATATATATATATATATATATATATATATATATATATATATATGGGTAGATAAAAGGATAAAACAATCCGACGGGATGAAATTAAAAATGGAACAGTGGAAGATCCATAAGCTCAACGTTTCGCCCGATGTGATGTGGGCTTTTTCAAGAGCGGATGACAAGTGTGCTGAAAATGATAAAAGACGGGAAGGTCATATAATTGGGGAATATATATAGTGGTAGTGTTTGAATGGAGGGAAATATATGCAAATATGCAAAGTGTCAGAAATAAGTGTGCAAAATGTCAGCATATAATTATATATATATATATATATATATATATATATATATATAATTTTTTAATATTATTACATACATGTATGCATAAATAAACCTGTGATTGCAAATGTACATAGTAATATAAAAAAAGAAGGAGAAACTAGAGAGACGATAGGGGCAAAAGAAAAAAGAGAATAAGAAAAAAGAAAAAAGAAAAAAGAAAAAAACAAAATAATATTCAGAGAATCATCCAGCGTCTAGACGTATCTCATTTTCGTTTAAGATTGTTTTAGAGAGGTTGGGGGAGATACAGTAGAAACCCATTCTTTGTTTGATTTTATTTGTAGAAAGAGCTATTACTGCAGATACTATTATACGGCGTATCGACTTTTTATGTACCATCCTGATCAGAGTAGATTTGTTAAAGTTAAAGCTGTGCCATACTCCATAGTATGAGCACATAAGGCGTTAAGCGTGTTGTTTGTTTTGATTGCTCTCTTATGTTCATGAATACGCTTGTAAAGGTTACGTTGCGTTTCTCCAAAGTAGAACTTATTACAGTCTCGACAAGGGATGGAGTATATGCCAGCTTTGATATTGGGCATAATGCTGGATTTAGGTGTTGGATTAAATTATTAATAGTAGCTAAAGTTATTTGAGCTATGTGTATTCCTAGTTTGTTAAGTTTTGTATAAATGATGTAGTTATTATAGTTAGTAGGTAAAGCAAGGTGTCTGTTTATTATGGGGCTAGTTAATGTGTTATCTTGTTTTTTTATTTGCGTGAATCCGGAGAGCTTTTCTTTTAGAGTTATGTATAAAATAAATTGAATATTGTAAAGTTTTGAGGGTATGTTCGATGTATTTGAATTCATCATTTAAATATTCCTTGCTGCAGATTCTTAGTGCTCTGAGGAAGAAGCCTATTATGATTCCAGATTTTATTTTGTCATTATGATGTGAATAAAAAAGCACATAGTCATTTTTATTCGTTTGCTTGCGGTAGACTTTATAAGATAGTTTATTATTATTTTTATTTATTAATAGGATGTCTAGGAAGGGTAGGGAGTTTTCGGATTCTTTTTTAAATGTAAATTTGATTGTGGGTTCTACTTTGTTTAATTTGTAAGTAATACGTTCTATTTTAGTAGTTTTAGGGAGGAAAATTAGAATGTCGTCAATGTATCTGTAACATGATACATTTTTGGGTAATTTGTACTTGAAGGGGCCGTTCTCGAGAAATTCCAAAAATAAACAGGATAGGACCCCGCTAATGGGATTGATCATAGGCAGGCCAAACTTCTGTTTATAGAACGAATTGTTAAAAGTAAAGTATGTCATGGTAATGCATTAGTTTATAATATTAATTATGTTATTTACTGAGAAAGGAAGGTTGATATTTATTTTGTCGAGGTGTTTGTAAGTAAATTGAGACATTTTTTAGTAGGGACATAAGTGTATTATGATTCTATGTCCAGGCTATTCATTTTTATATTAGTCACGTTAAGATTGTTTATTTTGTTAAGTAGGTCTCCGGAGTTTTTCAGGTGGGAAGGACTGATCGTGCCTAGTAGAGGGGTTAGTATCATTGTGATGGCTCGTGCGATTTTATGAGTGGCACTGCTGATACCTGTTTTTCAACCATTAAAACTATATAAAACAATACCCCACTTTTGTAGCAAGTCCTTCGGTGGAAAATTACTTTTCTTGTAAGTCAATTTACTTTTTACAGTCACTGTATTAGTTTGCTTCCAAGAATTTACGCTAGTCTTAACATTATTTAAGGGATCATCAGTTGTTTACAATGAAAAATTATTTCGGGAATTTAAAAACAAAACTATTTTATCTCATGGCTTCCCAGCAGAGTTGATCAGACTCCACTTCCCTTAAAAGGCAAGAATAAAAACGTTCCTTATATTAAATCTAAGCTTTGTTCCATATATATATATATATATATATATATATATATATATATATATATATATATATATATATATATATATATATATATATATATTTAAAGTAAATATTAATAATCTTTACTTACGCACTCTTCAGTGTAGGAGTGTTTATTAACGTCGGTCTGATGGCTTGAACCCGGTTTTTACAAATCGCCACTGATTTGCAGTCGGGTATCTGTTCCTTCGGCTGGCGAGAATCCACATGATAATTAGTAAGGATTTAAACCTATAAACGCCAATTTCAAGAAAAAAGTCAAAGACTTTTTTCTTGAAATTGTTTTAAACTTTTTGACTTGGATAAACTGTATAAGTTTAACAAAACTGTGTTTTTGGCCGACATATTTGATGTCTTCTATATTTTTTATATATTTTCAAAGCTTAATTTTTATTACCCGCAGTAATGTCATTGCGGTAATGGTCCTCTGAGGAGAATATTTTCTTTGAAAACTCATGAGTTAAGGACGCAGTATCACTCCTTGTTTTCGAACTTTAATAAAATCTGATTCATTTCTCATTTAATTATGTCATTCAATCAATTAGTATATATCTATCTATCTATCTAGCTATCTATCTATCTATCTATATATATATATATATATATATATATATATATATATATATATATATATATATATATATATATATACGTCCATTTAAAAAGATTTCCGAGGCGGATTAATTTTATTTTGAAAAAAAATTAAATCGAAATACAGTTTACTGGTGTTAGGAATATTGATCAATTTGGATCAAAATCTAATATTGATTTTGGTAGAGAAAAAAACTATTAATCGCCAATAATTGAGAAACAGACTCGTTTAACTTAATATTTTAGATAAACTGACAAATGGCGAAATGCTCGATTATTTATTGGAATAAAAAAATACAACAGAGCAAAGCACTAAAACTGATGTTAAAAACTTCGAAAGTATTTATGCGATTTAAAAAAGACGCCCGGGCAACGCCGATTAGGAACAGTTAGTTTTCTATAATTATTTCGTGTTATGCTAAGCTTTTATATTCGTAATAGCTGATTCTGCTATTAGTAACATGATTTTTGATGGCGTCCATTTTAACAATTTTCCGAGGCGGATAAATGTTATTTTGTAAGAAATTAGATCTTAATATATTTTATTGTTGTCTGGGACATTGACCAATGCTTCGCAAGAAATGGTGAATCAGAATCTTATACTGATTTTGTAAAAAAAAAAAAAGAAGCTATTAACCGCAAATATTGGAGAAACAGACTAGTTTAACTTTATATATTAGATGAGCTTATATCCGAAATGCGCATTATACTAATCGTCTCTTACACGTGCATATTTCCAAATATGAACCTTTGTTCTGACAAAACCCTGTAAGGAAGTCAGATTTGCGTATGATGAGTGTAAAATTGATTTTTCTTCTGATACGCGCGTGTTTAATTAATGAAATAGAAAAATCGATTAAGAAGACCAAAAATCAGTCTTTTTTTTTCTATGTATTTTATGTTTTTATTTCTTTTAATATCAAAATGTTGATTTAAAAAAAAACAACATATTCTCAAATCAATCGATTTCTTTTTTTTTAATTTGAAGGTTATTTTTACCTGGAACTCTTGCAGACATAATTATTATCCCCCCCCCACCCGAATAAAAGAGCAAAAACCAAAACGGAAAAACTTGAAAAGAAACGTGGCATTTCTTAAAAGCTGCGTATGCTCCATTTTGTTTTTCCAGAAAAAAAATCATTTAAATGTCATTTACGGTGAATCACGTAATAGTAACAAACATGGACTGTGAAATCAGGAAACCGGGTTCAAATCCAGTCAGAAGATTTACGTTCATCGACAGTGAAAAATATATGCATTCTTTTCTTCCCTCCGGGTATAAAAGAAAAACAATTGACTGTGCCCAATAAATTATTACAATAAACCATTTCTAATAGTCTAGCAGGGTAATCCGATGTTGCCCAGGGCATACATAGCAAAATAGAAGAATTTGAAAAGTGCGTGTAACATCGTTATTTTAATACAGGTTTATCTACATCTTAATCCACATCAAAGTTCGAACAAGACACTTACCCTCTCGGCCAACTTGCATGCATGCAATAGATATATACGGCTTTTAACTCATTTTTATTCTAAACATTTTATCTACATGTTACGATATCAGTAACCTTAAATGATTCAATAATTTTTATGAGGAATCTTACTTTTTAATGTGAGAATAAACAGTTATTTCTCAAGCAGAGTGCTCCACCCATAATATATAGTAATGCTTTATGCTGAGTGGGAACCGTTCTTTCCCGAACTAGAGAACTCAACTCATAAGTAAGAAGGATATATATATATATATATATATATATATATATATATATATATATATATATATACTTTCCGGCCCCGGCTTTTGGCAAAAAAACACACTCCAACGAGTGGCTGTATTTATTTTATTTCTGAGGATGAGGGATACCCTCGAAAATTAAAAAAAATAATAATGAAAAGGACACACTCCAACCTAACACCATGGTCAACGATACACTGGTAAATAAAATTTATTTTTGAAAATTATTGATTTTTCAGTATTGTCACTTTGTTTTTACGATTGCATGTGTCGTATATGTGTCACTTTAACAACGCATTGTTATCGCCTCCAAAATAGTATTCTTATATATATATATATATATATATATATATATATATATATATATATATATATTTATACGGTCACATTTAAAAGATAAATAAAGTTGTATCGAAATTATCAACAGTTTAAAGTATATCTCTATCTATATGCATAAATGAGAAAGATTTTGTTTCGTGTTTACAACGTGTTATTAACGAAATGTTGGTTATTTTACATTAATGTTTCCAGTATTTGAAGTAGCGAAATTTGCGAAGCGTTAGCGAGCAGGCAAAGCTAGCTTGTATGTATATATCCACAGACGATTGTTTCATTCTATCATGCTGTTCTAGATAGCTAGACGTGGCAAATGTTTTCATGCTGAGATTCGAAACCCGATTGCCAGATCACTTGCAACTGTGATCAGCAGGCAGGAACGTTATCTGCTTTAGTTCGCTCGCCGTGACAGTAAGACAGATTGTAGCGCTTTGTTTATATTCGCGTTACTGGCAACAATTCGAGTAGTGTTGAGAGAATATGAAAACTATTTGTTCTTTCAGTATTCAGCCACGTGTTCTTTATTTCATGAGAACGAACGAATTCATTAGCGAAATGTGTCAAAGTATTTTTGTCATTGCTCTGTCAGCAAGTTTAACTAATGATTCGTTCTTTTCGGTTCTATTCAATGCTATCGTACAAGATAGTTTACCTATAATATACGTTACATTCTTGGCCTTTTGGCCAAGATCAAAGTGTAGTATCTGTTCCGATGGATACTGCACCCCATAGAATGGTATTGTCTTGGCCTTCGGGGCTTGATTTACGCCGGTCTATGGGTTTGTCCTGTGCAGTTCTAGAAGGTCCACCCTCCCAGGCTTCGCCTCCCCTCTTTGGGGAGGAGTAAGTTTATTGCTTACTGTCTGAGGCGCCCCTACCGGGGAATGCCGACGGGGCTGCCCAGGCAATTTTTAAACCCCACTTTCCCGACCCGACCTTAGGTCACATCTTACTTGTGGGAGTAGGATAAAAAGTGGCCTTGTGCCTAACTCCTGGAGAGGAGTAAATCAATACTCACCCTCACACTTAGCAGCTCTGTTTGAAAATTCATAATTATCGGTTAATATATGTAGGAGCACATCTTATACGTAGAAAATATAAAAATATACACATACTTAACTTTATATAAATAGAGATTATAATATAATATATTACATATGTATTGTTGTTTCAGTATCTTCTTAGTGTTTCAGTTACGTATAGGAAACACACACACATACACACACATACACACACACATACACACACTCGCACGATGTTTTGTATAATATTTTTTTCTAATACATACAGCTAATGTTAGTTTTGTAAATCTATTATTATATTATACCTGCGTTTATCAACGTTTGTTTCCCCACATATATTTAATCACACAAAACGCATGCTAAAATATTCCTTGGTTTGGGGATTGAGTTATGTTTCAATAAATGTATTTCAATTGTTTTAATTAGCCGTAATTTGTAATTAATTGAACCCCTCACACTCTCTTACTGTATGTTGTTTGACCCCCTTCCCCTATTATTATTTTATACAGTGTCTATCCACTCCCTCTAACTAACTATAGGAGAGTAGAAAGTGACTAACTTGGGTTTACTTTCGGCAGCCTCGTAACTCTCGCTTCTATTTTTTGTCCTTTAGTCCTCACATTCCATGAACGATGTTTCTGACAAAGGGGGAATAATTGCAGTTTTCTGGGTCGGAATTTATCCATCTAACACTTATCGTTGGCTAGTTTTTGACCTTGAAGTAGGTTTTCGTTTTAGCTCCTTTACATCAAGTAGCTTCATGCCTTGTCTGGAGCGATTTCCACAACCCCCCCCCCAAAAAAAATCCTATTAAAAATAAGACTGGAATATCACAACAAGTATCAATAGGGAATATCACCACAGGTATTCGTATTATTTAACACAAAGCTGTATTGAAAATGATAAATACATAGATAGAGGGACGGGGACAAACAAAAATATTTATTTTTGATTTTGTCTTCTTATTTAAAAAAAAAATGACTGGCTTTGCAAACTCATATTTTTCTGCTTCAAACATTCTAGCCAGAGCTCAATGGGTGACCCAACGGGTCAAATTTTCCTGCTCCGTTATTTGTCTATTTTAGCTCTGGCTCCATCGCTTGCGTGGACGTGGGATTTCTGCAAATGAAGTTTGGGATTTTATCTCGTTGTTATTTCAGCGGGGCTGATGGCTTGGATGTCCACGTGTTTGTCGGCGGCAAAACCACTGACAAAATTGCATTAGAAAACGAAGCCAAAGATCTAAAAACAAAAAGCAAAAAAGACCCCCGTCTTCCCAGAAAAAAAAAGAGGGCAATATTGATGTCAGCACAAAAAGGCCCGCCTCGCCTATAACAAGTAAGTCGTAGCTTATTTCTGAGACGCGTCCTCGCGTCTTTCTAAAAGGTTTGTCCGTCGTTGGTCGATCACGTTTCTATCTGTGATAGCATTCTCATCGCTGAAGGCAAACAAACACATATTCCTTGATCTCAACGACTGACACAAAAATAAAATTGGTTGAATCAAAATTTATGATAATTTATGACACCGTTTCGATTTGTGGTTGTGGAACAAAAGTATTTATGAACGGCCTAAGTAGCTATATAGGAGGAATCGAGTACTGTTGTCACATTTGGGCGAGTGAATCTCTGTCCAATTTGAGGATTGTTGATAAGGTTCAGAAATGTATCTCTCTCATAGACGTGATGTTGCTAGTCTCAGTCTTTTTCTATAAATACTATTATGGAATATGTTCTTCAGAATTATGTGATCTATTCCCCGCTTCCTTTGTTCCAGCTCGTTTGATTCGTTTGTCTAGTGGTCTTCATCAATTCGCTGTTTTGATACCTCATTGTAATACAGCTTCTTCCTATTCAAGTAGCTTCTTTCCAAGAACTGCAGTTTTGTAGAACTCTCTTCCTGCTGACTGTTTTCCTCCTACCTACAACCTTGTTTTTTTTTTCAAGACTAAAGTGAATAGTCATCTCCTGTCTTTGCGATGACCATATTTCGTTCTTGTTAGCTCCTTACATCAAGTGGCTTCATACCTTGTCTGGAGCGATTTCCATTTGAAAAATCTATTGGTCGACTGTTCGGTCTATCATGTTTACGTTTGAAATAGGATTTTCATAAAATAACGAGAAGAGCAATCGAACAGATTGCCAGTTGAAGGATGACGAGTATTATGAGAGGATTTAAAATGATAGATTGGATGACGAAACTTTGATTTCTTATGAAGACGGTTCAAGACAAAGATTTGTTGACCATGGCATCGGCGGCAGGGAAGGAATCTCATGGCATCGTGTTCCACAGTTTTCTAAAAGATACACCTGAAGAAGGTCAGAGGTTACAGCGGTTGAAACATTGTGATGATAACACTCAAGATGAGAACAGTAGTCCGAAAAATCGAAATTATATAATATAAAGAGTCTGATATTTTGGAATCTTAGGAGTCAGTCGGATCTTATACCTTCCAACTCCACAACCCAATGTCTACCCACACCCTGGCCTACATCTCATTAGTATTCTTACAAATGATTGGTATAACCGTATTAGAATGTATCTCTTCTTGTACCCAGATATTATAATTCTTTTCCTATATATATATATATATATATATATATATATATATATATATATATATATAGTCTCAGAAGTTTCTCAACCATTAAAACTATATAAAAAAAACAAAAAACAAACAAACTTATAGTCCCAAGTCTTCCAGTGGAAAATCACTCATGTAAGTCAATTTATTTTTTACAGTTATTATATTAGTTTGTTTCTAACACTATTTAAGGATCATCAGTTGTTTACCATGAAAAACTGTTTCGGGAATTTAAAAACAAGACAGTATTTAATTTCATGGCTTCCCAGCAGAGTTGATCAGACCCCACTTCCCTTAAAAGACAAAAACATAAACGTTCCTTATACTAAATCTACGTCTTGTTTCATATAAATGTTTTGCTAACTTATATTAGTTATTTAAGACACACAAAAAAAAAAAAATAATTTTTTTTACCTGTGCTGTTCGTCTGTCTAATAAAATTTATCCGTTACTTACAAAAATGTTGCTGCATTTTAAAGTGTTTGGCCGATATGCATTTGTATTGATTCCATAAACATGTATATATGGCTGTCGATAAGCAGGAGACGAGAAGAACGTTACATTGTTGAACTTGAAGTGCTCATGGCACAATACGATCTGAATACAAGCCATCTTATCCTATGTGAAGTTACTACTCCCATATACTCCTTAGAAAACCCCCATAATTTAGAAGTAGATGGAACGAAACTCTATTCCCGGAAATTTCGTTTGAAGTTAGGCAAATGTAGGTAGTAAGATGAGATTTTGTACTTGAATGGCTTATAAGGACGGACCAGAAGAGTGAAGATCAGTGTAGCATCTTCTATGGAAATAATTATCGAGTTTTCAGCGATAAACGCGTAGATTGAAGTGGACGCATCTTCAGCCCTTTTGAAGCGAGTGAAAATAGAAGAGAAGACGTTTTTTTTTAAGAAAGTTATCTTTATAATTCTACTCCACCTTCCCCTTCCTTTATCCGGATTGCGACGAAATATGATAGGAACTTTTATGGGAATCAAACTTCGGCGAGTTCAGGAGGTTTAATGTAGATTCATTTTTTTTTTTTAAATAACATAATTTTAATTTTTTTTTAAATAACATAATTCTGATTTTTTTTTTCAAACAAAGATTCAAACGTCTGTTATGAGGATGATAGTTTTTAAATCTGTCTGTAAGCTGATGTCGACTGCTTACAGGGGGGTCTCTCTCCATCGCAATGCCCTCAACGGTCAGATCTGTGTAATCAAGGCGACTCGAGCGGAAGCCACACACACACACACACATATATATATATATATATATATATATATATATATGTATTAGTATTTCATGTATCCACATGACATTTTATAAAGAGATATAATTTTTTATGTATCAATTTTCTCAGTATTTACTTCAATAGTGCTTGATACGTAAGTAGAGCTAGGTAGTAAGCTATGAATATATATATATATATATATATATATATATATATATATATATATATATATATATATATATATATTAGTACTTCATGTATCCACATAAAATATTATAAGGAGATATAATTTTTTATGTGTCAGTTTTCAGTATTTACTTCAACAGTGCTCGATACGTAAGTAGAGCTAGGTAGTAAGCAATTAAAATATATATGGCAATTAGCCTGACGATTCCCCCCGGGGATGAAACACGGGAGCCTCTGTGTAGCTTGATTGCCATATATATTTTCATTGCTTACTATATATATATATATATATATATATATATATATATATATA
>OY744543.1:8627700-8632700 GCA_963556195.1 Sepiola atlantica | reverse complement strand
TGGGACAGGGGCTGAAACTTGGTGGATAGTGAAGGACCTATCAAGTTGACAACTCTTTTATGGACCTTGTTTAAGAGGGAGAGACTAGCGGATGATGCACCGGCCCAGATGTGTTTGTAAGGATATTCTTTTTTTGTTATTCATTATAATCATCACTTATTTCTGATCACACCACATTGGCATGCACGCGCATCTCCGACCAAGTGTGTCACAAATCTATTCCACCCAATACCCGTAACGTATTAATGTTATTCTGCTATTAAATAAAAGATGTGAGCACTATTTACCTTCTATCAACTGCAGTAAAGTTAGACAAGAATCACTTTTTA
The DNA here is from genome assembly GCA_963556195.1 of Sepiola atlantica. NCBI lineage: Eukaryota > Metazoa > Mollusca > Cephalopoda > Sepiida > Sepiolidae > Sepiola > Sepiola atlantica. The sequence goes on along the minus strand of OY744543.1, from coordinate 8,632,371 downwards.
CGTGCGGAAAAAGGCAGCTCCCTCGTGGAGGCATTCTGGCTGGCGAAAAAGAAGTCGTCGGAATTCTCCGGTTATGACACATTAAGCAACTGACAATAAACTATCCCTATCCGAAAGAGTAAGTAATGCCCGAGAGGCTGTACCTCCTATGACCAACAAAAAAGGGTCTGGTGGTCCAAGACAAAACCTAGATTGCCAGAATTAGCCAATGGGAACTTCGGCTGGTAAGATAACTGGCTGGAATAAGAAACGGTATCATTTTAATCAACGAGGATGCATCGCTTCTTTACGTTAGACCAATACATTGTTTCTATGTTATCTGTATATTCATTAAGTTGATAAGATTTACCAGAAACAGATTCAAATTGATATGGAACCTTTCATTAATAACCTTATTAAGAAGTTCCTACACTGAAGATTGCGTTAGCATGAAACATCGATGTCTGTAGGTATTTAAATAGTTAATATTTATTTATAAAATATTATTGTTTATCAGCCCCCTCCCACAAAGGCTGGGCACTCTCGAGTAACTTTAATAACAAGCAGTGCAAATAGCTATATGCACGATCCGAACGCCGTTTCGTAGATCACTCTATACTGCTTGGTACATAGCCGCCGATTCGCCATTTACATTTAAAATTAATCTATATTTACTAACTAATTGGCTATGGCCGATGGATAAGATCCTTGACTACGAATCAGTGGCGATTTGTGATCGGGGTTCGCGCCCACCGACCGTCGAGAATTAGTTCCTACACTGAAGATTGCGTGTTCCTACACTAAAGATGTAGGTATTTAAATAATTAATATTTATTTATAAAATATTATTGTATATATATACACACACACACACACACATATATATATATATATATATATATATAACGGCTAAAAAGCGACAATATTTATTAATCATGATGAATTGAGAATGAAAAAAAAAAGATTCAATCAAATAGAAACAACATTAAGCTCGTTGTTTCTATTTTGAACCTTTTTTTCATCTTTATTATATTTTTTTACACGATACCTCGATATTTGGCTCTGTTGAGCGAGGTACGAAACCGGTCAGCTGTCCTTTCATATTTTTAATTTTTTAATTCTTAATTCATCATGATTAATAACTATTGCTGCTTTTTAGCCATTATAAAGTTTTGTACTACAGAGAATATATATATATATATATATATATATATATATATATATATATATATATATATATATATACATATATATATATATATATATATAGAGAGAGAGAGATAGAGATAGATAGATAGATAGATATAGATAGATAGATAGATAGATATGTGAGTAGAGAGATAGTGAGAGATAGATAGATAGATAGATAGATGGATAGATATAGATAGATATGTGAGTAGATATATATATATATATATATATATATATATATATATATATATATAGATAGATAGATAGATAGACCTGTGAGTAGAGAGAGATATAGATAGATAGATAGATCTGTGAGTAGAGAGAGAGAGAGAGAGAGAGAGAGAGATAGATACATAGATCGGTGAGTAGAGAGAGAGAGAGAGAGAGAGAGAGAGAGAGAGAGAGAGAGAGAGAGAGAGAGAGAGAGAGAACTATTTAACGACCACCGACCGAGCTCGTACAACAGTATCACTCATTAGCGTATTAACTTCTTTCAAAAAATGACTTTATTAATTCGTGTTTCCTATGAGAATGAATAGATCTAATTTCCCTCTTTATTCACCTGGTGAGATGAATTGACAGAGGAACAGTTTGCAAGTGGATCCAACGTCTAGCTTCCGTAATGAACACTAATTGATTATCTAATTCACTCCGATATTTAATATTCGCAGGACCACCAAGCATTTCCTAATCTATTACATAACAAAATATTACCGGTAATCCATAAAAACATGTATTTAATCTAATATATAAAGTAAAGCAGAGCCTGTGGACGAGTGGTTATAGCACTTGTCTTTGGGCTGGACGACCCGGGTTCGATCTCACTCACGGCATGCGAATTTTCGGGTCTGAAAACTCCCTCTGTCCACCCAGCAGTAAATGGGTACTTGACTAAAACTCAGGGAAGGTTCAAGGCAGCGGAAGGAGAGGGATGGGCTCCGCCTTCCGTATTAACAAATTACCGCAGCTACGGCCATGAGCAGTGTGCGATGTCGGCAACGACACTCGTGCGCGGCTATGCATCCATTACCTTTTTTTTTATAAAGTAAAGCAAGTCTGTTTCTCACAACTATGAATGGAGTTTTAACGTACCATCTCAAGTATTATGATAACATCTTACAATCGATATTTGATGTTTTTTCCATCCCACTACCACTGCAAAATAAATATTTAATTCTGCTTAAATATAAACACCACATGTTCTGCTTAAATATAAACACCACATGTTCTGCTTAAATATAAACATCACATTTTCTGCTTAAATATAAACATCATATTTTCTAATATATAGCAACGTAAGTATGTTTCTCGTTTTATGTGCATTATACAATAGCTCATACATATAAATATTTAATGCTCTTTAAATATAAGCATAGGGTTCTCTCTGGAGTATATTCTTAAAACAAAGTGTAGTTCCAATCAATTTCATCGATTACATGATTTATCCGGACCGGTATTTTATATTCTGCTTAATAATATTATAGAAGATGGAGGAGGATTCCCCCTCAAAAGATTCGCACAAAGAAATAATTGATGTATTACTTTAAAATCTAATGCAAACCATTATTAAAGAAAAGTACATCATTTTGTATATACAATATACTCACATAACGTGATATTTCTCTCGTATCTGCGAATTTCAAAAATAAAGAAGATAATAGGATTGCACAGAATATCGTATGTTTATAACAGGGCGCAGTGAATAGACAAGTGTTAGGATTAGGGTTAGTGAATAGGCAAGTGTTAGGGTTAGGGTTAGGGTTAGTGAATAGGCAAGTGTTAGGGTTAGGGTTAGTGAATAGGCAAGTGTTAGGGTTAGGGTTAGTGAATAGACAAGTGTTAGGGTTAGGGTAAGGGTTAGTGAATAGGCAAGTGTTAGGGTTAGGGTTAGGGTTAGTGAATAGGCAAGTGTTAGGGTTAGGGTTAATGAATAGGCAAGTGTTAGGGTAAGGGTTAGTGAATAGGCAAGTGTTAGGGTTAGGGTTAGGGTTAGTGAATAGGAAAGTGTTAGGGTTAGGGTTAGGGTTAGTGAATAGGCAAGTGTTAGGGTTAGGGTTAGGGTTAGTGAATAGGAAAGTGTTAGGGTTAGGGTTAGTGAATAGGCAAGTGTTAGGGTTAGGGTTAGTGAATAGACAAGTGTTAGGGTTAGGGTTAGGGTTAGTGAATAGGCAAGTGTTAGGGTTAGGGTTAGGGTTAGTGAATAGGCAAGTGTTAGGGTTAGGGTTAGGGTTAGTGAATAGGCAAGTGTTAGGGTTAGGGTTAGGGTTAGTGAATAGGCAAGTGTTAGGGTTAGGGTTAGTGAATAGGCAAGTGTTAGGGTTAGGGTTAATGAATAGACAAGTGTTAGGGTTAGGGTTAGGGTTAGTGAATAGGCAAGTGTTAGGGTTAGGGTTAGGGTTAGTGAATAGGCAAGTGTTAGGGTTAGGGTTAGGGTTAGTGAATAGGAAAGTGTTAGGGTTAGGGTTAGTGAATAGACAAGTGTTAGGGTTAGGGTTAGTGAATAGGCAAGTGTTAGGGTTAGGGTTAGGGTTAGTGAATAGGCAAGTGTTAGGGTTAGGGTTAGGGTTAGTGAATAGGCAAGTGTTAGGGTTAGGGTTAGTGAATAGGCAAGTGTTAGGGTTAGGGTTAATGAATAGGCAAGTGTTAGGGTTAGGGTTAGGGTAGTGAATAGGCAAATGTTAGGGTTAGGGTTAGGGTTAGTCAATAGGCAAGTGTTAGGGTTAGGGTTAGTGAATAGACAAGTGTTAGGGTTACGGTTAGTGAATAGACAAGTGTTAGGGTTAGGGTTAGTGAATAGACAAGTGTTAGGGTTAGGGTAAGGGTTAGTGAATAGACAAGTGTTAGGGTTAGGGTTAGTGAATAGGCAAGTGTTAGGGTTAGGGTTAGTGAATAGGCAAGTGTTTAAAAGTGAAATACAACTCATAGAGAACAATTAAAACGAATTAATTAAACATATAAAGTTAATTATAATTTAAAAATAAGTGATACTGACCAGATTATAACCAATGAGTGAAGACGCGAATGGATCGCCTCAACCAATCGGCAACGACGACACTTAATATTGCTGTGGACTGATCCGGATTCACCCATGGTGACAGGATGGATTCGTCAGGTCACTGTAATGTCGACACCTTTGCCCTTACCAAGGAGAAACGCTTAGCACATCTGAGTAGACTAGGTAATGGTGACCAACTTATTGTAATTAAGTATTCCTAAAACAATTCCTATTCCTTTCCATTCCCGTCTTGGGTTTCTTATTTATTTATTTATTTATTTATTTTTTTACTATGTAACAAATATTGATGACGTCTGTATTGATATTATATTCCGGTGAGGTTTGGTTTCTCGAACTTCACAGACGCAGATGGTAACAGTGCATATAATTTCACTATTACACATTCAGTTTTCACAAAGCGTGAAGACAAGCAAGCCTCACTTCTCGACCTATTCTTTATAACACAACCCGTGGATTGTGTGATGTTACTTGAAACGACGAGATAT
>OY744543.1:8612700-8622700 GCA_963556195.1 Sepiola atlantica | reverse complement strand
TATTAATCTTATAGTTTAATTTTTCACCGAATGAGTCAGTGTAACATATTTGTTTCTTTATTTTTTTTTATTTGTGATTGAATAATAAAAAAATATCTACCAATATTTCTTTGCAAATAGATGAAGGACACTTAGAGGACTCTTTATGATATTTATAGGCGATTACAAAACAGATATTCATCTTTGATTGTCATCGGGAAATTTGTATTTTGAGAATCTGCTTAATTTTCTTAATAAAAATAAACCAAGGGTTTAACTCTCATGAAAATCAGCTGTATAGTCATGTATAGTCATGTACAGTCGTGTACAACTGTGTATTTACATGTGTATGTATATTTGTTGAGAAATTACAAATAAGGATTCCTCTTTATTACTTTTGGAACCATGCGTTTTTGGCGTTGTTGTTCTGAAATAATGTAGAAGTGTTGTTAAATTCTTGTTGTTTTTTGTAATGTGTGCTGCTGAAGACATATATTATGCAATAAATGTCTTAGTGATGTCAATTTCTGGAACAGATATACTCCTAATGCTCCTTCGGTTACCATCTTCATAACCCTAACCCTAACCCTAACCTTCATAAGAAATAATATAACCTGGCAGTCTGGGTCAACTGCTTCTTTTGGATGTCTCCATAAGTAAATACTCGACCGGTACGGTGGCTAAGCAATTAACGAAGCGGACTGAGAACCTGGCTGTGCCGGGTTCTAATCCAGTTCGTTCCGCATAAACACTTTCATCAAAACCCACACCTGACATTGTGTAACCTTCTGGAGAGGAGGTAAACAAAATTCTCGCTCGGTAATAAACAAAAGAACGATTCACTCGAGAATATAACACCATTTTGTTTTTCAAGGGCAAAATCCGTGCGTTTTGTACTCTATTCTGAACGCTTTGCCAAGTTTATTTTTTAAAGTAGTGTTATTGTATCGCCCCCCCCCCCACTTCGTGAGATCCAGGTTTTTGCAGCGAACAATTTATTTTGTAGAACTTCAATTCTTTTGGGAGCTGAAATTTTGAAATCCTTTCATACAATTCGCGAAATAGGACTTGAACATGTTGGTTGCATTCCGGACTTAGTTTCGACGAAGAAGATTTCCCTCTACCTGAAAGATTTCCCTCTACCTGAAAGATTTCCTTATACCTGAAAGATTTCCCTCTACCTGAAAAATTTCCTTCTACCTGAAAGATTTCCTTCTACCTGAAAGATTTCCCTCTACCTGAAAGATTTCCTTCTACCTGAAAGATTTCCCTCTACCTGAAAGATTTTCTTTCTACCTGAAAGATTCCCCTCTACCTGAAAGATTTCCCTCTACCTGAAAGATTTCCCTCTACCTGAAAGATTTCCCTCTACCTGAAAGATTTGCCTCTACCTAAAAGATTTCCTTCTACCTGAAAGACTTCCCTCTACCTGAAAGATTTCCTTCTACCTGAAAGATTTCCCTCTACCTGAAAGATTTCCTTCTACCTGAGAGATTTCCTTCTACCTAAAAGATTTCCCTCTACCTGAAAGATTTCCTTCTACCCGAAAGATTACCTTCTACCTGAAAGATTTCCCTCTACCTGAAAGATTTCCCTCTACCTGAAAGATTTCCTTATACCTGAAAGATTTCCCTCTACCTGAAAAATTTCCTTCTACCTGAAAGATTTCCTTCTACCTGAAAGATTTCCTTCTACCTGAAAGATTTCCCTCTACCTGAAAAATTTCCTTCTACCTGAAAGATTTCCCTCTACCTGAAAGATTTCCTTCTACCTGAAAGATTTCCCTCTACCTGAAAGATTTCCTTCTACCTGAAAAATTACCTTCTTTCCTGAAAGATTTCCTTCTACCTGAAAGATTTCCTTCTACCTGAAAGATTTCCTTCTACCTGAAAGATTTCCTTCTACCTGAAAGATTTCCCTCTACCTGAAAGATTTCCTTCTACCTGAAAAATTACCTTCTTTCCTGAAAGATTTCCTTCTACCTGAAAATTTTCCTTCTACCTGAAAGATTTCCTTCTACCTGAAAGATTTCCCTCTACCTAAAAGATTTCCTTCTACCTGAAAGATTTGCCTCTACCTAAAAGATTTCCTTCTACCTGAAAGATTTGCCTCTACCTGAAAGATTTCCTTCTACCTGAAAGATTTCCTTCTACCTGAAAGATTTCCATCTACCTGAAAAATTTCATTCTACCTGAAAGATTTGCCTCTACCTGAAAGATTTCCTTCTACCTGAAAGATTTGCCTCTACCTGAAAGATTTCCATCTACCTGAAAGATTTCCTTCTACCTGAAAGATTTCCCTCTACCTGAAAGATTTCCTTCGACCTGAAAGATTTCCCTCTACCTGAAAGATTTCCTTCTACCTGAAAGATTTCCTTCTACCTGAAAGATTTCCCTCTACTTGAAAGATTTCCTTCTACCTGAACGGTTTCCCTCTACCTGAAAGATTTCCTTCTACCTGAAAGATTTCCTTCTACCTGAAAGATTTCCCTCTACCTGAAAGATTTCCCTCTACCTGAAAGATTTCCCTCTACCTGAAAGATTTCCCTCTACCTGAAAAATTTCATTCTACCTGAAAGATTTGCCTCTACCTGAAAGATTTCCTTCTACCTGAAAGATTTGCCTCTACCTGAAAGATTTCCATCTACCTGAAAGATTTCCTTCTACCTGAAAGATTTCCCTCTACCTGAAAGATTTCCCTCTACCTGAAAGATTTCCCTCTACCTGAAAAATTTCATTCTACCTGAAAGATTTGCCTCTACCTGAAAGATTTCCTTCTACCTGAAAGATTTGCCTCTACCTGAAAGATTTCCATCTACCTGAAAGATTTCCTTCGACCTGAAAGATTTCCTTCTACCTGACAGATTTCCCTCTACCTGAAAGATTTCCCTCTACCTGGAAGATTTCCCTCTACCTGAAAGATTTCCCTCTACCTGAAAGATTTCCCTCTACCTGAAAAATGTCATTCTACCTGAAAGATTTGCCTCTACCTGAAAGATTTCCTTCTAGGTGAAAGATTTGCCTCTACCTGAAAGATTTCCATCTACCTGAAAGATTTCCTTCTACCTGAAAGATTTCCCTCTACCTGAAAGATTTCCTCTGACCTGAAAGATTTCCCTCTACCTGAAAGATTTCATTCTACCTGAAAGATTTCCTTCTACCTGAAAGATTTCCCTCTACTTGAAAGATTTCCTTCTACCTGAACGGTTTCCCTCTACCTGAAAGATTTCCTTCTACCTGAAAGATTTCCTTCTACCTGAAAGATTTCCCTCTACCTGAAAGATTTTCCTCTACCTGAAAGATTTCCCTCTACCTGCAAGATTTCCTTATACATGAAAGATTTCCCTCTACCTGAAAGATTTCCCTCGACCTGAAAGATTTCCTTCTACCTGAAAGATTTCCCTCTACCTGAAAGATTTCTTTGTACCTGAAAGATTTCCCTCTACCTGAAAGATTTCCTTCTACCTGAAAGATTTCCCTCTACCTGAAAGATTTCCTTCTACCTGAAAGATTTGCCTCTACCTGAAAGATTTCCTTCTACCTGAAAGATTTGCCTCTACCTGAAAGATTTCCTTCTACCTGAAAGATTTCCTTCTACCTGAAAGATTTCCCTCTACCTAAAAGATGTCCTTCCACCTGAAGGATTTCCTTCTACCTGAAAGATTTGCCTCTACCTGAAAGATTTCCTTCTACCTGAAAGATTTCCTTCTACCTGAAAGATTTCCATCTACCTGAAAAATTTCATTCTACCTGAAAGATTTTCCTCTACCTGAAAGATTTCCTTCTACCTGAAAAATTTGCCTCTACCTAAAAGATTTCCTTCTACCTGAAAGATTTCCTTCTACCTGAAAGATTTCCCTCTACCTGAAAGATTTCCTTCTACCTGAAAGATTTATCTCTACCTGAAAGATTTCCTTCTACCTAAAAGATTTCCCTCTACCTGAAAGATTTCCTTCTACCTGAAAGATTTCCCTCTACCTGAAAGATTTCCTTATACCTGAAAGATTTCCCTCTACCTGAATAATTTCCTTCTACCTGAAAGATTTCCTTCTACCTTAAAGATTTCCCTCTACCTGAAAGATTTCCCTCTACCTGAAAGATTTCCCTCTACCTGAAAGATTTCCCTCTACCTGAAAGATTTGTCTCTACCTAAAAGATTTCCTTCTACCATAAAGATTTCCCTCTACCTGAAAGATTTCCCTCTACCTGAAAGATTTCCTTCTACCTGAAAGATTTCCTTCTACCTGAAAGATTTCCTTCTACCTGAAAAATTTGCCTCTACCTAAAAGATTTCCTTCTACCTGAAAGATTTCCTTCTACATGAAAGATTTGCCTCTACCTGAAAGATTTCCTTCTACCTGAAAGATTTCCCTCTACCTGAAAGATTTCCTTCTACCTGAAAGATTTCCTTCTACCTGAAAGATTTCCTTCTACCTGAAAAATTTGCCTCTACCTTAACGATTTCCTTCTACCTGAAAGATTTCCTTCTACCTGAAAGATTTCCCTCTACCTGAAAGATTTCCTTCTACCTGAAAGATTTATCTCTACCTGAAAGATTTCCTTCTACCTGAAAGATTTCCCTCTACCTGAAAGATTTCCTTCTACCTGAAAGATTTCCCTCTACCTGAAAGATTTCCTTATATCTGAAAAATTTGCCTCTACCAAAAAGATTTCCTTCTACCTGAAAGATTTCCTTCTACCTGAAAGATTTCCCTCTACCTGAAAGATTTTCCTCTACCTGAAAGATTTCCCTCTACCTAAAAGATTTCTTTCTACCTGAAAGATTTCCCTCTACCTGAAAGATTTCCTTCTACCTGAAAGATTTCCCTCTACCTGAAAGATTTCCTTATACCTGAAAGATTTCCTTCTACCTGAAAGATTTCCCTCTACTTGAAAGATGTCCTTCTACCTGAACGGTTTCCCTCTACCTGAAAGATTTCCTTCTACCTGAAAGATTTCCTTCTACCTGAAAGATTTCCCTCTACCTGAAAGATTTTCCTCTACCTGAAAGATTTCTCTCTACCTGAAAGATTTCCTTCTACATGAAAGATTTCCCTCTACCTGAAAGATTTCCCTCTACCTGAAAGATTTCCTTCTACCTGAAAGATTTCCCTCTACCTGAAAGATTTCTTTCTACCTGAAAGATTTCCCTCTACCTGAAAGATTTCCCTCTACCTGAAAGATTTCCTTCTACCTGAAAGATTTCCTTCTACCTGAAAGATTTCCTTCTACCTGAAAAATTTGCCTCTACCTAAAAGATTTCCTTCTACCTGAAAGATTTCCTTCTACCTGAAAGATTTTCCTCTACCTGAAAGATTTTCTTTCTACCTGAAGGATTTTCTTCTACCTGAAAGATTTCCCTCTACCTGAAAGATTTCCTTCTACCTAAAAAATTTCCCTCTACCTGAAAGATTTCCTTCTACCTGAAAGATTTCCTTCTACCTGAAAGATTTCCCTCTACCTGAAAGATTTCCTTCTACCTGAAAGATTTCCCTCTACCTGAAAGATTTCCCTCTACCTGAAAGGCGGTAATTACTTTCCAGACGGGATTGAAAGAAGTCGGTGGCAGGGAATGAAATTAATGTGGATGGCTGTTAGTGAAAAAGTGGAGGGGTGGGGGTGAATGTAATTAATGTGGATGGCTGTGAGTAAAAAGTGGAGGGTGGGAGTGAATGAAATTAATGCGGATGGCTGTGAGTGATAAAGTGGAGGGGTTGGGGTGAATAAAATTAATGTGGATAGCTGTGAGTGAAAGAGTGGAGGGGTGGAGAAAGAGGAGGAGAGGGGAGGGGGGGGCGTCTGTGTTTTTGGTGTGTAGGTAGTGTCATAGTTTTGGAAAAGATTTGAAGAAATGAAGGTGATTTCACAGCCATCCACATTAATTTCATTCCCTGCCACTGACTTCACTCAGCCCAGACTTCGGTTCTGCGCACCCAGTAGTGGCTCTACTTCTTCTTATCAACCCATCATGTCAACCCAATATTTTCATGTACTTGCATGAAAATTTTCTTAAAGTTATCATCCTGAGAAAGTCTTACAAATAAAGACGAAACGTTGATGAATACACAAAAAAACATCTGTTGGTCTTTCCTTTGTCATTTCCCATTACGTCGGATTACCCTCATCCTTTCTTTCTCATATATATATATATATATATATATATATATATATATATATATATATATATATATATATATATCACTTCCACAACACTATCCTGAAGACTCACCCTACATCTCTCCGACACTAGCTCTATATGCCAACACCTAAAAAACATAATTGCACCCCTCCCAATATAGAAACATCCTTGTTAACAATACCAAAATGATACACCACGATACCAATATCAAAAAATTAAAAATACTCGAAGCCCTCTACATAAAAACTAAACATCCCACAATTAATAATCTCAATTATGGAACTAGTCGCAACATTTTAAAGTGTCTAACATAATAATTAACATTACCAAATTCTTTGCAATTAGGTAGTTATGCGTTTGAATTGTATGCACTTTCTTTAAGGTCATCAATTTTTTAACGGTTTAAACAGTCAAAGTTTTAAATCTCTCATATGTGTAGAACGCCATCGCGCTCTCATGTACATTTCAACTTTACAGACGCTTTTTCAAGTTATAAACTACTCGCCGCTATAATTCAAAAATGAGCACAACAGTAAAGTCATAATTTGTAAAGACACTAAAACTAATACCACCTGAAGATGATTTGACGATTCAAATCGAAAGTACTTGCAAAAAAGAAAAAAAGAATGGAACAAAAAACCCATGGATCATATTTACATCAATTTGACCGAAACATTAGATGGACAATTCGGAAAATTGAAAAAATAAAAAAAGTAGCATCAAACAAAACCACTCCGTGTTATTTAATAAATTTTTTGCCTATATATATATATATATATATATATATATATATATATATAGGCAAAAAATTTACATACGTACATAGATAATAAACAACAACAAATATTTTATATTTGTCGCTCCTCGTAAAATAAGTAGAGCACTCTAAATGGTAGTACAAACACAGCATGACGTCACTTGCTTTATATGCATCATTCCTTCTTTAATAGAAGTAGAATGCCTCGACATCAAGCCGCTTTTATATGTGTTAAATTATCATTGTTTATCGGCTATTCAAATATTGGGCGTGCGGTTAACGACGTTGGATGTAAGTTGAAAAATACTTGTAATCCAGGGTTTTGAATCGTACGACCAGTAGTGAATAGTCATATCTCTATGCTGATGAGTCCTGATTGAAAAGGGACGAAACGTATACGTACATAGATAATAAACAACAACAAATATTTTATATTTGTCGCTCCTCGTAAAATAAGTAGAGCACTCTAAATGGTAGTACAAACACAGCATGACGTCACTTGCTTTATATGCATCATTCCTTCTTTAATAGAAGTAGAATGCCTCGACATCAAGCCGCTTTTATATGTGTTAAATTATCATTGTTTATCGGCTATTCAAATATTGGGCGTGCGGTTAACGACGTTGGATGTAAGTTGAAAAATACTTGTAATCCAGGGTTTCGAATCGTACGACCAGTAGTGAATAGTCATATCTCTATGCTGATGAGTCCTGATTGAAAAGGGACGAAACGTATACGTACATAGATAATAAACAACAACAAATATTTTATATTTGTCGCTCCTCGTAAAATAAGTAGAGCACTCTAAATGGTAGTACAAACACAGCATGACGTCACTTGCTTTATATGCATCATTCCTTCTTTAATAGAAGTAGAATGCCTCGACATCAAGCCGCTTTTATATGTGTTAAATTATCATTGTTTATCGGCTATTCAAATATTGGGCGTGCGGTTAACGACGTTGGATGTAAGTTGAAAAATACTTGTAATCCAGGGTTTCGAATCGTACGACCAGTAGTGAATAGTCATATATCTATGCTGATGAGTCCTGATTGAAAAGGGACGAAACGTATACGTACATAGATAATAAACAACAACAAATATTTTATATTTGTCGCTCCTCGTAAAATAAGTAGAGCACTCTAAATGGTAGTACAAACACAGCATGACGTCACTTGCTTTATATGCATCATTCCTTCTTTAATAGAAGTAGAATGCCTCGACATCAAGCCGCTTTTATATGTGTTAAATTATCATTGTTTATCGGCTATTCAAATATTGGGCGTGCGGTTAACGACGTTGGATGTAAGTTGAAAAATACTTGTAATCCAGGGTTTCGAATCGTACGACCAGTAGTGAATAGTCATATCTCTATGCTGATGAGTCCTGATTGAAAAGGGACGAAACGTATACGTACATAGATAATAAACAACAACAAATATTTTATATATATATATTTATATATATATATATATATATATATATATATATATATATATATATATATGGGAATAGAAGGATGAAGGTAATCCGACGTGATGGTAAAATGAAAAAGGAAAACCAAAAACTGGATGTTTTTTTATGTGTACATCAACGTTTCGTCTTTATTTATAAGACTTCATCAGGATGATGATATAGGGAAAAGATATCATGCAAGCACGGATACATGTAGGGTAGACATGTTGGGAAGAAAAATAAAATAAAATGAAAAATAATGGCAGCGTCTAGCTGGACGTCCGTACTGGTTAGAGAATGAAAAATGAGTGGGAGAAAAAAGGGGAAGGGTGGAGGGAGCAAGGACTACTGTGGCTGGCGATGAGAGAAAGAGGTGGGGGATGAGCAGGGGTAAAATGGATGGCAGAGAGAGATTGGAGGAAAAGGGGGAGGGGGTGTTTGACCAGATGGCTGTGGTCGAGATTGAAGAGTGAGTTGGAATGTTTGTGTGTGTGGGGTGTATGCAGGGAAATGGGGATGGGTAGAGAGGGAGGGGGGGCTGTGATTTTGGTGGATGGGCGAAAGTTATAGTCTTAGAGAGCGTTTGAAGAAAATGAGGGAATTTAAGAAAAGGTATGGGAGAAAATGGATGAGAGGGGGAAGAGGGGGGATTTGTCGTGATAGGGTGTGAAATATTTGAAATATTTGGAAAATGATAGCAATGAGTGAGGGATTGGAGTGGGTGGGGGAGGGGGGTGATTGAAAGGGTGGGTGAGGAATATATTTGAAATATTTGGAACATGAGAAAGTTTATTTGGACAGTAGTATTAAAAATGTGAGGGAAAAAATGAGGAAAAAATAAGAGAAGATTCAGGGAGAAAAGGGAAGGGTGTGGGTGAATGGAAGAGTGTCATAAGGTTAGAGATGAAAATAAAAGTTAGCCATGATCAGGCAAAAGACTTTGTTCTGTGAGGATGATCTTGCTTATTAAGGGTGATAGGTTAAAGAAACCATTTCGCTGCTTGATAGTAGTGGAGGATGTGATGAGTGCAGTTTCCAATAATCTTCGCCGAGATTTGTTGTGGATGTGTTTAGTGATTTTGGCTTGTTCAAATTTGAATGCATGACCATATTCTAGACCACAGCCATCTGGTCAAACACCCCCTCCCCCTTTTCCTCCAATCTCTCTCTGCCATCCATTTTACCCCTGCTCATCCCCCACCTCTTTCTCTCATCGCCAGCCACAGTAGTCCTTGCTCCCTCCACCCTTCCCCTTTTTTCTCCCACTCATTTTTCATTCTCTAACCAGTACGGACGTCCAGCTAGACGCTGCCATTATTTTTCATTTTATTTTATTTTTCTTCCCAACATGTCTACCCTACATGTATCCGTGCTTGCATGATATCTTTTCCCTATATCATCATCCTGATGAAGTCTTATAAATAAAGACGAAACGTTGATGTACACATAAAAAAACATCCAGTTTTTGGTTTTCCTTTTTCATTTTACCATATATATATATATATGCATTATTCTCCAGACAGAATGCATCTCCCTTCTAATGGCTTTTATATTATAACAGATTAATGGTTTTCTTTTTTTTTGTAGTGTGGTTCTCTTAAAGTATACTTTTAATCTAATACTTATGTATATATATATATATATATATATATATATATATATATATATATA
>OY744543.1:8585200-8607700 GCA_963556195.1 Sepiola atlantica | reverse complement strand
CAGCAATAAATGATACAGTTGGTTTTAGATACAGCAATAGACAATAAAGTTGGTTTTAGGTACAACAATAGACAATAATGTTGGTTTTAGGTACAGTAATTGACAATAAAGTCGATTTTAAGTACAGTAATAAACAATAAAGTTGGTTTTAGGTACAACAATACACAATAAAGTTGGTTTTAGGTACATCAATAGACAATAAAGTTGGTTTTAGGTACAGTAATAGACAATAAAGTTAGTTTTAGGTACAGTAATAAACAATAAAGTTGGTTTTAGATACAGCAATAGACAATATAATTAGTTTTAAGTACAGCAGTAAAAAATACAGTTGGTTTTATGTACAGCAATTGAAAATCAAGTTGGTTTTAGGTAAGTAATAAACAATAAACTTGGTTTTAGATACAGCAATAAACAATAAAGTACGTTTTAAGTACAGTAATAAACAATTAAGTTGGTTTTAAGTACAGTAATAAACAATAAAGATGGTTTTAGGTACATCAATAAACAATAAAGTTGGTTTTAGTCACAGTAATAGACAATAAAGTTGCTTGTAGGCACAGCAATAGACAATAAAGTTGGTTTTAAGTATAGCAATAGACAATAAAATGGTTTTAGGTACAGCAATAAACAATACACTTGGTTTTAGATACAGCAATAGACCATAAAGTATCTTGTAGGCACAGCAATAGACAATAAAGTTGGTTTTAAGTATAGCAATAGACAATAAAGTTGGTTTTAAGTATAGCAATAGACAATAAAATGGTTTTAGGTACAGCAATAAACAATACACTTGGTTTTAGATACAGCAATAGACAATAAAGTATCTTGTAGGCACAGCAATAGACAATAAAGTTGGTTTTAAGTATAGCAATAGACAATAAAGTTGGTTTTAAGTATAGCAATAGACAATAAAATGGTTTTAGGTACAGCAATAAACAATACAGTTGGTTTTAGATACAGCAATAGACCATAAAGTATCTTGTAGGCACAGCAATAGACAATAAAGTTGGTTTTAAGTATAGCAATAGACAATAAAGTTGGTTTTAAGTATAGCAATAGACAATAAAGTTGGTTTTAAGTATAGCAATAGACAATAAAATGGTTTTAGGTACAGCAATAAACAATACACTTGGTTTTAGATACAGCAATAGACCATAAAGTATCTTGTAGGCACAGCAATAGACAATAAAGTTGGTTTTAAGTATAGCAATAGACAATAAAGTTGGTTTTAAGTATAGCAATAGACAATAAAATGGTTTTAGGTACAGCAATAAACAATACACTTGGTTTTAGATACAGCAATAGACCATAAAGTATCTTGTAGGCACAGCAATAGACAATAAAGTTGGTTTTAAGTATAGCAATAGACAATAAAGTTGGTTTTAAGTATAGCAATAGACAATAAAATGGTTTTAGGTACAGCAATAGACAATCATTTCTCTTTTGTTGTTTGAGCTAAGTTCTCTGTTGCAAGAGTAACATCTCTTTATCAATTGACCAACTTTGCTATTAAAATCATCCATTTTATATATGATTTCTTCTGGGAATTTTATCTACGTATAATAGATAAAATCTGATTGTACATTTACATAACTAAGTGTGTGGATGTTGCATAAATATTAGCTTCGAGTTTAATCACTTTATTTGCAGAATCGCCAGTCAATCGCATATTTATTTCTTTATTTTTATTTGTAATTTTTACTTTCATTCACACCAAAATATAGTGGAGCCGAAACGTAAGGGCTATTACAGGCTGGATTTACACGGACATTCTCAGTGGAGAGTTCTGAAGCAAGATATTTGTTCATATTACATTTAAATTATTATTAAACTGGAGAAGTGTTTATGATAAAGCATTTTATTGATTTCTTTTCAACATACTTGAGCACAATATATAAATATATATATATATATATATTTATATATATATATATATATATATATATATATATATATATATATATATATATATATACATATATATAGTCTAAAGAAGCTGTGAGTTATTTTAAACAAAAAGATAAACAATGGAAAATGCAGTTTAAATTCCCACAGAGACTAACTAAATCCAAAATAGTGCAGACTTAACATTCGTTGGAAAATTCATAAATAAAATATATAATAGTAAGTAAATAAAATAAAAAGGGGGATTAAGTATCTAACAGCGAAACAAAAACAGGAGACCTTAACGTAAGCATCTAATATTAACACGAGGATCATCAGCTGTTTATATATATATATATATATATATATATATATATATATATATATATATATATATATATATATATATATATATATGGTCTAAAGAAGCTTTGAGTCATATTAAACAAAGAAAGAAAATACAGTTTAAATTCCCAGAGAAACTAACGAAATCTAAGATATGGCAGACTCAGCACTTGCATAAGCCGACCCACCGTTGGAAAATTCATAAATAAAAAAAGGGATTCAAGTATCTAACAGTGAAACAAAAACAAGGGACCTTAACTCAGGCTTAAAATATTAAAACGGGATCATCAGCTGTTTATCATGTAACTGTTTCGGGAGTACATAAAGAAATAGGTACATAAAAAATTAGACTAAAAGTATACTTTTAGAGAATTGGACTTACAGTGAAATGATTAAAGCTCAATATACGAGATAGTACAATTATCCAGCTAAATTTATGTGTAAACTTTATTGCATGATCTAATAGCGTTATAAGAATTCAACGTAACAACTAGTTGTGTACGATCGTTTCGGAGACGATATATCATTATTAATATCTGTTTTCGTCATTAGTACAGTGTTTAGACACCAATTTAAAAGTTAACAGGCAGAATCAGGGATATAGGGTTTAATACCCCTAATTATAGAGTAAATTAGAAATAATGAGGGGAACAGAGGTTTAGATACATCAAATCGGTATAGATCGTGTAAAAAACAATACTTAAGGATTCAAAGTGGAGGAAAAGATGTAAAAATAAGCGCGAGGATAAACACACTACAAGAAAGAAGAAAACCATTAATCTGTTATTATATACAACATAAAAAACATTAGAAGAGAGATGCATTCTGTCTGGAGAATAATGCATATATATATTTATGTAATTAGGCAGCATTCCTTCTCTTATGCATGTTTAGTTAAACAGTAGCGCGAGCTTCGGTTTATTTATTTTTTGATTCGTTTTTTCGATTCGTCGCACGACCGATTTGGTATTGTCGTCCATGTTGTATAAAAAAATCGCCATATTTTCGCGAACGTTTTCGACCGACGTCAGTCATCTTCAGGCAGATGAATGAGTATGCAAAATAAAAGATTGGTGAATTTAATGCCCTATCAGAGAATGTGTCTCTGCAAACAACACGTATATCGGCATGACTAGAACTAACATATCACGCCGACTAACTTGCCATCTCACCTCCCCTCAAAGTTCCATCTACCAACACTTGATAACACATAGCATCCCTAAAAATGAATTCAGGAATATTTTAACCAAGAACACAGCCATTTTTGGGATCTCATATTGCAGTATTCGTTTCCCCATAATGGAAGCGTTGTTTATTCAAGTAAATAAACCTAGTATCAACCATGCTCGTTATGAGGGGGGGGGCGAAGGTATGTAGAAGTGTTGTTGAAGTGGTATTGAAATGTTTTTTTAATGAATTCACCAATCTTTTATTTTGCATACTCATTCACCCGCCTGAAGATGACCGACGGAAGAAAGGGAACCGGAAGAAATGAAACCGGAAGAACTGAAACCGGAAGAAATGGAACCGGAAGAAATGAAACCGAAAGAAAGGGAACCGTAAGAAAGGGAACCGGAAGAAATGACACCGGTTAAAATGACACCGAAAGAAACGGCACCAGAAGAAATGAAACCGGAAGAAATGGAACCGGAAGAAATGACACCGGAAAAAATGACACCGAAAGAAATGACACCGGAAGAAATGACACCGGAAGAAATGGCACCGGAAGAAATGACACCGGTAGAAATGGCACCGGAAGAAATGGCACCGGAAGAAATGACACCGGAAGAAATGGCAAAGGAAGAAATGACACGGTACAGAAGTAAAAATTGAGCAAGTAAATTGGCACGAGTAGATAAATAGGAAAAATTGGCACAAGTTAAAAATATGGATGAAAATCTTAAAATGAGTTTTTCAAATTATCTTTAATCAAATTACGATGAAAAGATTAGAGAATCCAATAGTTATAAAGATTGGTCCGTGTAATGGTCGCGACTTCCACCCCAAAGTGTATTTGTACTTTCGCAAAAACATATTCACACAGTACACGGGTATTTACGGTAATCCGAAATTAAAAAAACAAAACAACAAACAACAAATCTATAACTAAATATTTAGAATTTCGACAAGAATCGGAATCGGTAATTGTATCGGAATTGGGAATTTTTAATAGAATCGATAATTGTATCGGAATCGGGAAAATTATGTGAATCGTCCCATCACTAGTTAAAATATTTTCGGTTGGTGAGCATATGGTGACGAGTAATGATGGCGTGCTGACGAATACAACTAAAATGGAACCACTTGGAGTCAGAATGGCGGTGACTCCAGACTCGCCAATCCTCCTAAATTGGGTCTTCATCATCGAATTCGCTTTCAGATCATACCCACCACAAATAGAAGACGTGGCAAACATCAAATAGTATGATTCTTTCTTATCTCAAACCTAAGAAGCAAAGAAACCGGTTTCAATTGCAAAACAAAAATCCCACTTTGCTTCTTGGCCTTTTGGCCAAGATCAAAGTGTAGTATATGTTCCGATGGATACTACACCGGTACCCTCTTGGCCTTCGGGTCTTGATGACGCCAGTCTGTGGGTTTGTCTTGTGCAGTTCTAGGAGGTCCACCCTCCCAGGCTTTGCCCTCCTCCCTCTTTGAGGTGGAGTAAGTTACTGTCTGAGGCGCCCCTACCAAGGAATGCCGATGGGGCTGTCCAGGCATTTTTTGTAGGCTAGAGTGCTCACCTTCTCCGGCATTGGATTTTCAAATCCCACTTTCCCGACCTTGTGTCACATCTTACCGCTGTAGGAGGATGATAGATAAAACAAAATTAAAAATAACGACGACATCTAATTGTAACTAAACGTCTTATATGCAACAGTCACGATCGCCAGACGAAGCAACACCAAATACACGTACCCTTATCATCTCATAACTTCTCAATCTCTTTTCAAATGACCGAATACTCAGTTGACCACCTATTCGAAAGACAAACACGTGCTTTTCGCTGAACACACAGAAAATATCCTGAACTCTGTTAAATGATTCGTAAAAAAAGCTGCTCATGACCCACGGTTCAATATCGACAACTATTCGTCTGTTCATTCAATTGATAATACCATAACACAAAGCCTTTGAATGATGGGAGAATTCGTTTCATTGTGCTATGAGTAAACTGTTTGAAAATATTTCGTCACGCTTCAGTAATTTCATCAATATTTTAGTTTTTGCCTTCGTTAACATGAAATTGGATTAGTTCTACCGAATGATCTACCGAACCCGCCACTAGAAATTATAAAAAAATTATATCTGATTTAATGAAATTATTTATTTGTTTATATGTTTACGATACTCATATGCCAAAGTACTCTATTATTTTTACGGGGGAGTTTTTCTCTACCAAGATGCTCTTGACATAAATAGGATTTATTTTTCTTGCCGTGCAACGGTTGAAATTGGCCTCATTTGTTAGAGCGCGCGAAATTGAATTAAAAGTGGCTCGTGTTCCGGGGTTCGAATCATACGACCGGTTTGAACATTTACCTCCACACTGTAGATTCTGCAAGAATGAAACGTGTAATCCTATTTGGATAATAATTAAATATTTCTTGTTAAATAATTATATATATATGAGGGGAGTTCAATAAGTAATGCCTCTGACCAACTTCCGGTTGTCTGATCTAGATGAAATTTTGCATGTGTAATGATTTATATCTGTATAGGTTGTGTTACAAAAACAGCTCTGAACTAACTGTGGTTTCTGATTTATAGGTGTTTGAACTGAGTCAGGTGTGAAATGGAGCCAGTTGAGTGGCGCGCAGTGATCCGGTTTTTCTATTTGAAAGGACGCACACCAAAAGAGACTTTTGATGAAATGAAAGAAACTTATGGTGATGATGCCCCATCATATGACTTTGTAAAACGCTGGCATCGTGAATTCAAACATGGCCGGAAGTCTGTGAAAACAGCTCCCAGACCGAGTCGTCCCTTTTCTTCTATTGATGAGGCATTTGTCCGTCAAGTTGAGACTGCCATTTTTGAAGATCGACGCATTACTATTCGCCAAATAGCCCAATACGTCAAGATTAGTACATGGTCTGTGGAAACTACCATTCATGACCATTTGCACATGCATCAGGTGTCTGCCAGATGGATTCTCAGGTTGCTCACACCTTTCCAGAAGCAAGAACGCGTCGATTGCTCGAGGATGAATTTGGAGATGTGCCAAGTAGATGAGTCAAAGTTTTTCAAAAGACTAATTACACAGGATGAAACGTGGATCCATCACTATGATCCATAGACTAAACCCCAGTCAATGTAGTGGAAGCACTTGGACTCGCAACCTCCAAAGAAGGCAGGGGTGCAGCCCTCCGCTGGCAAGGTCATGCTCACAGTCTTCTGGAACCAGGACGGAATAGTGATGACAGATGATACAATTACAAGAGCCTATTACGCTCCACTTTTTATAAAATTAAGAGAAGCTATCAAAAGATCAAGATCAGCAAAGGTATCCTACTCCTACAAGACAACGCTCCGGTCCATAACTCGCATGTCGCCAGATCAAAAGCACGGGCGTGTGGCTATGAAATACTCCCCCATCTCCCTTACTCTCCTGACCTTGCACCCTCTGACTTTCATCTCTTCCCAGCCAAGAAGTTGTTTTTAAAAGGAAAGCGTTCCCCAGATGATGCAGCCTTGCGTTCTGAAGTTACGACGTGGTTGGAGGACCAACTTAGGGTGTTCTACAAAAACGGTGTCCAGAGCCGCATCAAACGATGGGAGAAATGCATAACTCTGGGTTGTTCCTATGTAGAGAAAGACTAATAACTGTGCCCCGTTTCATTAATCTGCTGCTATGGGAAATGGGTCAGGGGCATTACTCATGTCACAAACCTCAAACCACGCAGATGAAGAAATAAACCACAAAGGAAATAATATTTGTAATGGAGTGCCAACCCTACAGAAAAAAGCCTCTTTTACACATATATAACATGATCCCAAATTTTATTCATTGATTATACAAATACACTGCATATATACTTTTGAATTTCTTTTAAAGATTTTGTTGGCTAAATGATGTATTGTTTCACACTAAAGTATTTCACGTCCGTGCGTACGTTATCACCTTGTACCTGTATTTGAAAAGATTTAATTGATTTAATTTCGTTCGCTTATATCGTTCCTCCGATTTTTACATTTGAAATTATTTTAAACTAGCAGGAGCCGTGGAAATTACTCAGTTGTTTAAAATGGGGTTCTAAATAATAACGTTACCATTTCAGCACGGTCCGTAAACTACAGAATTATCCCACAGTTGTATATTTCACTTGTTGTATATTGCTGCTGTGTTTAAAAGTATTTCAATTGTATAGACGTCCGGTGCGAACGCACACCTCATGATATTATTGTACCAAGATATACACGATATTATTGTATGATATAATTACAATATTATTGTATGATATCATTACAATATTATTGTATGATATCATTACAATATTATTGTATGATATTATTACAATATTATTGTATCACGTTTGTACCACACAAACAACACGATATTATTGTACCACCTTTCTTCAAAAATACTTAGCTAAATACTCTGGTTAATATAGTTCAGAATATATTTGGTTATGGGAGTCCCCAAAACTCTTGTAGGAGTCTGTGCCATATTTTATGGTCGCCCGGTGCAAACGCAGACCCCACAATATCAAAAAGAGATTAAATTTAAAACAATACTATTTTTGCATTTTCGGCGACCGGGCGATCCAATCTTTTCAAATACGTGTGCAGGGTGATATCGTACGCACGGACGTGAAATACTTTAGTCTATTATATAGATTGGTGGACCCATGCTGTATTTGAAACTTTATTTTATAATTCAGAATTATCAGAGTGCTAAATGCATCCAATCAAACCTTTTAAGTTTTTGATCAGAAGGACTTTAGACGTCAGTGTGTCACCTTTCGTATATATTAAATCTTGTCGGGCAAATCTCTATCGCTTAAAGCACGTGAACGAATTCGTAAGCGAAAGCTATTCATAGTTTTCTTTTTTTTTTTTCGTTACATTCTTTATTTTAAATATCAAGCAACTACATCTAATTATTCGTTATTAATCTCGATCTGCAGGAAGTTTCAATATCAATTCGCATACAATTAGTTTCTTTCTTCTTTAAAAAAAAAGACAAGATGGCGTCTTTGCAAAAATATAAAAGAGCGCCCATTAATAGTTATAGGTTACTAACATATCAGCTGTATGCATCAATTCAACGATTTCTTTTTCTAGTTACCTTCCACGCATGCGCGTCGGTGTAGAAAGTCGTTCTTTTGTTTCGCGCTCTTAATACGATTGGTATACTAAAAACGGAAGTCGTGGATTTCTTCGTCTACAAAATGCTTGAACGAATTCTAAACACGACCGACCGAAGCTTGCGTTGATCTATGTGTCTTTTATATTTTCGATTTCGATGTGGCTTTGAGATAAATTTCTAGAAAACTGCTTTGCAAAAAAACGGCCGGAAGACCAGAAGAAAACAACCCGGAAATTATTCCCAGAGAGTCACTACCCGAAGTGAACGTGGGAATCTTTTTAAAGTTGGTGCACATCCTGACTAAAGAATATGGCTATTGTCTTAAACCTTAATAAGTGCACAGTTCCCAAGCTAGAAGCAAGTTAATTACACTGAAATTTGACGTCATTGGTGGCACTTGTTTGAAATGTAGCCGTCTGATTTCAAATGCTTTTAAGCATATTTCTTGAAAATAAAAATTCGAGGCAAAGCAAATGTCAAAGAAAATAATAAGACGCATAGGATGATCAAAGAATCTTGTTATCTTTATTAAAAGTAATAAAAATGCAGAAACAACTAATAGAAAACAACGCATCTATTCAGTTCATTCAATTTACGTGAAAGTCCAACGTTCAAACTCCTCGGCCTAACATTCACAGCAAACATCAATTGGAACAAATACATATAAGACATTGTCAAGGCTGCTGCAAATAAAGTGGGATCTCTCTTCCGTGCTAGAAAACTTTTCACACCTTCCAGTATCCTCTATCTAAGCAACCATCCGCCCATGCATGGAGTATTGTTGTCACACCTGGGCTGGTTCACCATCAACCAGTCTCTCCCCCTCAGACAAGATCCAAAAAAGAGTTGCTAATTTAATAGGTCCCTCACTATCCACCAAACTCCATCCCATTCCAATGTTGCATTCTTGTGCTTGTTTTATAAGTACTTCAATGGAATGTGCTCCGATGAACTTGCTGCTCTGGTTCCCAGTCGACGTAAATACACTAGACTAACCCGACAATCAGCTAAATCACATCCATTCACTGTGGAGGTCCCTAGATGTCGGAGAGCCTTCTACTCTAATAGCTTCTTTCTTCGAGCTGACGGCCTTTGGAACTCTCCCCTGCTCCCCTTTTCCATTACTGTACCGACATGCAGAAATTTAAAACTAATGTGAATAGGCATCTCGCTGCACAGCTCACAACTTAGGGTGACACCCTAAACCTACGCCCTAATTCTCAGAAGTCCCTTACGTCTACAGTGGCGTCCTGCCTTGTCTGGGGTGAACTATGATAAAAAAGGGGATATCACAACAGTAGTATGCTATGTACCTCGTAGTTAAAGAGAGAGAGAGAGAGAGAGAGAGAGAGAGAGAGAGAGAGAGAGACTAACTTTATATTTTATCTTCTTATTTTATAAAATTTAACTGGCTTTGCAAACTCACTTTTATTGTATTATTGGGATTATTCGAACTACTGTTCTCATCTTGGATGTTATTCCCATAAAATCTCGACCGATGTAACCTCTGATCTTCGCTAGTTGCTTCTTATCGAACTCGGGAATCCTTATGCCGAACTCAGCAATTTCTAACGGAAACCTGTATTTAATTCACGGTGGTAGATTATTCTTGTTTCGTCAGCCCTGACCGCGTATCCGTTATAAGTAATTCTTAATTGCATTCTTAGTATCGCACGTACCGAGCATTGAACCATAGACCTCAGCCCCGTCGGCATTCCCCGGTAGGGGCGTCTCAGGCAGTAAGCAATAAACTTACTCCTCCCCAAAGAAGATTGTCACTGAGAACTGATTATTATTTAGCTCTTCGGTATCTGTATTTCTACGAAGGACTTCAACCCCCTCTTTGCCTTCTTTGCAGGAAACAAAATTAAAATAAATATAGCCCGCATTGCCCATCATTACGTCTAGCTTATTTTTTAAATTTATTATCTACGATGTAAAAATATGCGTAAATAGACTCTATGCAATAGTAAAATGAACAGAATCATTTAATTAGAAAACACTAAAAACGAATAGTGAATTAATGCGATGTCATTTCGTAAAACATCATGCAAATTTGTTAGGCCTTATACTTATATCACGTGGACATGTTGAGTATTGATTTACTCCTCTCCAGGAGTTAGGCACAAGGCCAGTTTTTATCTTACTCCCACAAGTAAGATATGACCCAAGGTCGAGTCGGGAAAGTGGGGTTTAAAAATTGCCTGGGCAGCCCTGTCGGCATTCCCCGGTAGGGGCGCCTCAGGCAGTAAGCAATAAACTTACTCCTCCCCAAAGAGGGGAGGCGAAGCCTGGGAGAGTGGACCTCCTAGAACTGCACAGGACAGACCCTAGATCGGCGTAAATCAAGCCCCGAAGGCCAAGACAATACCAGTCTATGGGGTGCAGTATCCATCGGAACAGATACTACACTTTGATCTTAGCCAAAAGGCCAAGAACCAACGTGTTGAGTAATTAGAAATCGGAAGTTCTCTTTCATTGCGATAAACGACCCAACTTTATAAACATAATAGCAGACTGCGTCGATTAATTATATTATCGTATTATTAAAACCATAGAAATGTATTGACAAGTGCACGTGATGTTGGTTGGCGAAACTGACGACACCTTATTAACTTTCGTCGATATATTTACTTCTGTGCGACAAATTAAAAAGGGCAGGACATTATTAATTATCTCTTATCTCATTATTTTCTAGCATTAACATTTATTATTGTTTTCGTTCGTGTTTCTTGGTATCTCGTCTATTTGTTTACCGATTCAATATAGACTACGACATTCAATAATGTCTAACAACAAAAAACGGACAATGTTTTTTTTATTAATTATGATAAAATAAGATCGACGCAAATACCACGAAAACTGAGAGAAAAAAAGTTGTGTGCTTCTATGACATATGAACTAGATGAATGAGAGATTGGAAAAAGATCACTCTAGAGACAACGAAGACAACCCAATAAAACTTCGATAACATATACCAACAAAGATAAGGATTTATCCCTTTTTTTGTTTCATTTTACTTCAGTCGAGTTCTCAGAAGTCAAGGGGCCCCCTCCTGGGATTAACACTTAAGCTCAATACATAGATATTCAAAAGTTCTCTTTACCTGTCAAACATTGAGTTAGTAAAGAAGTTAAGAACACTAATTTTCCTCTCCCCAATTAACCCGTGAACTATGTTATACAGGGTGGGCAAAAATAAGGGTCCTATTTTTAAAAATTCATAACTTTTTAATTTATTGATTTAAAAAATTTTTTTTTTTAGAATAAGTAAAGGACCCCTTCCGAAGCAAGCATGAGCCGTATTAGCCCTAAGGAACGTACCCTCATTTAGAAAACATTATTTTTGCTTAAAAAACTCAAAACAGTGTAAAAAACAATACTTTAGTTTTTGTAAGTTTTAAGAAGTGTTTTTCGGCTAAAATTTGTTTTGTTTATTTCATAAAATCTCGGAAGGGTCAGTCTACACACACATAAAGTTTGGTGAGTGTAACTTTTATTTTGTGGAAGTTATTCAAATTCAAGTTATTCAAATTTAAAGATAGGACCCTTAATTTGGCCCACCCTGTATCATATCTTTCTTGTGCTATCTTGGTCTTAGCGGATTCCAGGACAAGGATTCATCTAGTCTGGTGGAGTATCCTGTCAAATACTGTTACTTGAGGTAACATTACTTGGAGAAGGTGCAACATTCCTGGTATGAGCCAGTATATAGTTGTGTCTGTTATGATGTGGTTATTCACTGAAAGTAAGAAGCAATACGAGCAAAGCGGACAGAGGTAAAAAAGGACACAAACACGATGTTACTTGGTCGGTCGCTCGGTGCTTAAGAACGAGTGACACGTAAGCACTTACTATTTATATGCATCAGAAATATACAAGGGAGATAATTACAGATTACAAATAATTACAGAATGATTGGTGCAAGGGAAGTAATCGTTGTCGTTCCCAAAATGTACGATTAGATACTACAGTGTCGAGGGGATCTTATTTGGTCTCCGAATACTATGTTTTTTTGGATATTTGGTCAGGGTTTACTTGTAGAGTGATGTATCTTAATATAAGGTTGTGCTGAGAAACCCTTGTACAGAGAGACCTTAGACACTCGAGGATGGTGTCTCGTAGGTAATTCAAACTCTAGTTATCTATAGGCTGCAGGGTTCTACAACAAGGAAGATGATCCCAAACTACGGCGTAACTTATGACGTTGCTTATTGCACATCTATAGCATATAACATATATGATATAAATGGGTTAAGGGTTAGGGTTAGGGTTAGGGTTAGGGTTAAGGTTACGGTTAGGATTAGGGTTAGGGTTAGGGTTAGAGGTTAAGGTTAGGGTTAGGGTTAGGGTTAGAGTTAAGGTTAGGGTTAGGGTTAGGGTTAGGGTTAGAGTTAAGGTTAGGGTTAGGGTTAGGGTTAGGGTTAGGGTTAGGGTTACGGTTAAGGTTAGGGTTAGGGTTAGGGTTAGAGGTTAAGGTTACGGTTAGGGTTAGGGTTAAGGTTACGGTTAGGATTAGGGTTAGGGTTACGGTTAAGGTTAGGGTTAGAGGTTAGGGTTAGGGTTAGGGTTAGGGTTGGAATTCGCCAAAATGGATGCAATCATTTTGACGAATTCTCCACATAGACGAACTTTTCCTTTGCTGTCTATTTTTGACAAGGAGAAGATTTTCCCGAAATATTAATGATCTTAATCGTCATCCGGAGAACACACAGAGCCGACACCACACTATCTGTTATCTAGGATTGTGAAGAAATATAAATAGTAAGCTATCCCCTTCGATTTATTATTTTTGTTCTTAACAGCTTCTCATCAATCTGACACTCTGCATTGCCCCCAGCCTTCTTAATATATTTACTACAATTCTTAGCAATGCCTCAAGCAAACTATCATTCTTTATATATATATATATATATATATATATATATATATATATATAAAGATAAATGAAAGAAGAGGGATAAACATGTACGAATGACAAATTTATTTCAACTTCCATTGTTCAATGCAAGGTGTACTCGGTAAACACATGTTTATTATTCTTTCCTTAAGCCAACGCTTTTAAAAGATTAAAATCTTATCATCATAGGAATGACATAGATGGATTATTTGGCAGTGAGAAAGCCAAAAGTCAAAATTTGAAAAAATATTAAGTCATTGAGAGTGAGAATGTGCGTGTAAAAAATATGGGGTCTGTCCAGTTGGTGAATGTCCGTTGATAAGGTGTCCGGTGAAAGGAGATTTAAAGATGGAAAAAAGGAGTTTTGTGAAGGTCGCGTTAAAAAAGTTCAAAAATGAAGTAAATCCAATAGAAATATGTTTAGTTACATCGTAGGTGGAACGCACTTATTCGGAAGTAATTTTGAGAATTCGGGCCATTTTAAAATACTGCCGTGGACAGAGAATGGGAGTAGTTTTTCAGAAGTTGAGATGGAACCGTGTATATTAAACACATGCAATTATTATATATATATATATATATATATATATATATATATATATATATGTGTGTGTGTGTATATATGTATATGTATATATATAGGTGTGTATATATATATATATGTGTGTGTATGTGTGTATATATGTATGTGTATATATATAGGTGTATATATATATATATATATATATTTATATATATATGTTGTTTGGGAGGAATGAACACAGAGTGTTTAATAACGTTTGTAAGTGCATCATATATTTACTATACATAATACTGTAAAGTAATCGAATCGATTACTGACTAACGACGGTTGTACACGTGATTTCATATCAACGAACTGTATTTCTCATACCCCCTGAATCCGTCGGTATCAATGTTTAATTGAATATGGATTTATAAAATTATAATATTATAATGTATATATTTTACAATTAATAAATGTTGATGTATTATACCAGTGTTTTTGTTATCAAATGTCATTTTATCATTATCATAACTTTTAAAAATCTAGTTCTGTTTCTTTATAGTTATTTGCGTTTCTATTAATATTTATTGTAGTATTGATAGAAATTGTTTATTATTAAACAGTTATTTCGTAGAGGGCAATTAACTCTGTGTTTAGAGTTACATTTTACCACATTTTACCTTTCTTATTTCTAGTTATATTTTTACTATTTATATCAGTCATCACTATTTCTTTACCTTTTTCTTCTTAATCTTGTTTTTTTCTTTTTTTCTTTTCTTCTTCTTCTTCTTCTTCTTCTTCTTCTTCTTCTTCTTCTTATTTAGTACTATGTTACACGGATGTGTTAGTAAATTTCTACGTCAAATAAAAGGAGAGAATTTTCTACTAAAAATTAAGTACACGCGTTCGGAAGAAGTGACGTCACGTACAAGAAAATCTTCAGTGAGACGTTGAAAATAACCTTGTCTAATCTTACTCTTCGCTTTTGAAAACGGTACTGAACAGACGTATTTCGGAGGTTATCCCCTCTCCCACACAAAGGGGTTGGGTGGTGAGAAGACAATGTGAAAGAGAGAGAAAGAGAGACAAATGAACTCTACACACCGTCACTGCTACTGAAACTTATACTACGAGATGTGACGACAAAATACAACGAGAAGACGTTGATATATTTCTTGAAATCCGAAGATTTCCCGACGGCAAACCAGCAATTATTGTTATTGCTCTTATTCTTATTCTTATTCTTATTCTTATTCTTATTCTTGTTATATTTGTCACTTTCTATTCGAAGTTTCTTTTTCTCTTTTGTATTTTAATACTTTATTATTCTAAGCTTTTATGATCATTTGTAAATTCCCCGAACAACTGCAGGACACTTTTAAATAAGTTTTGTTGAATATTTTCTGTATAGGCCTAGTTATGGTAAACAGTTTATCGATAAGATTTATAAATTTCTTATCTTAGTTTACGTCTCAGCATCTGATCATATGACTGAGTATACACAGTGGCATTTCTCTTTCATATATTTTATCATCATTATTATGGTGTCTTGCTTTTTACATATAATTACAATATTAGTATATACACTGTTTCTTACATATCTGTTTTAGACGTAACCTTTTTACATTGTTTAAGGGAAGATTGATTGACAGATGAGAGGTTAACGTTTATGATTTAGTTAACGGAAGTCGACTAAATCAACGTGACTTCCGGAGAGAGAGTCTCTTCCTGGTGACACTTTAAAAAGACATGACACATAAAAGGCTCCATTCCCGATGGATGCAGGCGCGCTTATGTGGCTAGTTGAAACGCGACACAGGCTATCTACCTGCCTATTAATCTTTCTGTCTATCTCTCTCTTTCTACGGAGGGCCACCTATACTTGTTAAAGTTCAGAGATCCGTTATCATGTTTGTAAATGTTCGAATTGTTTCTATTAATGACTTAGAAACTTATAAAAACTAAAGGTCCAAAAAAGGGTCGCCAACCTAATAGGTCTCTCACTGTCAACCAAGCTCCAGTCGCTGTCCCAACCGCCGCAATGTAGCATCCTTGTGCTTGTTTTACAAATACTTCAATGGATTGTGCTCCGATGAATTGGCTGCTCTGGTGCCCCCTCGACGTAAGTTCACTAGACCAACTCCACAATCGACTAAATCTCATCCACTCACTGTGAAGGTCCCCAGATGCCGGAGAGCTTTCTACTCAAATAGCTTCTTTCCTCGTGCTGCTGGCCTCTGGAACTCCCTCCCTGCCGCCTGTTTCCCCGACGGTACTTACATGCAGAAATGTAAAACTAATGTAAACAGCCATCTCGCTGCGCAGATCCCAATTTAGGTTAACCCCCCCAACCTTGTCTCTTTTCTTTCTTCTCAGTAACCCCTTTACGTCTACAGTGGCGGCCTGCCTTGTCTGGGGTGAACTATGTTAAATAACAAACAAAAAAACAAACATCGATGTCGGAATTATTGTATGCACAGACGACCCAGAACATGGGTTCCCCACCACAACGGTTGTACAATGGTTGTATAATGGTTGTTTAATGGTTGTTTAATGGTTGTATAATGGTTGTTTAATGGTTGTATAATGGTTGTATAATGGTTGTTTAATGGTTGTTTAATGGTTGTATAATGGTTGTATAATGGTTGTTTAATGGTTGTATAACGGTTGTTTAATGGCTGTTTAATGGCTGTTTAATGGTTGTTTAACGGTTGTTTAATGGTTGTTTAATGGTTGTATAATGGTTGTTTAATGGTTGTATAATGGTTGTTTAATGGTTGTATAATGGTTGTTTAATGGCTGTTTAATGGTTGTTTAACGGTTGTTTAATGGTTGTTTAATGGTTGTATAACGGTTGTATAATGGTTGTTTAATGGTTGTTTAATGGTTGTTTAATGATTGTATAATGGTTGTTTAATGGTTGTTTAATGGTTGTATAATGGTCGTTTAATGGTTGTATAATGGTTGTATAATGGTTGTAAAATGGTTGTTTAATGGTTGTTTAATGGTTGTATAATGGTTGTTTAATGGTTGTATAATGGTTGTTTAATGGTTGTATAATGGTTGTTTAATGGTTGTATAATGGTTGTATAATGGTTGTTTAATGGTTGTTTAATGGTTGTATAATGGTTGTTTAATGGTTGTATAATGGTTGTTTAATGGTTGTATAATGGTTGTTTAATGGTTGTATAATGGTTGTTTAATGGTTGTATAATGGTTGTATAATGGTTGTATAATGGTTGTTTAATGGTTGTTTAATGGTTGTATAATGGTTGTATAACGGTTGTATAATGGTTGTTTAATGGTTGTTTAATGGTTGTTTAATGGTTGTATAATGGTTGTATAATGGTCGTATAATGGTTGTATAATGGTTGTTTAATGGTTGTTTAATGGTTGTATAACGGTTGTATAATGGTTGTTTAATGGTTGTATAATGGTTGTTTAATGGTTGTTTAATGGTTGTATAATGGTTGTTTAATGGTTGTATAATGGTTGTATAACGGTTGTATAATGGTTGTTTAATGGTTGTATAATGGTTGTTTAATGGTTGTATAATGGTTGTATAATGGTTGTATAATTATTGTATAATGGTTGTTTAATGGTTGTTTAATGGTTGTATAATGGTTGTTTAATTATTGTATAATGGTTGTTTACTGGTTGTATAATGGTTGTTTAATGGTTGTTTAATGGTTGTATAATGGTTGTATAATGGTTGTATAATGGTTGTTTAATGGTTGTATAATGGTTGTATAATGGTTGTTTAATGGTTGTTTAATGGTTGTATAACGGTTGTATAATGGTTGTTTAATGGTTGTATAATGGTTGTTTAATGGTTGTTTTATGGTTGTATAACGGTTGTATAATGGTTGTTTAATGGTTGTTTAATGGTTGTTTAATGATTGTATAATGGTTGTATAATGGTTGTATTATGGTTGTATAATGGTTGTTTAATGGTTGTTTAATGGTTGTTTAATGGTTGTTTAATGGTTGTATAATGGTTGTTTAATAGTTGTTTAATGGTTGTTTAATGGTTGTTTAATGGTTGTTTAATGGATGTATAACGGTTGTATAATGGTTGTATAATGGTTGTATAACGGTTGTATAATGGTTGTATAATGGTTGTATAATGGTTGTATTATGGTTGTATAATGGTTGTTTAATGGTTGTTTAATGGTTGTTTAATGGTTGTATTATGGTTGTTTAATGATTGTATAATGGTTGTTTAATGGTTGTTTAATGGTTGTTTAATGGTTGTTTAATGATTGTATAATGGTTGTTTAATGGTTGTTTAATGGTTGTATAACGGTTGTATAATGGTTGTTTAATGGTTGTTTAATGGTTGTTTAATGATTGTATAATGGTTGTTTAATGATTGTATAATGGTGGTATAATGGTTGTTTAATGGTTGTATAACGGTTGTATAATGGTTGTTTAATGGTTGTTTAATGGTTGTTTAATGATTGTATAATGGTTGTTTAATGATTGTATAATGGTTGTATAATGGTTGTTTAATGGTTGTATAACGGTTGTATAATGGTTGTTTAATGGTTGTTTAATGGTTGTTTAATGATTGTATAATGGTTGTTTAATGATTGTATAATGGTTGTATAATGTTTGTTTAATGGTTGTTTAATGGTTGTATAATGGTTGTTTAATGGTTGTTTAATGGTTGTTTAATGGTTGTTTAATGATTGTATAATGGTTGCTTAATGGTTGTTTAATGGTTGTATAATGGTTGTTTAATGGTTGTATAATGGTTGTATAATGGTTGTATAATGGTTGTTTAATGGTTGTTTAATGGTTGTATAATGGTTGTTTAATGGTTGTATAATGGTTGTTTAATGTTTGTATAATGGTTGTTTAATGGTTGTATAATGGTTGTATAATGGTTGTTTAATGGTTGTTTAATGGTTGTATAATGGTTGTTTAATGGTTGTATAATGGTTGTTTAATGGTTGTATAATGGTGGTTTAATGGTTGTATAATGGTTGTATAATGGTTGTTTAATGGTTGTTTAATGGTTGTATAATGGTTGTTTAATGGTTTTATAATGGTTGTTTAATGGTTGTTTAATGGTTGTTTAATGGTTGTATAATGGTTGTATAATGATTGTATAATGTTTGTATAATGGTTGTTTAATGGTTGTTTAATGGTTGTATAACGGTTGTATAATGGTTGTTTAATGGTTGTATAATGGTTGTTTAATGGTTGTTTAATGGTTGTATAACGGTTGTATAATGGTTGTTTAATGGTTGTTTAATGGTTGTTTAATGATTGTATAATGGTTGTTTAATGATTGTATAATGGTTGTATAATGGTTGTGTAATGGTTGTTTAATGGTTGTATAATGGTTGTTTAATGGTTGTATAATGGTTGTATAATGGTTGTTTAATGGTTGTTTAATGGTTGTATAATGGTTGTTTAATGGTTGTTTAATGGTTGTTTAATGGTTGTTTAATGGTTGTATAATGGTTGTTTTATGGTTGTTTAATGGTTGTATAATGGTTGTTTAATGGTTGTTTTATGGTTGTATAATGGTTGTTTAATGGTTGTATAATGGTTGTATAATGGTTGTATAATGGTTGTATAACGGTTGTATAATGGTTGTTTAATGGTTGTATAACGGTTGTATAATGGTTGTATAATGGTTGTATAACGGTTGTATAATGGTTGTATAATGGTTGTTTAATGGTTGTATAATGGTTGTTTAATGGTTGTATAACGGTTGTATAATGGTTGTATAATGGTTGTTTAATAGGTTAAACACGCAACAGATAACCGAAACTGTTACAACCGTAATTTTTAATATACATGTTCGTTACTTGTAGTTATTGCGAAGCTTATATTCAATGGAAGAATGTTCTATAATTAATGCATTATGGTTGGACTTTGGATTCACGTATATTAGTTAGCATTATCTGTTAAATATGGCTCATATTTATCTTTTCGATGTGATTTCTAAGAAATCATGTTCATGCTTGTTAATACTTCGATCCTTAAGCCTAATTGTTTCATTTCAATAAATATATTTTCTTAGAAGTTTTCACGCTTGAAATTGTTTGATTCCCTTATTATAGCCAACCCATCATCTCTACAAAGGCCCATATAA
The DNA here is from genome assembly GCA_963556195.1 of Sepiola atlantica. Lineage (NCBI taxonomy): Eukaryota > Metazoa > Mollusca > Cephalopoda > Sepiida > Sepiolidae > Sepiola > Sepiola atlantica. The sequence continues at coordinate 8,587,645 of OY744543.1, read as the reverse complement.
CCGTTTTCAAATATATTTCTCAGAGCATACAGAATACACAGGCTTTCACGGTCTGGATCTTCTGTAGAGTCAAGGACCCACATCGCGAGATCAAAGGAATTCGTAATTCCGGGCGTTTTCCATTAATCATTATTATTGATTATTACTGATCTTATACACATCTTAATCATGTAGATTTAATCATTAGATATGTCTGTGTACATCTCGGCTAATTCTAAGGCAATGTTCAAAAGTTCTGCAGATATATTGATAGATTAAAATCGACGATGAAAAATTGTAAGAAATACATTTTTTATTTTTATTTTCCATATTAAAACAAGCGAGTTTTCCGCCATGTTAATCAATTGGTTTTTATTGTAGATCATTCTTTATTTTCATTGCTAAAGTTGGGAGGGTGTTGTAATTCTATTTTAAGATAAGTTGGGTTAATTATTTTATCTATTTTTTAGTTGGGAGGGTGTTGTAATTCTATTTTAAGATAAGTTGGGTTAATTATTTTATCTATTTTTTAGTTGGGAGGGTGTTGTAATTCTATTTTAAGATAAGTTGGGTTAATTATTTTATCTATTTTTTAGTTGGGAGGGTGTTGTAATTCTATTTTAAGATAAGTTGGGTTAATTATTTTATCTATTTTTTAGTTGGGAGGGTGTTGTAATTCTATTTTAAGATAAGTTGGGTTAATTATTTTATCTATTTTTTAGTTGGGAGGGTGTTGTAATTCTATTTTAAGATAAGTTGGGTTAATTATTTTATCTATTTTTTAGTTGGGAGGGTGTTGTAATTCTATTTTAAGATAAGTTGGGTTAATTATTTTAGTTGTTGGTTTATTATTGAAATCGCTTCTGTGATCTTTTAGTATTCGTTAATGTGTTTTTATTTGCAACCTTTATCGCTTATTTCAATGCGCTTCGTTTACATTCTGTATTCATTATATAAATGCTATTGTGGCACTCCAGAAAAATATTCGACTCTAAGTTAGCATACCGCTATTCCGAATTCACAACAGCAAGCCGGTCATCATTTTTAAAAAGTCAAAATCTTTTTCATGTAAAACTTTATAATTAAAACTTGCTGAAAGGAAAAGTTTTGTATTTTTATTTTAAATGATTTCTTTTAGAAAAATAAGTAATCAAATAAGTGTTTTGGTTTTTTTTTTCGAAACATTGAAACTTGAATTTTTCTACCAATCATCAAAATGCTCTCGGATCGCAGATATTAACAAAAAATCCATTTTTACTTTATATTTAATTTTCATTAAAAAAAATTTACCAGCAAGTTTTAATTATGAAGTTTTACATGAAAAACATTTTGACTTGAAAAAAATTATGACAGAAGAGACAGTCTATTGATTGCGGTTTGCTGTTGTGAATTCGGAATAGCGGCATGCTGACTCAGAGTCGAATGTTTTTCTGGAGTGCCGCTGTTGCATTTGTTAGTGTATAGTTCTTAAAAAAATTATCCGTTATTTATTTTGTAATTAATTTTTTATGCTCTTGTTTATTTTCCAGATAGGAGTTGTTGTCTTATCTGCTTTTACGACGATTTTCCTTGGGTCGTTTATGTTTCTGAAAATATTGTGTAATTTTTTAAACAAAAATATTTTGTTGCTTAAGGGCATACACTCGTTTTCAAAGCTAAACATTGCGTGTGGATTCTTAGTATTTTTAGTCTGTCGGATTCTGTGTAGTTTTTGTCTTTCATTCAGTGAATTTGATGTATCAGTTTCCTTATCTACTTGTGTTTGGTGTTAGGATGTCTCTATGAGATGTTTATAGATCAACTTGGAAAAAGTTTTTTTTCATTTAGTAGTGAGGTAAATCCGTGTGAAATTGCTTATCTAATTTAACCACTATGTATTACTATTTTTTTGTGTATAAATATAAAATTATATATTACGTGTACATTTCCTTGTTTCAATATTTATTTAAAGAGTGCTAAATACATAAGTAAAGCTTAAGTAAGTATAACATATACTTATGTCAAGTAAGCTACACATAATACAGGTTTGTGTTTTATTCCCGAGCGAAATCATCGGGCTAAATGCATTGATTTACATCCTAGAATCGTTTTTATAGTTAATCCATACATACTTCTACTTCCAACCAATCAGAGTCATTCGTTTTATCACCTCTTACTACGTATTTGTTTCTTTCAACCAATCAATTTCATTCTTTTTGTTTTGTTGGTAAAAATCCAAAGAATATGCCTGCCTGCGGTACTGAATCCTTACTGCAGTCAGTTATTCGTTTTTTTTTTAACTATTGCCACTTTTAACTTTTGTATCTACTAAACTCACTAATATATGAGATTTAAAATTTTGATTACTAGCACTATAGAGGCTTTTAATTTTTTAAAGTGTTTTTCGATTTATATATCTATTTATTAGAATTATTGTTTTACTTTTTACCAAAGTCTTTAAATTACTTATCCCAAAATAAAATTGAT
>OY744543.1:8572700-8580200 GCA_963556195.1 Sepiola atlantica | reverse complement strand
CGACGTGTTATTATCTTATTATTGGATTTTTGAGCCAATCATATTACGATTACAGAGAAATGCGAACGGTTGCAAAAATAACCTATCGACTTGGGAGATTAGCGGAAGAAAGAATAGGAATTCCCATCCAACTCCACTAAATGATATCCGATTTTGGAAAAGAAAACCATTATTTTGATGATAATATTGTAAATAACAAGAACATCTGGCGTTGCCTGGGAACATTCACTTCATGTCTCAAAGTGTGTGAAATGCTTTACATTTATTTATTATAGACATTATGAAATGTTTGAAAGCCTTAACGATGCCCATTTAAAAATTTAAATGAACCATTCTTAATTTATTTGAAAAGGAGAGTTTTAACCGAAATATTAGAAATATATTCATAATTTTGGAAAATAAAACCATTTTTTGATGATAATATTGTAAGTAACAAGAAAACCTGGTGTTGCCTGGGAACATTCACTTCATGCTTTACATTTATTTATGAAAGACATATTTTATTATATTATAGACATATACATATACATATACATATTATAGACATATACATATACATATTATAGACATATACATATACATATTATAGACATATACATATTTGTTATAGACATTATGAAATGTTTGAAAGCCTTAACAATGCACATTTAAAAATAAAAATGAAACATTCTTAATTTCACTTGATAAAGAGATTTTTAACCGAAATATTAGAAATATATTTATAATAACTACTAGAATCTCGGTTATTTTGTTTTTTGAGTGTGCATTATCAAGGATTTGAAAATATAGTAAAGTTATACCACACGCAATGTGTTAAACAAACTGTAACTGTTTATTAACTGTTCAACTAGTCTGGCCAATATTTCCATCTTCAAAGAATTGCTTCAACAATATATAAAACAAGGAAAATTCAACTTTTTCAAACGCTGACTAAACACCACGCGATCAGGTCCGTACTAGTCAGAAATATACCCGGTTCAGTCACAGGATGTACATACTCCCAGGCATTCCCTCTTTCTTCGGGAGGAGGTTGGTTTATTTCCGATCACCTGTCGACGGTCTATTTCTCGGCTACTTGTGCACCAAATCAAACTTCAGAGGAAGATGGTCCTCCCGCCTTGTGCCAAACCTTATTGCTGTATGCAGAATGTAAATACAATCGCATGCTAGGACCATAACTGCAATAACAATAGATAGGGAGAGAAATTTTTTAAAAAAAAAATAGGAAAACAAAAAATCTCCCTCACAATCCTTAATTTCCCTTGATAAAGAGATTTTTTCTCGAAATATAGGAAATATATTAAAAGTATTTACATCTGATTTATTTGATATCATTTGTAAAATAAACAAACTATATGACTTTCATATACTGTTAGGGTGGGTGAATGTATCACCCATTCGGCTGATTTAACTGGAAAACACAACTAGAATGTGATTGTATCTACAATTTAACGGGATGCGATGTATTCAACGAATAACCTTATTGCGCTATCGGAGGATGAACTTAGACTGATAGGATAATGGCTCAGAATTACACCCACAGTATTCAGGATCCCATTGCCGAATGGCTATGTCTTGGAGAAATTCTAAGTAAGCCAACGGTGACATTAAGCGACGATCGGTTCAACGTCGACAATGGCCAAAATAAATGCATATGAAACAAACACTATGAAGTTGTGAAAATGAACCGACGTTGTTTTTTATACTCTGTCCGGTGGCAAAAGCTGATGGTGGTGCCAGGGGTAGGAGTACTGTCTTAGCCACTGGTACTGTGTTACTACCTCTGGTTAGCGGCTGATGAGTACAGGTTATCACACGTTATATATATATATATATATATATATATATATATATATATATATATATATATATATACCCACATTAACAAAGAGAAAACCCTCGCTTCTTTCGAGGTTTTGTTTTCTCAAATTAGACATCACTCTCCTAGTTCTTTAGATAATGTTTCTAGAATGAAATCTAGGTTGGTTGACTTGGCACACCAATACAGTAACGCGTCCATTGACCACATTGACTTTATTTGGAATAAAACGCAATTTCAAACCATAAAAGCGTTAAAATCTAATGAGGAAATTTACATTTGCAAACCAGACAAAGGTGCTGGAGTTGTGGTATTGGATCGTAGTGACTACGTTAACAAAATGTTATCTATTCTTAACGACACTACTAAATTCTGTAGACTTGGCCCTGTCGAGTCTGCAGATAATACTTGTAAGAACGAGATCAAGATGCAGAAGTGTCTTCTTTCTTTATTTAAAGAGAAGGTTTTTTCGAAAGAGGTCTATGATAGGATCAGACCCTCTGGGTCATTGCGACCTAGATTATATGGTCTTCCAAAATTACACAAGGAGGGGGTGCCACTTAGACCTATATTATCTATGGTAGGGTCCGCCCAACATTCTTTGGCTCAGTGGCTCCTAGTAATCCTGCAACCTGTGCGTGATCTATACACGACGCACTGCATCCCTGATTCCTATCGGTTTACTGAAGTTCTACGTGGGTTAGATCCGGATTCTGAGACATCATTTATGTGCTCTTTTGATGTCTCTAGTCTCTTTACTAATGTACCTTTAGATGAGACTATAACTATTTGTGCCGACGCTCTCTATGAAGGCTGCCTGACTGCCCCTTGTTTCTCTAGGGAGATCTTCATAGAATTGATACTTTTATGTACTAAATCAGTCGAGTTCAGCTTCAATAATATTATGTATAGTCAGGGTAGTCCATTGGCCCCCACTTTAGCTGATATCTTCGTCGGATATTACGAATCCGTTTTATTTAGGTCTGTAAATATGCCCACTACTTATGTTAGATATGTGGATGACACTTTTGCGATGTTTTCTTCGCAGAGTGGAGCACTTGCATTCTTTCATAAGTTAAATTCTATTCATGAGGCTCTAAAGTTTACGATGGAAAGTGAGAAGGATAATTGTCTTCCCTTCTTGGATGTTCTTGTTGAACGTTCAAGGGGTGGCTTTCTCACTTCCATCTACAGGAAGCCTACTTTTACGGGCCTGTATGTAAACTGGTCTTCTTTTGTGCCTAAGTCTAGAAAGATAGGCTTAATTTACACTTTGGTGCATAGAGCTCTCGTTATTTGTTCTCCAAATAGATTAGAGTGTGAACTCAATAGGATCAGGGATATATTCATTGATAATGGTTATCCCGAGGACCTTATCAATGATTGCATTAATAAAAAGGTTGCTGATTTTAAATCCCCTAAAATACTTGGGCCTGTAAAATGCCCCATTTATTTGAAATTACCTTGGATAGAGGGAAATAGTATTAAACTAGGTAAACAGATTGTTGATAGCATTAACAATTGCTTCTACTCTGTTTCCTTACGATTAGTTTATGCTACTAGACCTGCTTTTCCTTCCTTTCGCAAGGATAGTGTGCCCTATACAAATTATAGTAATATTGTATACCAATTTAAATGCCAATGTGATGCGCACTTCCTTGCATTTGCAGACTCGCATAAACCAGCACATTCCATCAAAAATACGTCAGGGAAGGGTAGGGTCCTTGTGTTACCCCTCCTCTAATTCTTTGGACTCTGCTATTGGCCAGCATTTGGTTGAAAACCCTAGCTGTGCCAGTGGCTATAAAATAGACCGTTTTGAGGTCTTGCATCGAGCAGATTCCAAGAACCATTTGAAAATATTGGAATCTGTCTCTATTGCCATTCGAAAACCTTCCTTGTGCCGGCAGAAGGAATTTGTAAGATCGCTGAATCTCTTTGGGGAACTTTGAACTCCTTCCCAATTTTTTTTTTTTTATCCCCTAACGTAGTGCCTTTTAATCGACTTTTGATCGAAATCATTAAATTGAATTTTAATCGCTTTAACGTTAATTTTGGCACACTCAATTTCCCCATTTTGCTCTTTCTTTCGACGTTATTATTAATTAAAACTATCGATTTTCTCCTGACGAGATGATAGTCGAAAGGGCCTTAGAGAGATTTCCGCGTATTCTTTTTAAATCTATTTATAAATTTTGTACCTCGAAACATTTATATATATATATATATATATATATATATATATATATATATATATATATATATATATATATATATAAATTAATTAATTAAGTTCAAATATTAACAAAACCAATACTTTTCAACAGTTCTCAATATATATTAGAGCTTTTTATATTAAAATAAACATAGTTTGAGTATCCGAAAATTGTTTCAGAAGATTAGATCCGCCAATACACAATCATAGAAAAGATAAAAAACAAACAGACAAATTACATTAAAAATTTTTCAGACGAGAAACTCTTTTGCGTAAGATGACATTTTGACACCTAACTATCGACGCATAAGAAAGTCGGTCAGCTCAAACTATAGGCAGGACTGGCTATAATCGGCCCGTCTCCCCTTCCTTAATTCCATGCACACACATCCAGACATACCCAGACTCACACATACACACACACGGTTATACACACACTTATACACTCATAAACACACATACATACCTATATATAAATATATAAATAAATACTTATATATATATATATATATATATATATTAAGGGATTCTAATTTTTTCTTTTATCTTCTCTCTAATCCTAATCCTCATAAGCTGCCAAATAGAGTGTTATATACATTAAGGCAATCGCTATTAATTAATTAATTAATTAATTAAAATTCTTAATAATTTTATTTATGATTCTGAATTGGCAGACCTAATCTTTGCTCATCAGTATACCCTTTAGGAGGAGCCGAAGAGGTTCTGAAATAATTGTCGGATACTCAAACTATGTTTATATATATATATATATATATATAGTCTCGGAAGTTTCTCAACCATTAAAACTATATTAAAGAAAAAAAAAAACAAAAAACTTATAGTCCCAAGTCTTTCAGTGGAAAAACACTCATGTAAGTCAATTTATTTTTTACAGTTATTATATTAGTTTGTTTCTAACACTATTTTAAGCGATCATCAGTTGTTTACCATGAAAAACTGTGTCGGGAATTTAAAAAACAAGACAGTATTTAATTTCATGGCTTCCCAGCAGAGTTGATCAGACCCCACTTCCCTTAAAAGACAAAAACATAAACGTTCCTTATACTAAATCTACGTTTTGTTCCATATAAATGTTTTGCTAACTTATATATATATATATATATATATATATATATATATATATATATATATATATATATATATATATATATATATATATATATATATATATATATATATATATATATATATATATATATATATATAACATAAATGCTGGCTAGATTTTAAACTTTAAGTAGTGTTCTTTTTAGCTCCTTACATCAAGTGGCTTCATGCCTTGTCTGGAGTTAATTCTATAAAAAAAATATAAAACACAAGATTGTAATATCACTATAAGTATCAATAGGAAATATCACCACAGGTATTCGTATTATTTAACACATAGCTGTATTGAAAATGACGTTAAATATTTATTTTGGATTTAGTCTTTTTATTTAAAAAAAACTGGCTTTGCAAACTCACATTTTTCTAAAGAGAGTGCCAGAAGAAAATGGTAATAGAGAAACAACAAGAACATCGGCGACATAGAATAATAAGAAGTCAGGGAAGATAGGATCAATATCTAAACGCAAGCAAGACATCATAGTGTTACGTTACATATTAAAAACCTTCAATTTGGTTACGAGACAACCGTTGTTGAATATGACTAAATCAGATCTGAGGTGACTGTCACCGAGTTGATAGGTGAAATCTGAAACGCGTGATAAATTAGATAAGAAAGAATTTTATAAATATTGAAATATGTGTTGGCTGGAATTGTCTGTACTCAGTCTTCACAAGATACAGTAAGTCATCGGAAGCAGGCGACTGGACAAAGTAACATTTCGAAGGTGTTCAACAGAGTATGGCATTCCGGTCTCCTACACAAACCTCAGGGTTATGGTATTAGTGATGGGGTTCCTGGCATTATTAGGCGTTTCTTTCTGATTGAAGTTGCGAGTAGCTTTGGACGGTGTCTCTTCATTCTCTTTTACCTATCAATGCTGGTGTTCCCCAGGGCTCTATTCTAGTCACAACGCTGTTTCTTCTCTATATAAATGATCTTCTATGGAATATTGTTCAGAAAATTTACATCTATGTTGATGATACCACTCTCTATTCTGGTGTTGCTTCTCGCCCATCTACCTCGGATCAATCGAAATATGCAGCTGATCTAGAAGTTGACCTGGGTTCAGTTAGGAATTGTGGTAAGAACTTGCTTGTTTCATTTAATCCAGTTAAGACTCAGCTCGTGTATTTCAATCGTAGGCGTGCCCCTTTTCTTCCTGAGATTCTCATGGATGGTTATTCTCTTGAGGAGAAATCCACTCTAAAACTTCTTTGTCTTTCTCTCTCATCAAATCATACATTAGATCCATTGCTCTTTCTGCTTCTCGTAAAGTCGGTTGTCTCTATCACTCCAAACACTTTCTCACACATGAGGCTATTCTCTATCTCTACAAATCTACAATCAGACCATGTATGGAGTACTGTTGTCATATTTGGGCTGGTGAATCTCTGTCCCATTTGAAGGTTCTTGATAAGGTGCAGAAAAGTATCTGTAATATGATTGGCGCTACCCTTTCTTCTTCTCTACACCCTCTCTCTAACAGACGTAATTTTGCTAGTCTCAGTCTTTTCTATAAATACTATTATGACATGTGTTCTTCAGAATTATGTGATCTATTCCTTGCTTCTTTTGTTCCAGCTCGTTTAACTCGTAAGTCTAGTGGTCTCCATCAATTCGGTGTTTTAATACCCCATTGTAATACAGCTTCTTATTCCAGTAAAACCCGCAAGCTTGTGGAACTCTCTTCCTGCTGACTATTTGCATCCTACCTATAACCGTGTCTTTGTGATACTTATATTTTTTCTTGTTAGCTTCTTACATCAAGTGGTTTCATGCATTGTCTGGAGCGATTTCCATTAAAAAAAAGCTGTATATGTTATCTGGTAGAGGAAATTATGGTTTTGATTTCGAAAAATGAATACTGTCGGTTATCACTATTGTAAAATAAAATGTAAATAAACAAATAGCGCAATTTAAATACAATATAATTTCCCTTACCAAGATTTGAAGATTTGATAACTCAGTTGGTAGTTCACTGGACGACAACCACTTGGTTCTGGGTATCAAATATCGTTGAGCCTAGCCCAACTGATAAGTTGTAGAAATGTCGAAACACGTGTCCGTGGATAATATTATATATATATATATATATATATATATATATATATATATATATATGCACAGGGTGGGCCAAAATAAGGGTCCTATCTTTAAATTTTAATAACTTGAAGTTGAATAACTTCCACAAAATAAAAGTTAAACTCACCAAACTTTATGTGTGTGTAGACTGACCCTTCCGAGATTTTTTGAAATAAACAAAACAAATTTTAGCCGAAAAACACTTCTTAAAACTTACAAAAACTAAAGTATTGTTTTTTACACTGTTTTGAGTTT